>JAMLFY010000005.1:22800674-22832265 GCA_030441495.1 Dalbergia oliveri | reverse complement strand
TCCTTGGGTAATGTAACTGATAAGATGCATATTAAACGTAACTTTCATTATCAAAACATATTTTTACACATAGGCCATTCACTTTTTAGAAGACAAATTCCATAGTAAATAAATTCGTAACTAAGTTGCTCTAAAACATATAATCATGAAATCAACATAAACTAATTTGGTTCATTCCATAGCAAAACATAAATGCAAAAGTGGCTAAATATATAGCAAAATAACAATGCATGGTCTGAATCTTGCTACATGACTACTAGAACACTCTAACGCTAACATATTCAAAATAAGTTTCACTTCAAAGCAAAAGCTCACCACTGGACAATTGGAAGTCACAGAAAGAGGATCAGGGGTAATGAGATTTGAGGAATATCTGAAAGGGAAAAGAGATGGTGATCATCAAACTGAGTGAGTGGATTCTCACCCATAACTCACATAGCACAACAACAAGATATATGTAATAATAAATGCAACAAACACAAATCATTTTAATATTCATATACATAATATATTGAAAACATTTGTAAATCCAAATCTATAGCAATTAGTAGAGAAACAAAAATATTTAAATAATATGAGACGTAATAAATTGATAATTGTACTAACATCTGAATCTAAGAAAGGCACCTAACAAGGTATACGTAAGGTGGACATCTAATAAGATTCCATATCTAAGTCTGATGGGTGAGATCGTCCTCTAGTGAATAACTTGGTACCAAGATTAACAATCCCATCATCAGCCATCAACTCATTGTGTATTCTATAATTACCATCTAAAAGCAGCATACATGATAATATGAAGAAATATGTTGCCAATTCATTACTAGGGTTTCCAAAAACATGTTAAGAATTCATAATCTCTTAAACATGGTAACTTAGTAGCCAACAACATTCATAACAATAGGGATAGATCATGTAGTCATTCAATTTCTAGTAATCATTTCTTAAAAGCACACCAAACATCAAATATGGTCTCATGAGTTTTCCAAACACATTTTTCATGATCCATTTAAAAACCATTATTTTCTAAACATAAGATTATGTGAAAAATCATGTACATAACATATTTCACTTCTAAAATCATGTATAACATCTATAATTTCTAAGAAAATATTAGTAATGGCCAAAATATAAGGTCATAAGGTTAAACTCACTCATCGTGAGATGTTAGGAGTGCAATATCAACTCCAACAAAGAGATGACACCAATGTCTACTATAGAAACATCAAAATACATGAACAACTAATGAACTTGACTAAGATCATATTGTATGATGATTTTGGGAGAGAGGAAATATGAGAAATTCATATATGGAACAACCCTAACACGTAAACTTGCAAGAACATGGAGAAACTTGACAAATTTCATTAAAAAGCACTTACCAAAGGGATTGGGAGGAGGAATTAATGAGGGTGAAAAACTTGAGAGAAGGGTGGAGAAGAGCTTGGAGGTCGGGTAGAGTTCAAAAACTGAGGATGGGATGGAGTGAGTTTATATAGGGTGGGATGTCATTAAATGAAACTCGTTGTTTTAGGCATATGGGTCTACGATATCATGCTAGCATACAAAAACGTGCTTCTGCACAATAAAAACGTGCGCCATATGTACCCAATAATCACAATGCTCATTGGAAAAAGATACAATGATTGCACACAAAAACCAAGTGTTTGTGCTTTAGCGTACTAAGGTGCATGTCAATGCGCAAGCTAATAACCAAAAAGCCTACTAAAACATTGGGGAATACCTATCACACTCTAGTATGAAGGAATCATGGTTCCAGGTGCCTCGAGGTCGTGCTTTAAGTTGTGCATCCACGCACTTTTGACAAATCCATCGTACGTTAGCATGACAATATCACGCATAAGTGCAATATATTGTGACAATATCCTTCCTCATTTTCACACTCTAGTCAAGCTAGATCTTACCAACTAATTAATTAAAGATTGTATGAACATTTTAAATCTCTCCAATTAATCTACCAAGACCATTATACTAACTAATCTTCATCAAGAACAAGACATTAAGTGATTCAATACAAGTACACGTGGGATTGTATTACTAGTCTTTTCTTTACCAAGCGCGTTTGCATGTATTCTTTCTAATGCTCTCATCATTATAAATGAGTTTACTACAGTATATTATCATTCAATCGTAGTTAAGCTACTTAAACAAAATAGGTTGTTATTATGCTAGCTCATTAACACTTAATGTATGTATGTTAGTTTACCCGTTTAACTTGCAGACCCAAACATAAAAAGTGGCATGAAAACATTTATTACATTAACTTTTAAATTAATAATATGAACATATATTTCTATGCACCATAACATAAAAACTAGCGAAAAAATAGAGTGCATTTTGTAATCATTACACAAAAGCTATCGATAAATTAAAAACCATGCTTTATGCATTGGAATTTCTTTTCCAATTAAACCCAATAGATAAGCTAATTATTATAACGTATGCGTTGAAATTTCTTTTCAATTAGACCCTAAACCTAATAAGAAATTTTAATTATTATAACGTGGAATTATTTGTTTGTTTTCAATGATTATTGTAATATCCCATCCCAAATACTTATTACAGGATAATATTCAGGATTTCTTTTTATTTATAGGGTTTTATCTCAAGGAAAACATGACATTAATTTCTTTTTACTTATTCATCTAAAGCGTCACAAAACTTTTACAGGAATGATTAAACGGGAGGAATTATACACTACAAGAAATAAGCGAGTTACCGACGGATTTTATCGATGGATTTTTTCCATTGGTATTACTGACAAATTTACCGACGGAAAGTGTGAAATCAGAATTTTTTTTTCTTTTGGTTTCAGTCATTACGACGGATTTTTCCATCAATAATTAATTTTTTCCGTCGTAAGCTTCGCACCAAATAGTGCCGAATATGTGTGCGCATTATCGACGGATTTTTCCATTGGCAACTAAATTGGAATTTTTTTAAAAATAAAATTTAATTTTATCCGTGTAACTAATTGGAATTTTTTTAAAAAAAAATTAATATTACCGATATATTTTTCAATTAATAACAAAAATTTTGAAAATAACTTCTTAATTATCGGAAAATTTCTGGTAATAAAAAATGATAAGGGTGTTTCAGCTTTCATCCTTTCATTATTTCTCTCTCCTTTTCAACACACTTCTCTCTCAAAAGGAAGCACCGCTCCCTTCCTCCCAGAACACCGCCAGCCCTTCCTCTCTGACCACCGTTGACCACACCTCCCCCTACCTCATGCGCAGCCCCTCCCTCCTACTCAACACACACACACACACTCTATATATATATATATATATATATATAGAAGGAGGCCGCGCCATCGCCCTCCGCGAAAGAAGCCTCATGCCGCCACCGCGCCTAGTAGGAGAAGACCGCCGCACCGCCTCGAAGTCGCGACCGCCTCGGAGAACCCAAATGACCTAGAAGCGAGCAGATGAGAAGCAAGGACGTGAGATCGAAGACCACCGCGCTTCCGCCCCTGTGAGAAGACCACCGCGCCGCCCGCCTTGCAGAAGACCGCCTCGCACATGAGATTGGTGAGATCCGCCACGCAAGGAATGGGTATCATTCCGTCTCAAGAATCTCCTCTTATGTTATTGAGATTTGAGAGATGTTCCAAGTTTTTTGTTTGTGTTTGACATTACCTTATCATGTTCTTTCTACAACTAGAAACATAACATTTCTAGGTTAAAAAGAGAAAGTGATATTATGGGATAATTGAATTGAGTATAGTACAAATTCTGGAGCATTTAGTGCCTTTGCATTGTATACGACTTCCATCAAGCAGGATTTCACTATATCATATCAATCGTCTATGATTCTCCTTTAGGTGTTAATTAACTCTTGATATTGCTAGTAGTTGTTATGAGAATATATTCTCCAGGACCCAGAGGGCTTCTTTTGATCATAATATAGATGGCCATGTTCTAGTGTTCATTTTTCCCTTAGGTTACATACTTGATGGAAAACCACTAGAATAACACCCTATTTTGTCATTCTTGCATCTGTTCTTATCATATTTCTGTTCAGCTCTATCATGTTGTCTTCACATTTATAGTTTCATTTTCTTGTCAAACAAATTTATTTTTGTATCTTATATCTTGTAGATGCCATATGTAATATGTGATCAATCTGGGCACAACAAGCATTCATGACTTTTCCACTAATATGCAGGTTATATGCCTTCTGATCATACAACTTGAATTTAGCCTTGGTTATGTGGAAGAACTTAAACAATGTATAGAGAAAATGCATTCTCAAGATCTCCTGGTATGTTGTGTGCTAGTTTTGACACCTAAACTTGAACACTTTGTCACTTGAAGATATATTGTAGGAAAATGATTTCTTCAAATCTTACAATATTGTTAAATTTTTTTAAAACCCCATCATAGTTTTTGGATGCCCAAAAGTAACTAGTTTAAGTTCTTTTGGATGTCATTGTGGTGTTTAAGAGTATAAGTGCAGAGTTTTTGGTCTAAATTATTATCCTTATTTTCTCTAATTTTATAGTAAAAGGTTCTAGTATGAAGTAAAGTTCAGTTCTAGGAGCAGATTGTTGTGAGCTTGTATTTTGTCTACATTACATGCTATTTTATTGGTTGAGAGAAAGAAGACTCCTTTCATTGAAATATTTGATTTTTAGGGAACTTTCTTACTAGAAAAATGTCACAATTTTAAGTTGCACATGGAGAATGGTGAAGCTAACAAAATTTTCAATAGAAAACTCCTATCTACATATCTTATATCAATGGTGCTATGAGTGAATGTCATACCAAAATAGACATGGATAATATGTTCAAAGGAGCCTAAGATCTTCATTGTTTTCAGTTTTTCTTTGCCACATGTTATACGTCTTTAGTTTATTTTATTTTTATTTTATTGAATTGACCATTGAAGATATTCTAGTTCTTTTATATTTTAAAGTTAAATTATTCTAATATAAAATTTGATAGCTCCTTACTATTGCCTGAGAGGCTTTTCTGTACATATGTAAAACAATATATTGAAGCATAAAATCCTTGTGCCATTGGAGAATATTGGGACAGCTTGGCTTATGAACATGGAAGTTTGTGCTACAACCAAGGGTGTTACTTACGCCTAATCCATCCTTATTATAGTTTGTGGAAAGTGAGTGTAATTTTTGTTGGTTAAATTAAATTCTGTACTGCGAAGATGATGAGGTCTGCATAAGAGTTCACTTGCTGGAACTTCATTGTATGCAAGAGAAGGATGCGAGAGACAGGTTGCCTAAGATGATTTGGGTTATTGTTTTGTCTTTGTTTATTATATGTTAAATTTTTATATTTGTGTCTGACACTTTCTTAAACTTTTATCTATTTTATATTTGAAGTAAAATTTGTTGTGTTTATTATTTATTGGGAATTTTTTATAATTTTTCATTATTAAATATATTTATAATTAGATTTTTAAAAAATAAACTCTTAAATGATTAGGTAAAACACAAATTACAGAATATTTATTTAAAAAATTAATTACCAACGATTTTTCGTGGGTAAAATAAGAAAAATAAAAAAATTTAGGATTACCACGGATTTTTCCGTTGGTAAAATAAGTAAAAAATAATATTTAAAAAAATTAAAGAATTGATGGAAAAATCCATCGGTAAACAAAAAATAAAAAATAAAAATTATGAAATCCAATAATTACTAACGATTATTCCGTTAGGAAATAAAAATTTTAAAAAAATATAAAATCCAATAATTAATTATCGACGAATTTTCCGCCAGGAATAAAATAAAATCCGTTGGTAATGCCTTTACTAGCGAATTGTTGGCAAATTCATCCATTACGAAGATTTTATTACAGAAATCGTCGGTAAATCCCATAATATTTTTCAACGATTTTTTTGATAATGATTTTAGACTACGTTATTACCTGAACAAAATCCGTCAAAAATCCGTAAGTAACAATATTTTCGTCGGTAATCCATAAAATCCGTCAAACAGTGTTTTTCTTGGTAGTGATATGTCATTTTGGACAATAACTCATTAATCTAAAAGCCTTCAACATGCTTAGACATAAACCATGTTTCATTCATTTAGATGGATTAATTTAGTAGCCGAAACGGAACCCCTATTCACATGCTTTGTGACTATAACTCAAGGAAAGCAAGTGTAACTCTCAAAAGTTTGAAGATGCATTATAAAATCAATACTTCAAATGCTTCAAAATAAATGATAAGCTCTTATTAAGATGTAGCTCAAATTTTGAAATATACATGATTGAAACATTTCTCATATCACAAGTAAAATCATCAATCGCTAAACACATCTCTTCTTGTTATTTAATTTTTCAACTTTTTGCAAGCATCACCAATGTACATTCACATCCTATTGATAATTAAGATAATTAATGCATGAATTCACTGCAGCCAAGTTATAGCATTCATACGAATGAGAACATTTCAGATACACATTTTTGTGGTGTATAATACAATTTTAGTAGCAATATACTAGTTACCTTCCTATCCTATTTTCATATAGCATGAGTAAAAGGTCTAAGATTTGAGAAGAATTTAGCCATGTATCTTAGCTTTCAAAAGGCACCAATTACATCTCAATTGGATAAGTAAAGAGGCAGTACTACACATCAATACAAAAGCTGTTTGAACTAGAAAAATCAAGAATTTTGCTATAGTTTTTTTTTTTCCAAACTGCAGTTGCATGTGTATACATAAAAATATGAAACTTTAGGGGATGTTTGGCTTACATCTTAGCTTTCAAATGCTACTAACCTCATGCCAACCCGATTGATATAGAGTAAAATATGATAGGAAACATAACAGCTATCAGGACCAAATTGTAGCAGAATTTACAACAGTTAAGAAGCATACTTTTATAATGTATTTGTTCCATCATAACTATCTAGTTTAGATATACTTTATATCCTTTAACAAGGTTCATAATTTTAGCTCAAATATAGACATCATATTCACAACAGTAATTACAAAACATCCATACCATATATGCCACTCTCATAATTTCTGCATCAAAGAGTTAAAAGTGGCATGTTATATCCATAGTTCATAAAATAGTAAGGCAACCTAAGGTATGTAGCACCAATACATCCCAAATTACAAAAAGACTTATTAGAGATGTATATTACATGAAGAATTATACTCCTACATCTTGTGCTTCTTAACTAGCTACATAAGTCCTTGTGAGGTGGTCATGTCCATTTTTATTATTATTGGTACATACATGCCTTACTCCGCTATGTATATCCACTCGTAAACTGCCTCATATATTATCTTACAGCTAGGTATTCTGATATGAAAACAACATGGGAAAATTGAGATAACAATCTCAGTAGGAAATTAAAGAAAATATATGTAATTGTAAATCAATTTCTATTTCTATATAAAACCATGTCGTTTTCAGCCATAACAAAGTTACAGAAAACTATCCCTTTTCATATTTATAAATTCATAAAAAAAAAAAACATTTGAGAGTTCATATAGATGTGTTTGTAAAATTGTCTCTAGTTGGCAAACTTTCTTTTTATTAGATCTCTATTATCATCCCTTCCTTTCCTCTTTTGGTATGTACACCAATTCTATTTGTAAGCTCACAAATGGGCTACGGTGTCCCCCATGCTCATGTTCTTCTCACTTTGTAACCATTGTCGTAGTCTTCTTTGAGTTTAGGAATTCTTCTTCAAGAGGTAATGTTCTCAAATTTAGCTCACCAACAGAGTCATAACGAGATCATAAGGAAATGTAAGAAGTACCAATTTGAACAAATCTTTAAATAAATTTTTCCAACACAACACATGCCAAATGAAAACTCACCTCTTCTATGATCAAAAGAAAAACTTTGTAGGCAGGATTAGTGAGATCAAAGTCAAGTTGTTAGGATGTTTTCAATAGTGCACCATTTACTTTTCTCAAACATATACTGGACATGCATAAGAGATATAAATTCTAAATAGTTTTCATACACCATTGCTAACTTCCATCTTAATCTAGCTTCGAGGAGTAAAATTCCTCTTAGTTTTAAATTTACCAAATACGTATAAGCTCAAATTTTAGTAAAAAGGATTCACATCTCCAAATATACGAAGGCATGGTTCAGCAAAGTAGTTCCCTTTTTATTTCATTATCTTAGAAAGACATAAGAAGAAATGAAAATACAAGAAAACATGATCCTTCAAACTGTAATTGCCATAGTGAAAGTGATGATCCTTACATGCAGCCCGAATTTCAGTAAAAGTCCCAATCATCCTTCAAATTTTTACTTGAATTGTAGGGACATGCCAAATTAACAAATTCGCAACTAAGGGTTCACATATATATCAACATTTTGGTTTAAAGCAATCGATGAACATTTCAACATCCGAGGGAAATTAGTTACAAGTAGATGAAGAAATTCTTTCCTGAAAAAATTGAAAGTATAAGCAGAGGTAAAGGGTTCTTTTATTTCCTACCCATAAATTTTCCCTGGTTATGCAAATTCCCTTTCCCTACTTTTTTCCTTCTACAGATCGTTCTCTTCTTCGTGAGAGAGTTTTATTTTATTTTTTGCTTATAAAAAGAGTATTTGTGAATTTTTCTTTTTAAACAGGGTATGTAGACTTGGTGGCAAAGTATTCTCTTAAACCCTGAAGGCCACGTTACTCCTCTAAGTTACCTTAGGTAAATGTTGTGGCAACTTTCCTTTTTTTAATAATATATTATTATTATTATTATTATTTTATTTATTTACTTTGCCTCTTCCATCGTTTCACACATTACATATGTATATATAAATATTTCTTTTAAATTAAAGTTCTTATTTTATTGTAGTGAAATTTTAAGAATTTCCTAACTTTTCTTATTTATTTATTATTATTATTTTAATGTTACTACGAGTTAGTTAGATTTAATTACGGTAACTTTTATAAACATGTTTATATATGTATTACAATTATTATTCTTTACTTTATTATTTTAATCTTTATATATAATTTTATTCCCATGCTCTAAAACAATTGGGTTTCTGCCTAATAACACACGAGTTGTTATATACAACCAACAAGTTAAGTGAAAATACCACATCACAAGGTCGAATACCATATCTTGACAAAAAATCTTAAGATAATGAGTTATAGCTTCCATATTATATATTACTCACTTAGTCCATTTTCAACCAATATGAGACTTCACCTTGCACACTTAACTTCAATAATTTTTAGTCATTATAACAATTTTCTTTAAAATTTTTATTTAAATTCAATCATCACAAAAAAATTAACAAATTAAACCCTTACAATGCAAGGGCTTAATTTCTAGTTAGAGAGTAAAAACAACCTTGAACTCATTATGTATTAGTGAATATTTTTTTCTCATATAACAGAGCATATTAATTCTCTAATTTCACAAGTATCATGTATATTTTTCTTGCAAGAATAATATATATATATATATATATATGTATGTATGTATCATAAAAGTTTTTGAGGTGTTTCGTTTATATTGATCTGTAAATATGTCAGTAATTGCTTGATTAGTCCAAAGGTATTTCCTGGTCCTAGATTGGGGCAGAACTTAATTTCCTGCATTAAACTTTTCTTAAAAAAAAAAAAAACAAAGAAAGAAAGAAAGAAATGATCATCACTTCGATTTTGCTTTTCATTATCGCTCTCAATCCCCAATTAATCCAAAACTGTGGTGTATATGTACCATAATGAAGCAATACAATGCAAGTCCATAATAGCAAAGTCATCCACTTTGGGTTTGGGCTTCTATTAGATTTTAGTTTACTGTGTCAGTTTCCTTTTTTTGGTCGGTAGTCTATCAGGTGCCCTCGGATGGGTCAAATGTCTGAGAGTGAGAGGTCATAAAGAAAACCGCAAACGTGGCGGTGGCATACAAAATCCGTATAAAAACATTGAGACCACTCTGCAAAATTTATTATCTCATATTTTCATTTTTTTCTCTATTTTAAAAATTTATCATAATATATCAAAACACGTTATCCTTTCATTTGTCCACAAACACAATCATTCCCTCCCAGCGCAGAAAAAAAAAAGCACAATCATTCCATCTTTCCCTTCATTCTCTAGTTTGACTGATGAATATTTCAAATTAAAGAACTTAACTATATTCACCCCCACCTTAAAGAATAATGGGTGCTTAATTATGGTCCTTTGAGGAGTTTAATTAACTCGATATTTATTCCGGGAATTAAAATAGCTTTTTTTTTCTTTTGAAAATAAAAAATATATTGGAAGGACAAGCTAGAACTTTGAAATATTATCATCTTAGCTTCCTTCATGGTTACGTCTTTCTTTAAAGCACTTACCGGTATATACATACATAACCCTAGCTAGTTGTGTTATATATATTCCATTGCCATTTGCCATCTACATGTATCAACAAAAGCAACCTCCTTTAGAGAGCCAACAACTAACCAATATATCTTTGTAAAATGAGCAAGACGATGACACCGCGCTGCAGCAAGGTGGGGATCAAGAAAGGGCCATGGACGCCTGAGGAGGACAAGATCCTTGCCAATTTTGTCAGGAGGGAAGGTGAGGGGTGGTGGCGGACACTGCCCAAGCGGGCGGACCCTGCGCTGCGGAAGAGCCGCCTTCGCTGGATGAACTACCTTCGCCCTCCGTCAAGAGCCGCATCGCTCCGATGAGGAAGACCTCATCCTTCGCCTTCACCGTCTATTGGGCAACTGGTAGTGAACATATATATATAATATTGAATTGAAAGGCCTAAGCTCATAAGTTCACAACCCTAATTATTTCACCCTCCATCCTTGATTTATATGTATAGGTCTTGACTCTTGATATTTTTGTATGTATAGTTTTATGATTGTTATTAGTGATTTATAATATATGGTCTCTTGGTTCGAAGATATATATGTGGTGCTATATATATATATATAGGATTTATTGTCATCAATCTATTTGTGTCTTCTAACGCAATTTTTACTGTAATTTTTACTGTCATTAGGAATTACCGAATTACCGTAGGTAAATATTATATAAAATTTGAGACCAAACAATCCTTAATAAAGGAATATAACGTTAGAAGAGAAGTTAGGAGCAATTCGTGCAAGTATTGCAAAACCCTGTACGTGTAAAATGACCAAAATGCCCTTGAGGTTATTTTACTCAAAATGAGGATCGTGGGCCCCACCCATCCTCAAGGGGATGTTTTGATGTTAATAAGGGATTGTTTGTGTTATGTGTGTTAATAGAGGAGAAGAATCCTAATTTTGAGCTCAACGTGCGAAATGACCAAAACACCCATGCGGTTTTAACCCGATTGCGTGCCGACTAGCCCGAACCTCACTAAAATGTGTTAAAAGGTGTTTTTAAGCCATGATTAACCATTGGTTAAGCTCGGGTGGTCTCGAGCAATTTTTAAGTAAAATGACCGTTTTGCCCCGTCTTTGTAAGTTTTACAAATTTTGAGATTTTTGATTCGTCTAACGAAACCTAAGCAATATTAGGCTCAAATTAAAGCTTATTAAATTCTAATTATTAATCTAGAGTCAAAATTATTTATTTAAATTGATTAGAACCTAAAATTGCTTTAAAACACTCAAATTGCTTACTAATTCACCTAAGCCCTTAACCGTAAATTCTCTAAATTGCATGAATACCTTGCCTACACCTAAATAATACATGGAACACACAAAACCCTCTTCCATGAGGCTGTAATGCACAAAATAATTCAGCCATAATCATTAAAATTATTGCAAGATAATGCACTAAAACAAAATGCCAAAAAAATTCCCTAAAACATGGCATAAAACATGCCTTAAACAAGAAATGATTTTCCTCCCTTTGTTCCCCATGAAAAATCCAAAATTATGCCTCCTCCTCTTGTCCATACATGAACTTAAATCCTCTATAAATAGGCTTAAGGAGTCTTAGATGCTTGCTCAAAATTGTACACATTTCTAGTTTTTCCAAAGCACCAAAGCTCTCATTTCCTCCTCCTCTTGGCTGAATTCTTTCTTCAAGTTTTCAAGAATATTTTCTTTCATTTCACTCCAAGAAACCAAGTTCTCTTCCTTTCCTTCAAATCAGATTAGGTAGGGAGTTATTTTTAAGTTTATTTCTATGTTTTGCTAAGTGTTGTTCTTGGTTCAAAATGATGATTTCATGGATTTTCTCTAGTTTTTCCATTTGGTTTTCTTCTTCCTTTTTCTTTAACCAATTCAGCCATATGGCCTAGGTGGGACTAAGATGATGGCTTGATGATGAGAACCTTGAAGGTGGGTTGTGAATCCATCACAAGTTAGGCCTCTAAAGCTTGAAAGTTCCACTTGATGCAAAACTTTAAAGAATGATGTTTTTATGATGATTTTATGATCTTGAGTTTAGAATTTGAAAGATGTATTTCTCACTTTGTCTTGTTAAGATATATATATTGAATTTGTATTTCTATAAAGTCTTGAAGGAGCTCTAGTAAAGAAATCAAATGAACTTGCATCCATGTTTAAGTTTATGCCTTGCATAATCATGTTTACTTTCTATGTCATCACTAAAATTTCAAGAATGAATAAATGGACTTGCATACTCATGTTTAAATTTCCAAGTTTGCATTTCATGTTTATATTTCATGTTGTCACTTAATCTCTAAAGATAATAAAGAAGTTGCATTCATATTTATTTTATGTTCTCACTTTATTTTATAATGGCTAAAAGAATCAACGCATGACATGTTTATTTTTATGTTATCACCTAAAGATCCTAGAGCTCAAAGACTTGCCCAAGTATCACAAGCAAAGAAATAAGATTATTGGAGTTAAAGAATTGATTCTTTAAGAAGTCTTGAGATTGGAGCTTAAAAAGATGTAATAATAATTCTTTCTCCCTTCAGGTCCAATGCGATTACCGGCTCCTTCTAAGATTCTCTTCTCCCTCCACTGGTCCAGATGCGGACTACCGCCGCTCCAGTTTCTTGCATCATGTTTATATTTCAAGTTCTTGCATCATGTTTAATTTTCAAGTCATCACCTTAAATCTTAAAGATAAAGAAATGGATTTGCATATCATGTTTATAATTCCAAGTTATCACCTTATAATGACAAGATTAAAATGAGGTTGCATAGCATGTTTATGATTCTAAGATATCACATAAATCTCTTAAGCTCAAGACTTGTTCCTTTTATCTTAAGTGAGAATTTTAATTATGAAGATTCTTTCAAGTTTAGTAAAAAGAATTAGTTTCTAAAAGAGTTTTAAAGCTTTGAAAGGATTTTACGGGAAACTAATATTTTATGTTCACTTAAAATGTGATTTTATACAATTATATGAGGTTCATGATTCAGCTTCTAATATGAGATTAGTACCAATAAATGATGATGATTTAATATGTTTGGAGTTGTGATAATTATGGTTTATTGTTAAGAGAACGATTCTATGCATGTTAGTGACAAAATTAGTTTCCTAGAACAACGTAAATCTAGAATTTACCTAGTCTTTGACCCCTTTAAGTTTATCCAATGCCAAATCTGTTTTAGTATGTTATAATTTTGTCTAAGATTAGTTAGCCACGAAAAACTTGGTATCAATTAGTGTAGGATTGATTCCGAACACTAAAAATGAAACTAGTAACTAGAAAAGGTAAAAGCAAGATTTTTTTCTAGAACTCTAAAGAATGAAATTTATGCATTCTGTCTAGAATTATCAGCAACTATAAGAACCAGATTTTATTATGTTTAGATAAGGGAGAATAATTCATAATTGGTTTAGTAATTAATGTTAGCATCGTAGGGAAAGCTGGTAGCAAGAAAGGGTTAAAAACGCAACTTCTAACACATCGTAAAACCTTAAGAATAACTTACTGCCTATGTTGCCCCATAGAGTTTAATAATGTTCCTAAGCCTTATAATTAATTTTAATAATGGTAATGAATCCCTTAGATGCATAATTAATTAGTTTGGCAATTGAGGTTACCCGATTCTAGAGTTTCGTTGTTTAAGAAATTTTCGATAAGGATTTATGATGATGCCTCTTTGATGTTTTAAGTGATAAGTCTATAAAGTGATTTGATGCTTATTAAGTATTTGATGCCATTGAATGATTCCCTAGCTTGCATATTATAGTTGCTGTTGCAAACAATGAAAATGCTTATGCATGAAATAAAGAAATAATCTCTGTTATTTAAAAAAATTACCTTTGTTGCTGGAAGAAAGTGTACTACTATAAAAGTATAATTTGGAAAGGTTCTGGCTAGAAAGACTTGGTATTTAAGCGTGTCCATTGTGACCCACCTCTCTTTCCTGGGAATCTCCAGATGCATGATTTCAGTTATATATTATTCCATCATAAGACTATAAATGAGAAAATGTCATGATGATTATGAATTGAATTATGATATAACATGCAAAGATTTAATGGTGACTTAAATGTAAGAGGAAATGATCCTTTGGACCCATTAGACTATAGGTGGTGAAAAGGTGATCCCCCCTAACCCGTTCTCTCAAAAGGGTAGAGTCAGAACTTTAACTTATCAAAAGGGATAAGTATATGCTAGTGACGACTAGTAAGGTATGAGCTCATAACCTAGATTACTCCCAAAAGGGTGGAGTATAGGGTGGCCCAGAAAATGATGATGGAAGTAACTTTAAGTCACCTAAGGAACTAAGTAATGCATGATGTAAATATGATGTTCTTTTATGCATAGTATTTATAATATGATGATGAAGAATATGATGTGTTGATAAAAGGAAAAGTTCATTATAAACGTGACATGCTAAGTTTATGATGCATTATAAGACGCATGATTAAACGAACCTCGGTAAAGTATATTTTCGAACTTAATAAATCAATCTTAGCATGCTCACTATTTCATAATGAAATTAAGGTTCTGGGACGATGATGATGACACAATGCATCATGAGGTGAGTACCCTACTAGATTCTTCCTATAAGTTTCTCACTCCCTCTATTTTTCTTTCCATCTCGTCTTCAAAAAGAAGGAAGTGTTCGTGATTCACATTGAGGCTTTCACCCGGTCTGAACTTGATCCTGAGTTTCACTCGTATATTTCAGATATCTATCCCTATCCTTGGAGTGTTATTACTAGGTGCCATTAATGGATGTCCTTCCATCCATATATTATTTATGTTTTGTTAGATTGCCTACACCTAGTCTTATTTTGTTGGTAGGCAAAATATCTATGTGATATGTAATTATAGATGTCATATGATGGAGCCAATATGATGTGTTTCTTCATGATATGTCTATTCGTTTTCCGCTTTATCTCGATTATCGTTCACGTTATGCGGCTCACGTTTTCAATTATGTTTTAAAAAAAAATGGCTCGTAATTTCACTAAGTATTTTCAAAGCATGATTAAGGAACTGAAACAAAAAGTAAAGTCTAGTAATTAATCAATACTGCCTAGGTGTATTTGGGTTAATTATTAGGGTGTTACATCTTCTAGTGAATTGTTAATTGATTGCAGGTGGGCTTTGATAGCTGGAGAATACCTGGGAGGACTGATAATGAGATTAAGAATTACTGGAATACCCATATAAGCAAGAAGCTCATAAGGCAAGGAATAGATCCAAGGACCCACAAGCCACTATTAAACAATTATACCAATCATACCAATACCAAAACCATCACTACTACTATTACTACTCCAAATGGTTTTCTCAGTGATTCTCAGAAAGTCGAACATCATGATCATGAGTCAAATGTAGTCTCATCTAACCCTATTATTCCAACACCACAACCTGTCATGGGTCTTATTAGTCCTCCTGCACTAGAAATTGGTAGCAGCAGCAGCACTCAAACAAACTTTGAGGTTCCAGTTAGTGCTGGGAAGCTGATGGAGTATCAAAATAAAGCGGGGCATGTTGCTGATGGAAATGGCGATGGCAGTAATGGGGTTAATGATGAGGAAGATACGTTCTTGTTGTTTCTGAACTCTTTGGCGGATGATGATGATAAAGTCATGAGTAGTGCACAAGCACAAACACCTCAGGCTGCTGATACTGTGTTTCCTCCGCCACTATGCCCTTCAACATCTTTTGCACAACCTTTCGGTCTTTCTGATTGGGAAGCTGAATTCAGCAGTGCGCTAAACGGACAATATGGTTCACCTTCTATGTAATCAGTGGCGCCGGATCATGAACTGCGAGAAAAATTTTTAACTGGTATGAGAATAATATAAAACATTTGTTCAACCATATTTATTAATTGACATGTTAGTTTGTGGATCATCTCTCATTTTTTCTGTATTTGTAATGCAATAACATGTGTCAATTAATGAATAGGATATAGCAAATGTTTTGTCTTATTTTCAAAACACTTAAACATTTCTCCATATACCTGTTATATATACAATGGATTCACGTAAGCGTGTGTTGTGGAATTATATATGTGTGTTTTCTTGGTTTTCCTTATGTTTGGATGTATTTATATGGTACATTAATAATGAAGTAGTTCATTTGTGTGCTTTCACATATGTACTTAAAACAATACCTTACTTTCATGTCACAATTCTAAGGAAAATCAGTTGGCTTGCTTAAACTTTAGTTGTTTGCGATATTATATGTATATTAGACGTTTAATTGTTGTTTTAACTTTTCTACAATATGTTTTCCTTCTATATCAATTAATTGGTGTCATTCTTTTTAACCCTATCTTCACTAATTATTTTGCTAGGTTAGGCCATTAATAATTTCAGTAATTTTTGTATTCCTAACATCAATGTTATTTTAGACTAGACCAAAAGGAGACTATAACTTAAGACATCACTTTAGGCCAACAAAAAAACTCAGTTTGTTTTGTGGTTTAGGCCAATATATTCGTTTGCTCCCTTACACGACTTTGTCATATTTGTTCCATATGGTTAGTTCCAGTAACATGTTCCCTCCCTGATGTTTCATCCACGTAACTCTGTTTTTTTTTTTTTTTTTGTTTAGCTAATATATTAAGGGAGAAAGGTATGGATGAGAATCAAACTCACAACATTTCGTAACAAGGATGTATTAATAAATTCTTTTCACTTGAATAAGATATTAACATATTAAAGAATGTATTATAAATAACTGACTCTAATTCCTTAGTAACAAGGATTCTCCCATTTCATTCTAACATATTAATTCCCCAATTATGTGTTAAACGACATAAGGTTTAAGCTCACAATTCTAATCCTTAAATCAACATAACCACAAGATAAATTTCTAAATCTTAAGAATCATATAGTTTATTCTTAGAGCTAGAACATGCATAAATTTCTTAATTTATGCATGAACACTAAACAAGTCATGATAAACACAACACAAATTGCAATAAGAACAAAAGATAAACTTTTAATATATGACTTCCAACATCAAGCAAACAAAATAACAACTCATTTCCAATTCAAATTCCATCCTATCCCTAATAAAAAAGTTTAGAAACTCATAAAGAAAAGAAAAACAAAAGGAGAAAAGAGGAGGAAAATACACAAAAAATTCATGATTTAGAGTGATAATACCTCAATCTCTCCTTGTCTAGTCATTCTTTGCCTCCTACAACAGGTGGAGAATCTTCTCCCTTATTTCCTAACATGTATAGATTCACAAATATATATATATATATATATATATATATATATATATATATATATATATATATATATATATATATATATATATATATATATATATATATATATATATATCCCTTAAGATAGCGCAAAAGCGCACAACACTTTCACCGCCAACGCTTAAGCAGTGGCCTATGGGTGCTTGAGTGCCAGTGTGACAAAAAGACCAAGTTGTGAGGTCTGTAGGGCTTAAGCGGTGAAAGTTGGCGCTTGAGCAATGGAGTAAAGACATATTCTTCTCTTTTAATTTCCAGCATATCATAATTTTCTCATGACCTATGATTGCAATCAAAATTTAATCTTAAACCAAATTATGTCCTAAACCAAGCTAGAAATATGCTAAAACATAAACGACTAGATATTAAACAAAAAGAAGACACTCATCATGGTTCAATTTAAAGGGATTTTGATTACTCAAAACTTTTCAAATCTCATCAAATTGATGGAATATCACAAATTAGACATGTACCAGATCTAATAGAATTAAAAAGTGAGGTCATAATTGACTCCTAAAGAGCAGTGTTATTTAACACTAAAAGTGAATATTTTATTTAGACATATACTTTTTTTATTATTGGATATAATGGGTTAATCAGATGATTGGACCATATCATATTTAATGATAATAAAATAAGTGTTTCAATGTGACATACATTTCTAATTGTTGAAATAAGATTTTTAAATAAGATAAACCACATGGGTCAAGTGAAAAAGTCAAAACCATGGCAAAAGTTTTCTCCACACTGAATTTAAGACAGAAGGCACTGTTATACAGAATTCGATAGCAACGCGACATAAGGTTGACAGTGAGTTTCATGTATCTTTTTGCATGTGAATAAGCCAATAATCCAATGTAGAGATGCGAAAAATTGTAGGTGAACATACAACTTCATATATACAAGCGCTTTACTTATACTGGGAGCAATATATATATTCTTGCAAGTCTTCCTTCTAAATAGCTATACTAAATATCTTGTATAGGAGGTCATTGATAGTTTCAAAATCATGGTTTTAATTGTGGTTGCCAACGGTTGGGCTGCGATGTGAAAAATTACGGGAAAACATTAATACGATCGACGTAATTGTCGCTGTGATAGGGTTGCAGAGGCCACCACAACAATAATACTGTAAATGCAATTGCGATTGGACCACAATTTAAGACCATGTTCTAGATATTGCGACCCTATATTCATTAAAAAGTCAAATTAAACCACGTATAACGCCGTTAGCAGTATGCGGTAAGTGAGGTTCTGCGTACATTTTAGGGCCTGATTGGCAGCAACAAATATGGAAGAATGAAATAAAAGGGGTCAATAATGACAATGATGCATGACATATTGCGATTTATAAAAATTTCAAGACACCTGGTATATGACCATTCAGATGTGAGCATATACTATTTTTTTGTGTATCTCATATAATATACTAAAATAATTTTAATATTAATTCTTGATTAGTAAGCATGTTGATCTTTCACCAAACATCATAATAGACTCCAAAAAACCCAGAAAGCAAATGTCAATGTTTTTGCTTGCTAGAAACTTTGGATCAGCCGTCAGCGTCTTAATTAGCGTGAGATCGTGAGATACTACATTAATGGTTCACCGTCTTAGTACTTTGCCCCATTTTTGACAAGGAAGTAGCTGCTTTTGGTTTGTGTCTTGCTGAAATTGGGGAGGATGATGACCAGGGTCCAGAGCAACTTTTCGGTCTGGACTCGGGAACAGGCATTCTCGCAGCTCGCTTTTGAAATTGAATGTGTATTGAGGAGGGAGAGGGGAGAGGGAGGAAAGTGAAAGAGAGTCTCCTTAAGAATTAGTCTCATTTTTCAAATTGGAACAGTCATTGTGCACAAGTAAAAATTTGTTTGGGAAACATTTTCTTTTATTATTCGCGAAACTTACTTTGAAAAATAACAATTCAAACAGATTTTTCTGTTTTGTATTATTAAAAAGCTGTTTGAGAATGAGCATCCCTACCCAGCCCGAATGGTATGTCCGATACTTGTTCCCGCCTGAGTTGTCCAGTGTTTATTGGAGAAGAGGAAAAATAAATACTTGTGTGCATAGAAAAAAAGAATTGAAACAAATGAGAAACTACCACTTCACTCCGTCCGTGTTACTGGTTGGGGTCGAGAAGTCTTTTCCTCAAAGAATATTAGACATGTCTTTCGGGCTGGATAGCAATGCTCTTCTCAAAGTAAAGCACTATCAATGCGACCAGTAGCACGAACAGAGTGAGGTGTCAGTTTCTCCTTTGTTTTCAATTTGTTCCCATCCAACACATTTATTTTTATTTTTTCTCTTCTCCCATAAACAGTAGACAACTCCGTTAGGAACAAGAATATTGGGCATACCATTCGGGTTGGGTAGTAATGCTCATTCTTAAAGCATATTTTCTTTTATTATTATTTTTTAAATTGAATTTAGAGTTTAATTTTGATGCACATAATTTTATACTATCATTCAATTAAATCATTCTATTTATATGATTTTTCAAATAATGGTATAAAACTCAATCACCTGTGAATATGACAATATAAAATTAAATAATAGTATAAAAGAAATTATACACTATTCGTGTTCATAGAAACTAAACTTTTAAATTTAAACATACTTTTAAAAATTGTTCTATTAAAAAAAAAAAAAAAACAAAAGTACTTCTAAACCTACCCCAACTTTCAGAAAGGAAAAGTTGACCGTAACTGAGACAGTAACAATAAAAACTGTACTATTGGGTGGAGCATGCGATCAACAAACTCTGGTCGGTTTTCGATTTTTCATGGACAAAGACGTAACCACGTAATTCACATTTGAGCTCCATCATTCACCAAAATGTTGCTTCCACTGTAACACATTTATGTATCTACTTAATTCATGCAGTTCTTCTTGCATGCAAAACACAAATGCTTGACCATCACAATGGCATGTATTGAGTTCAAACTTTTTTTTGGGAGATAATTGAAAGATAATGAAATTTGAACCTATGGTTTCATGATAAACTACTAAAATCTCTCACTACTATCCTAATGGCTTACGTTCAACCTATTTCACCATTCAGGATTCAGCAATTCACTGTTTGAAATGTATTTTTTAAAAAAAATAAAACTTGTCTGATGTGGTAAAAAATAACTAATGAAATAAGGAAGGGGATAGGATTCGGATACAAAAGATTTTCGTCATTTGATGAAACATGCGAAGACTAATGATATATCGAGAGAGAGTCAATTACATACCCGCAAAACAAGACATTGGCTCAATACTTGCAGCACAAGAAAAACTTGCAGTGGTGACCCCTAGAAGATGCAGAGGGCCGGGATAGCATGAAATGAAACAATATCAGAGTAGCTTGAGACAATTGAATTGTTTGCATGTGTGTGATGATAATTCTAATTTTGTCCTTTGGATGAATATACAATGGACTGTGATTGGAGACCAAGAAAGTTGGAGGCGGTAGCTAGTTTCCATATTCAAAACTGAGAGGTTTAGAGTAATGCACGTGATTTCCATTCGGCAAAAGTGAACCGACCAAACATTCCAAGATACAGTTTCGGCTCTCTTGGTGGATCTACCTTTCATTTTGGACCATTTTTATATTAGACACGCGGTCTTGTAGTATAAAACAAAATTCAATGCTGGTTTATTTTTTATATAAAGTATAACTAGGTATTGGGATTGAATATATATTTTGGATAAATTATACTTCCTCTTAAGATTTGCTAAATTACAGTTTATTTGCTTTCAGCCAAGGTTGTGATGTTTGAAAAAGCCTATCCTGACCTCCCCTGGTAATAGTGACTGTTAGTGTTGTTAAATAGGTCATGCTTTTTAATAGAATAGATATAAATATTGAGGATTATTATAATTATAGAAAGACCATAACATCATTCTTTTACTAAACAATGAAACTATCATCCCTCCAATTTGCACGTTCTGTGATTAAAACATCCTCCTCCCATTTATTCACTTCATTGCTCCCATTCATTGTTTAGTTAAAAAAGGATATTATGATTTTTTTACAATTATAATGGTTTTCAGTATTTACGTCCATGCCATTAAAAGACATGACCTATTTAAAAGCACAAACGGTATTGTTATCAAGGGAGACCAATGTATGCTTTTACAAATTGAGGTATATATTGTAAAGTTTGAAAATAGAGAGGGTGTCTATACATTTTAAGTAATCTGAGAAGTGAATATAATTTATCTATATTTTAGTCGAGTCATTTTAATTTTGACCCTTTAAAAAATTTTGTTTTGGTTTTGGTTTCTCTTTTTTCTACCGTTATGTTTTTAGTCCATTTCATGTAAATTCAATGTTAAATAATAATATTTATAAGAGTTAAAAGAAAACTTTTGAAATATTTAAAGGACAAAAATAAAATTTTCAATATTTATAACAACTAAATACATATTTAAAAATATTTATTGAGACAAAAATTTAGAACAATATATAGGGACCAAAAACAAAGAAAATAAAAAAGGGGTTAAAATCAAAACAAAAATTTTAAAGAGACTAAAACTAAAATGTGTTATGAAATGTTATTAATTTATGGATTTATAGACATTGATCATCTTTTAACTGATTTAGTTAAGATTTGATTAGATTATATAAAATTATAATGATTTAATGTGATATTATATCATTCTTTGGTTATAAATAGTCTTTTAAATGCTTTATATAAGTACCTTTGAGATGATTAATAATATTATATTATTTATTCTTTTTATTCTTATTTTTCATAATACGTTATAAATCAAGTTTGCTCAAAACTTAAGCCACAGTTCCCTTTTTTGATACTTGGCTTATGATGGTAATTTTGGGAGAAGCATTAGATACAAAATTGTGAAAAAGGACGAGGTAGCAAAATCAAATAATGACGTTCACAAAGATAGTCCAAATTCAGATATGTGTATAGCCTCCATAACACAATTCAAGGGATTCCAATTTTGAGTTGAATGATGCTAGCATGAGGATGGTGCTTTAATCGCTAAAGGTTGCAGGTAAGATAATTTTATTTTTCTTCTCTTGTATTTTAGAAGTTAAAGTTATCTTGACTCAACGGCTTTTAAAAGCACCATCAAACAAAAAATATTGCATCCCAGAAGTATAAAATAAAATAATAATTATTGATTGATTGTATCTTTTATTATTAGTATTATTATTATTTGGCTTTATCTTTTATATTATTCTATTTATTTTTACTCAATATCATTCAGAAGTGAATGACAGGCAATTATTCTTAGAAGTGAATAGTGACAATCATTCCCAAAATAAAAAAGAAGATAACAATGAATAAATTTTTATTATTCAAAATTATAAAAAAAATATAATAGATTTATTTCTGTTACATATTTAAAAAAAATTATTTAAAGGATCATTTCTTGAAATGAATGAATCTTATTATTTACACCACTTAAAGTGTGTGTTGTTATATAAAATAAGTTTATATATTTCCAAAATAAATATTTTTATATTTTACATTCCTCATAGAGAATGTAATGCTAAGAATAATTTTGAATATTTGTAATTAAGTATTTATATTCTCCTAAAAAAAATAAGATAATGAGTTCATTTAATTTCCTTCTTTGTTACCTTTATAAAATATTATGTCTAAATATTTTTAAAAAATTCAGCTGACCTTTTTTTGACAAAGCATAAAGAAGAGGTGTGACCGTAAAAACATATGATTATATATATTTTTAAAAGTTCATTAGTTGTAATGACATTATTGATAAATATGTGTTGAAAAATATTTGTCACTTTTAATGTCTCAAATGTGCTCATGGAGTAATACTATCACCAAAAGGGTTTTACAACACACATATATCGATTACATATGTTTTATTGTCTTTGCTAGGTAGAGAAAGGAATATGCGTTAGGTCGCAAATCGTATTTTAGAAGCTTGCGGGGTTGAAAGAAAAACTAACAAAGGTTGAGTTGTCAATTAGTCAAACTGGCTTTAGCAGGTTAAAAATAAGGGGTGCAGGGTGGGCCTCTGAATAGGAGTCCCATGACAAAACTCGCCATAATAACTAGAATGAATAAGTTTTAAGCGAATTTTGCCATGTGACTAGAGGATTGTACTTAAAGTACACAATTGATAACACTTCACCATGAAAATATCCACTGTGAAAGCAAGATGAAGTTGCTTCTACCTAAACCAAGGTTTGAAGACAAAACTGATTTTGAAGTAATGTATCCAAACATTTTTTTTGGGGGGACAAAGTCATGGTTATTGGTGGCCAATAGTGATTTTAGGTGAAAAAACGCAGACTCAAACACACTTTAAAACTAATGAGGTGGAGTGTATTTCTAAATACCTCAAGGGACTAAATACATTTTACTTTTTTATTTAAAAGATTTTCAATTAAGTCATATAGTTTTACTTGCATGATAATACATTATTGCATGCTTGGATCTTTGTATAAATTTTATTTTAAGGCTAACTTGGTATTTATGATAGAACATGTCACGGTCACAAGCGTGGTCCGGACCGGCACCATGAAAGTGGAAGAGGAAGAAAACGAGGATGGTCCCTAAACCAAAACTAACACGGCAAACAAGAATAATTCTCCTTGTCTTAAGTTAGAATTCAACGCTTCTGTTTCTATTCTTCTCGTTCCTTCTTCTTTCTTACTTCTCCTCTGTTTTCTCTGTCTCATTCTTCTTCCTTCTTAACTCTCTCTCTCTCTCTCTTTCCACTTTCAAGTTTTCAATGTCATGGCTCGACCTTCCTTAGTGTACAACTACTCCGATCGCCGTGTTGGAGCAGGAGGAGGAGGGTCATTGAGTGGCTTCTTCTTCTTCATTCCCACAGCCTTAGCTCTCTTAACCTCTCTCTTCATTCTCCTCTACATTTACTCAACCTCCAACCTCTTCTTCGCCCCTCGTCAACACCAACAACAACACCATTCCACCCCGTCTATCCAAACTCCTCCTACTATCTCACACAACAACCACAATGCTTCTCATCACTTCTCCAACTCTCCCTCTCCAATGGGCTCATGGCCAACCATCACAAAGTCAACGGGTTCTTCCACCTCAATTCACCCCAAAGGGTACGCAGAAGTTTCAATCTCTTTTTGTTAATATGCTTCTGGGAGTGTTCTTTAGAGATTGATTTTGATGCTATGATGATATCATCAAGTTTTACATTGACATTTAATCATGTGCTATTATGTGAGACTTTTGAGGTGGTGAATGCATGATTTAACTATTTTTACTAACCTGGCAATACAAAATTATATTAATAGTCCATAAAAATTTAATCATGTTCTTTGGTTATTCATTCGTTCATTTTAGGATGAGCAGATGAACATGTGTCAATGACATGATATATCTATATATATTACTTTTACATCAGGTTCAACTGATAATCTGATATGAAGGATGTCATAAAATTTGGAATATGCTGCAACACTAGATTCAGAAAATTTACCCGTAGAAATAGTGTAGTGAAACCTTGATTTAGAAATTAATTTGATGATGCATAATTGGGAATAATTAATGACACTTTACGTTATCGAGGAACTGATTGATGTGAAAAAAACAATTTTTTGGAGGACCACAGAGATGATATTTTGCATTAATGAGGAAGAAATTGCTAACAAAGTCTTTCAACTACCAAAGTGGTTACACAAATTTTGGAAGACAAAAATAAGGGTTACCCTTTATATAAACCAAATTAAACATCAAACTGGATATTGATCACATTAATGCAATCCCATGAGTTGATTATGATTGAAAAATAGAGCTCTTCTAGACACAAATAGAACTTGTGAGATGTACTCCTTCCGTTTTTGAATAATTGTTCATTTTAAAAATTTATTTTGTCTATAAATAATTGTCCATTTCAAAAGTTTAGATAATATTAATTATTTTTTACTAATAATATCCCTATCAAATACTATTGAAAAGAAACAAGAGTAATTTAGTAAAGTATTTCTAATTTTTATTAGTATTGATCTTTTACAAATTATTTCCTTAATTCGATGAGGATTTATAATTGGACAATTATTTAAGGACAAGAGAGTAATCGTTCTTTTTTACAATTTGGCCAATAATGGTAGTTGGTGTTGGAGATGTCACTTCTCACTAAAATTTTATGAATATCTTGGAGACTTGGGTATTTGGGTGATGTCACTCACTTACGAAAAATAATGAGTTGTAGCTTACCCTGACTGCTTAATCATATTTGCTAATAATGATGCTATTACACTTATCCATGTTAAGAGATTTAAGCATGACGATCTGAGGGGTTAAATTAGTACCCTCTTTTATGAGTTTAAGGGGACTGCCACATTGATCAACTTTAATTACTCCATCATAAACATACTTAGTGGATTCAGCTGATGGGCCGATGAAGCTATAATCAATGTGTGTAAAATTTAAATTTCTTGACTCCAGTGTCTGGAAATGTTTTCTATGTTCAGGTGAACTTGAGAATAACAACGGCGTGTTCCATGATAGAGATATCTTTCTGGAAGACTATAAAGAAATGAATAGGAGCTTAAAGATCTATGTTTATCCTCACAGGAAAGATGATCCTTTTGCGAATGTTCTTTTGCCTGTGGAATCTGAACCTGGTGGGAATTATGCCAGTGAAGGTTTCTTCAAAACAGCACTTATGAAGAGCCATTTCATTACAAAAGACCCATCAGAGGCAGATCTTTTCTTTCTGCCTTTTTCCATTGCAAGATTGCGGAACGATCGCAGAGTTGGCGTGGGAGGCATCCCGGACTTCATTAGAGATTACATTCAGAATATCACTCACAAGTATCCGTACTGGAACCGCACAGGTGGTGCAGATCACTTTTATGTTGCTTGTCATTCAATTGGAAAGTCTGCCATGGATAAGGCACCTGCTGTAACATACAATGCCATCCAAGTTGTGTGCTCATCGAATTATTTCGTTACTGGGTATATTGCTCATAAGGATGCTTGTTTACCACAGATTTGGCCAAGAAAAGGAAATCCCCCTAACCTTGTTTCATCAAAGAGGTAGCTCCTCTTCCTTTTGCTGGTTGCCATTATTCTGAATCATTCATGTTCTTGAATGCCCAGTTATAGGCCAGTCACACTTTGTCAACTAGTAGATATGTTGTAGACTAATTGTATGGTAGCCAATTAAGCAGTGCTGCCTTTCTAACTGCTGTCTTAACTATAGTTATCAAGGTGACTAGATTGGTTCTAACTTCTAACAATTTATTAGTTTTGCATAGGACTGTACTGAAAGTAGAATCTAGAAAACATTCTTGTTTTTCTTCAGCTGATGAATAATCTAATATCATTTGATGTGTCTGAGGCCAATGAGAGGATAGTTTTTCCAAAATCTAATTATACACTTCTGATTTGAAAGAAAATGTTTTTGATTGGTGCTATAGCATTGAGAGGAGGAAAAAAAAAAGAAGTCTTTTTGTTTTAACCTCTGTTGAGGGCCTATAATCTATACATGATCCAGCATTGCTACAATGATTTTATTCAGTGATATCAAATAGAAGCCTTTTTCTTTTCTTTTTTTTTTTTTTATGTACTAAATCACAGGGAAAAGCTAGCCTTCTTTGCTGGAGCAGCTAATTCCCCTGTACGTATGGAGCTTGTTAAGGCATGGAGAAATGATTCAGAGATCTTTGCTCACCCTGGCCGACTCAAGACGCCTTACGCGGATCAGTTGCTAGGAAGCAAGTTCTGCCTACATGTCAAAGGTTATGAAGTGAACACAGCTCGAATTGGAGATTCTTTATACTATGGTTGTGTTCCAGTGATCCTTGCCAACCACTATGACCTCCCATTTGCGGATGTGTTAAACTGGAAGAGCTTCTCCGTTGTTGTCAATACCTTAGATATACCTTTACTGAAAAAGATCCTGAAAGGTATCAGTTCAAGTGAGTATTTGATGCTACAAAGCAATGTTTTGAAGGTGAGGAAACACTTCCAGTGGCATTCATCCCCGCTTGACTTTGACACATTTCACATGGTTATGTATGAATTATGGCTTAGACGAAGTTCTATTAAAAATTTTGTTGGGTGATTTTAAATTTCAAAACCCCTTTATATTTATATGTAAGTTCTTCTAGTGCTGTAATCAGAGCCACGTGATTTTAGTGTTTTACACTATTTGTAATTTTACTACCAATGTCATTCACAAAGGTAATAAAGTATCAATTTGATTATCAACGAGGTGCTGGTTTGAGCGTAAGGGGCTTGGGTTTCTTAAAGGTGAGGTCCGGGGTCCAATTCTAGGATTTATGTGTATGGAAAAATATTATTGAGAGCGGGCTCCGCTTAGGCTGCAAACTACACCGGATGTGTTTCATATGTCAAACAATATGAGTTCACACATCATAATTCATTGCAGATTGTACATTTGAGCATTGTTCAACTCAAATCGAGTTCAATATGAATGATTTTCTTTCATGTACACCAGAAGTTCTAACAGTACTTCCTACGAATCAAGGATTAAAGGATTGAGATCACATTCCATATTGTCACAATATTTTACATAACAACTATTTATGAAGAGAATCTTAGAGTTCCAAACAGATTATTCCCTTTGTACCCATCCCTGTTAGAAATGCTACATTAAGCCATCAAAGTATAACTACTATTTCTTCAGCTCTATACTATAAATTCTAATTTTAGTGTTGGAGTGCCTTGCATCTACACCACTGCTGCATGTGTCTGTGCCTTTTCTCGATTCATAGAAAAGTGAAGAAACCTTGGAATAATTGTGCTTTGATGGGATTTCAAGATTTTCATATGTTTCTACTGCCATAAATCCTTTGAGTTTTTTTTTTTTTTGGTTTCACATAAGTATCCTCCCATGAGAGACGGTTCTATCATTTGAGCTCTCCGACACCACTTTTGCTATTAGTCCTTTGAGTTTGCAACAGGAGAAGCCGTGGTTGCTTGTCTCATTCTCATATCTTTTCCTTCTTACCTTCTTCAGCTGATGAATAACACACACTTCTCCCTTTCAGTTTGCAAGTAATCTCCAAATTCACCTGATTATAATACCCTTTTTGGCGTGCACGAAAATATCATTTGGAGAAAGCAATTGTACAGCGCGACGCAGCAGCTTGAACAAGTTATAGGTACAGTCAACAAATTGAAAAACGGTTACGCATGATACTTCACAGCTGTCAATAACTCTAAACACTTAAATTTAAAACTTCATATCCATAAATTAATTTAAAAAATTAAAAATATTGTTTAATTTGACTTCCCCACATTTAATTACACTATATATAGCTGTAACAATTAAATAAAACATTGCAATATAATCCTTATGAACTTAAAAAATTTGTTGTGCATGACATTTTTCAATCGCGATACCCTTGTACAGATTAATTTTGTTAGGTACTGTATCGATTAATTAGTCTATTAGTGTCACGACAGTCAACTGTAACGTTATGACGACGACATAAGTGATTATTTGTAAGAAGACACAGAGAGCTAGCCTTTAGTAAGACCTCAGAGGGAATGAATGGCGATCACACACCAGAGGATCTGAGATTGTATAGGCATAGGAATATACAGTTGAGAATGACTTATGAATTGATTGGTACTACCTATGTTAACAAATATGCATCTTTTTTTCAGGAGCATCAAAAGGACTCCACGATTAATGTTGATTTGGAGTAATTTTGGGATGGGTGACCTCCAGGAAAGTTTTTCCAAGAAGTGTGGGTGAGGACAAAACACATTGAAAAGACCCGTGTTATTTTGTGGGAACAGTTGTCAATCCATAAATTAGTAGGGGATGTTGCACCAACGATCCTAAATTAAAGAGGCGCGCAACGAGAAAAAATTTAAATTTTTAATGGGTTAATGGAGTTGCAACTAATTTTTATCTTTGGTAAAAATTGAAAAATCCTTTTAATTGAGCAAAGTTGGTCTTTTAAAAAGCAATTGTGTGCGTTCAAGAGTCTAATTAATTATAATTAGGGAATGGTAGAAACTTAATCGCACTCACCCTCAATACAATTATCTCACGATGATTATCTAAAGTTTGTTATGCAAGTTAAATAGTAACTTTAATAATTTTATTTTTTTTCAAAAAGAATTAAAGGCTAAAAATATTTACAAAATTTTTAAAATATTTATAAATAAACAAATTAAAGAAATTTAATTTTGATTTGACAAAAAATATCAGCTCCTATATATTCTCTAGTATAATGAGGAACTCAAAGTCACGTAATTTTTCTAAAAAATAATTATTGGTCAGGTTAGTTTTAATTATTTACAAAAATAATATTTTTATTTTTTTTAAAAAGAGCAAATCCATTCTTGCCCAAAATTTAGAATTACATAAATTATATAATAAACTCTTACAATTCTGACAACCCTTGGATGATTGAACCACAAATCAATATCATAAGTTGGTTGTGTGGATTAAAATCATGGAAGTATATATATGAGATAATTACAAGAACCTCTCATAAGATCCTTTAATATTACACTTACCCTTTTAGTTTTTAATATTATAATTATCTCCCTTAATTATTTTTAAATTATTACAGTTACCTTCCTTATAAATTTAAAATGACTTTTGTAACCTTTTATACTTACCAGCATCCACCCACACCCCCACCTTATCCTCCTCCTTCAATCCTTCACTCATCCCTTCACCAATGCTCTTGAAAAAGCTAGCCTTCTTTGCTGGAGCAGCTAATTCCCCTGTACGTTTGGAGCTTGTTAAGGCATGGAGAAATGATTCAGAGATCTTTTTGCTCACCCTGGCCGACTCAAGACGCCTTACGCAGATCAGTTGCTAGGAAGCAAGTTCTGCCTACATGTCAAAGGCTATGAAGTGAAAACAGCTTGAATTGGAGATTCTTTATACTATGGTTGTGTTCCAGTGATCCTTGCCAACCACTATGACCTCCCATTTGCGGATGTGTTAAACTGGAAGAGCTTCTCTGTTGTTGTCAATACCTTAGATATACCTTTGCTGAGAAAGATCCTGAAAGTTATCATTTCAAGTGAGTATTTGATGCTACAAAGCAATGTTTTGAAGGTGAGGAAACACTTCCAGTGGCATTCATCTCCGCTTGATTTTGATGCATTTCACATGGTTATGTATGAATTATGGCTTAGACGAAGTTCTATTAAAAATTTTGTTGGGTGATTTTAAATTTCAAAACCCCTTTAGATTTATATGTAAGTTCTTCTAGAGTTGTAATAAGAGCCACGTGATTTTAGTGTTTTACACTATTTGTAATTTTATACCAATGTCATTCACAAAGGCAATAAAGTATCAATTTATTTATCAAGGAGGAGTTGGTTTGAGCAAAAGGGGCTTGGGTTTAAAGGACAAGAGATCTGGGGTTCAATCCCAGAATTTATGTATATAAAAAAAATATTATTTGGGGGTGTCTCCATTTAGGCTATTAACTACACCAGATATATTTCATGTGTCAAACAATATGAGTTCACATATTATAACTCCTCGTGGATTGAACATTTGAGCATTGTTCAACTCAAGTCAAGAGTTCAATATGAATGATTTTCTTTCATGTACACCAGAAGTTCTACCAGTACTTCCTCCGAATCAAGGATTAAAGGATTGAGATCACATTCCATATTGTCACATATATTTTACATAACAACTATTTATGAAGAGAATCTTATTAGGGTTCCTAACATATTATTCCCTTTATACCCATCTTAGTTAGAAATGCTACATTAAGACATCAAAGTATAAATACTATTTCGTCAGCTCTATAATATAAATTCTAATTTGTGTTGGAGTGCCTTGCATCTACACCACTCCTGCATGTGTCTGTGCCTTTTCTCGATTCATAGAAAAGTGAAGAAACCTTGGAATAATTGTACTTTGATGGGATTTAAGATTTCCATATGTTTCTACTGCCATTAGCCCTTTGAGTTTTTTTTTTTTTTAGTTTCCCATAAGTATGCTCCCATCAGAGACAATTCTGCCATTTGAGATATCATAGGAGGCATGGCTCTTCGACACCAGTTTGGCCATTAGTCCTT
>JAMLFY010000005.1:22732174-22800174 GCA_030441495.1 Dalbergia oliveri | reverse complement strand
AGTGCAACATGGCAGAAATCAAAATTCCACAAGTGCAAGCAAAAGGTTTGACATTGACAACCGAACCCTCAAACAAGATACAGTGCACTGGGATGATGTTAACAAGGACGAAGCTAATAGAAGATCCAGCTACCCTAATAACTACCACCTGGATCATGAGACTGCATCAATGACAGCACTTCTCCAAGGACGGGCCATTGTCCCAATGCAATTAATTGCACGTGTTCCAGCTGCCTTGCTATATTGGCCTCTGATTCAATTGGCGGGAGCAGCTACAGATGACATTGCTTTGGGTGTTGCTGTTGGAAGTAAAGGAAGAGGAAACCTGCCTGGTGCAACATCTGATATTCGAGCCACACTTCTCCTACTTCTTATTGGTAAATGCACAGCAGATCCTGTTGCTTTTGAGGAAGTTGGTCTGGAACAATTTTTCAGGTGATCCTATATGCTCTCTGTAAATTAGTTGGTTTTCTTATTTTGTATGTAACCTTTATGCATGGACATATAAAGCTCAAATCTTGTTGCATTTGGCAGGGAACTTCTGGATGACACAGATTCAAGAGTGGCATACTATTCTTCTGCTTTTCTTCTTAAGGCACGGGTTTTATTTCTCTTGCCGAAAATGTTTGCATTAAGTTCTTGAATATAATCTTATATAATTATTTCCCAATTTCTACAGCGAATGATGACTGAGAAGCCAGAGAAATATCAGCACATGCTTCAGAATCTCGTTGTTAAAGCTCAACAGGTACCTTTTTTTTTTAATGATTTTCTTAATAATTTAGTATTTTTGGTGATTCGATATTAAATTATCACTTACATGATCATTCTTTACATTGGCAATGCACAGAGCAACAACGAAAAACTGTTAGAGAACCCTTACCTTCAAATGCGTGGCATACTTCAACTGGCAAATGATCTAGGAATTGACTTGTGATCTTCATGGCATGTTGTTCTGGGGGACTATACTGGTTTTGGATTGGGGGATTCATGTTGGCATTAGGAATGGTCACTATTGATTCTCCGGAAAAATCTTCTCACACGATTCGGATTGAAAACCTATTTCCGGGATATGCACACTTTCTTCCAGAAACAAAATAGTGATTGATATTCGACATGGCAGAGGAGCATAATTGTGGCCAGAGAAAAGAGGGACAGTGGAATTTGGTGAGCTCCCAAATTGATTTATTATTCTGAGGGGTAATTAACTGCCAGGAAACATGCTGCATGTGCTCACTGCACGCTATCTCTTCAGGGCTTTATTCTTTTGGAGAGCCGTGTTGTATCTGCTATCACACTTTCATCTTCTGCATGTATTTCAACTATTTAGACTGCTCAATTGGGAAAATCTATGGAAGTTTGTTATTCAGCTGATGATTTAGGATTGGCTGGATGGTTTATGAAAGCCAGAGTTCTGTTCAGGAATAATTTTGAGCATTCCTGATTTTGACTCAGCTGCTGTCTGTTGCTGGCCGAGGCCTCAACATGCCTTCAGGTACGTGGCCCCCCGCCAAAACAAAAAGGTCCCTCCTTCATCTGCTTTGGTGGGGCTTTGGATTCTTGTAGGTGTATGAATATGATCCGCAAGTAGTTACAAGTTAGAACCATGAACGTATCCCCTTACTTGAAAATCCACCATCTAGTAAAGACTATGGCAGGCTATTCAGCAGAGATCTTGTCTTTAGAGCTGTTTCTCCTGTCTTCCCAAAATTTTCTTGAACAATTTTTTTTTCCCCACTTATTTGCTTCACTTCATGGAAGGAAATTTTGTAGCACTTCATTTTATGTTTTAACATAATAATTTTGTGTGCATGCAGTTGCTGGCTGGTGTGCATTATACATATTCCAAGGAAGAATGTTTGCAGAGAGCTTCATAAAAATGTTCCTTTGTACAGGAATTAGATTCCCACCTAGCCTTCTTCGGTTTTTTTCATTCATGAAGGCTGCCTGTATGCTTTCATTTTTAACTTGGCATTACAGGACTTTCATGGGAAAAGAAACCTCAGTTTTGTACCTTGTCAATATGATGATCACACAAATCCATCCGAATTCTTTGATAGGGGGCATTATGGGATGTCTACTTTTTAGAAGCATCCAAGTTGTTCTCCTTGTTTTGCTGTAAATATGTGATTTTAGTTTTACTTTTTTATGACCCACCCCTTATTGCGAGAATTGTAACATGTATCTGAGAAATTACCATGTAGATTATTATCTTTGCAGGGTTTTGTGGTGGGAATGGTTTGTGTAGGACACTTTGTGATCTAACAGCCTCCTATTAATATCCTTTCCAGGATTATTTTTTAATACATGCCATTATGTTGACAGAACTTTAGGACCACAGTTGTAAACGTATAACTAATGTGCCAATTTATCCAAGTGAACTTGATTAAACATGTTATTATTGCTGGACACAATACCATCTGCTTTTGTTGTTAATATTGCCCTCTAGGCACTTGAAGGGCTCTTTCAAAGAATACATTGTAGGGGTGCCAAATGTGAATTTGTTTCCCGTAGGATTTTCGTTGAGCTGCCATTGGAAAATGACTGCATGGTCCTTAATAACCAATGTTTCCTGTAGATCACATTCACATTAGTTGGCAAATACATCTTACACCTAAAATTTTTACCCCAACGCATATGTAAGGTTCTTGTTGACTCCGCTGCGGTCGTCTCCATTGAAAAATGACTGCATGCTCCTCATTATTTCTTCCTGACATGGAGGTCTGTGTACCTTGTAGGCTGATACGCGCCAGCAGTCTCTTTAACCTTTCTAGGAATTTGGTTATATATATTTTTTCTATAATAAATGTGAAGACTACGTTGCCATGATGAGATAAAAGGATTACCTATCATGGATTGCGGTGACCAACCAGCCCAGGTATTTGCTTGCCTCGTAAAGCAAGTGTATTGAATGAAAAGCCCTACAAGATTCGAAATGATACACAACGCAATAGATCAATTTCTAGCTTTACTGAGACCATTTATTCAAACGCATATATTATGTGTTTTATAGAAACCTATACTCATCAATATAAAATATGGCCTCAATTCGGAAGTCAGAACTTACTAGAATACCATTCTTTGGACTCTGATGGAAAACACATTACGAACCCAATATGAAATCTGCGCTTAAGCTTTCAAAGGGCTCCTAAAATGTCATCAATTAGGTCCTAAACGCGAGGAAGAGTTCAGCAATGCAAATTCACGCCCCAGTCGAATTCTAACTTATAAGTGCAGACGAGGGCAAGAATTCAGATTTCATCCGATTCCATTTATCACCTTTAACTACATAATGCGGATGTTAAGCCTCTTGCTTGCAAGGAGTTTGCAACTATGCAAATTGGTCAAATCCAAATCCTTGTCATAGAACATGCAACGAAAAGAATGAAGAAACCAACCATAGGACCCAACGAGCAAAATTTTGAGAACGTCCTTTGATTGAGTTAACATGCAATGCAAATTTTGATCAGGAATCTTTCTATCTATTCACTAAACCAACAGCAGTGTTATATCTGTAATGCATGCTTAATAGGGGCCAGAACCAATGGGGTACTGAATCTGTTAAAGGTTTAGAGGCTGAAAGTAGAAATAGCATTATATTATATACAGTAGTAGAAGTAAGATCCTGCAACTAAGATAGGAGATAGGAGATTGGAGCCAGACATATTACTGCTAACCTGTACCTAACACTTTTCTTAACCTATTAACTCAGATAGGTGAATCATTCTCACTATCAACCATAACATCAATTTCCACTTTTTTTCCTTAGTTTCATAGCCTCCAAGTGATACCGCTCCAAATCATCATCAAGATCTTTCAAGGATACCTTCCCAGTATGGCCCTTCATTTCTCCATGGCCTCTTGCACGGTGGTGATGCCTCGCCAAATTCTCATGATGATCTCTATAGGATACCCTTCCAATATGGATCTTCTCTCCATGGCCCCTTGGAAGGGGATCGTTTGCAATGCCATTGAAGAACCTTCTATCTTCAACCCTTCCGTGTCCACTGCGAAAAAGAAGAATACCATGAAACTTGTAATAGTAAGAAAATATGTCTAAGAAAAGGGACTTGGTGAAGAAAAGCTAACCGTGTATAAGGACAATTCCCATGGCATCACCATGGTCACAAATCACAGCAAGGGATTCCACTCAAGCCACATAGAACAATCATCGATTCATAATCTCAGAATCAAAAACTATTAAAATTCCAGAATTTTACTCAGACACTTCACACTTGTGATTTCATACAACATGAGAAAAGATTAACCGAAGGCAACTGAGTATTTTCAAAGGATACCATGCATTCACCACTCAGACTAGATACGTGACAAAATTATTGAACAGTATATAAAGAAGAAGCGCACAAGATAAGGAATCAGAAATTCATACCATACAAGGACGTTATTTGGTCTTCCAAGTATGCTATCTCGAATAAGAGGCATAACAGCAGGTGCAGGACCTACCAAATTTGTTCCAACTAGCTCAATTTGCAATGGTTTTCCATCAAGTTTCATATTGTTGTACTTCTTCATGGCTGCTACGGCATCAGACTGCTTCACATAGACAACTTCTGCAGTTCCCTTTGATCTCCCACTCTTGTCATAATGAATGGAGTATCTTTTCAATTCACCCTCTTCTGAGAACAGCAGCTGCAAAAGCCAGACAAGAGTTCTCATCTATTGACATCACTTGACTCATCAAAAACACAGGGCTACAAAACAAACAATATATATATATATATATATATATATATATTGGCAAGCAAAAACCAAAAAATACAGCTTTGATGGACACTCCATTTGGGTGCAGCATTAGTGATTAGGAAAGTGGGGATTTGGCTAGATGTTGAACCCAAATAATAAAAATAAAAAAAAAACTTTAGACATGAGAATTCAAACGAAAAAGACTATATCATAAATAAAATCAATTATAAAATAAACTATTTTTTAACGATAATATCTCAGACAATGTCAAAAGCATACAGTTGTCAATTCCAAATGCCAATTTCTAAAGGGATCATCTTTATAATCATTATTGTTTAATATCTTTTAAAGGTCATAGTCCATGAATCTGTCTTCCGCGTCATTTCCTCGCAAAGGTCATCACCAAAGTCAATATATTGTCCATAAGTTCAAGGTCATCGGAATGTCATAATATTGTCACCTCCCAACCAATGTTTAAAGGCCATTGTGAAGTGATGACATTATCTCCAAGCCAAAGTATAAACATCCAAAGCAACGTGTAAATAGTTTAGCATTCCTATTCCACGTCTATCAAAGTTCAAAGGTAATAAAGCTTTACTTATTTTAAGTGTTAAATAAATTTTAAATCTTAGCTAGAATTGATCCCATAAATAAATCACCAGGTGAATATTGACAACCCGAAATAATAATATATATTATGGAATATAAATAATAAATCCACACAAACAGTTGATGTAAAATGACCCATGATACTATATAAGAGAATAGCAATTCATAATATTTTTTTATTTGACGGTATAAATAAACTCAAAATTTGTCGTATATAAAAACAAACATTATCGTAGAAATAGCAAGAAATGAATAAGCTAACAATATCAATCCAAAAGTAATAAACATATAAAAATGAGCAAATAATAAGTAAATGTAGCCATAGTTATGAGTACTTTTGTATATTTGTTAATCAATTATATCATTAGTTAATAACTTGAAGTAATATCTGTGAGACTTAATCATTTTACACTTTTCGTGCATAGAAATTAAACTCTAGTTTTATTTTGTGCAATATATATATATATATATATATATATGTTAGGTTCTTGACGTAAATATAACTTTAAGCAAATGTTACACCGTTGAATAACTTTTATTGGTGTAAATTTTTACAGAAACCTACCGATTGGATTAGAAGCTCACGTTATAGATAAAGTCTGTAAAATTTCAGCCTAATCTAAAATTGTTTGGCGTAGTTTTTATATACATCAAAATCAACGTAATATATATATTTAAAATAACAAAAATAAAGCTAGTGATTGCGTCTATTGATGTTCAAATTTTATGAAATTTGACATAAATGATCTTATAGATATTTAATTGTAATTCAACGGTTGATCTCCAAAAAAATTATTTTCATTGAAAGTTATAAGTGGTGTAACTCCTGAAGTTATATTTGGCAGACTATATATATATATATATATATTAGCTTATTTCTTACCTGTCTCTAAATTGTTGTGAATATATTATTATTATTATTATTATTATACCTTAATATCTCCGTTGGAAACCCCATAATCCAAGTTAGAAATGTAGAGTTTGGTGCCGCTCTCAGCTTCCGCTCCTTGACCATGATCACGACCCATAAGCACTTCCACTTCTCCTAATCCTGAACATGGAGCAACGCTCCCTTGCCACATTTGCCTTCCCACCTGCAATAATTATTCAGTCTTCACTTCACAGATCAAAAATCAAACAACAACAAAAACAAAACCAAGAAAACACTAGAATAGAAATGATTTGTTTGGTTTCTGATATTACATTTTCCATTTCTATTTACTATTTTTTAGAACAAATTTAAAAAAAATTGTAAGAGAAACCTAGAAAAAAAAAACAACGAAAAATAAGGCGAGAGCTCTTATAATTTGATATCAGAAATGCAAGATATGAAACCCTAAAATCATAATGACATCGTCGGTTTCAGAAATTACTTCTGTTAGAAGTTCATGTGAAAAAAAAAAATGTGAAAGAAAGATGAAAACAAAACACCAGTTTTTTTTTTTTTTGTCAATCTCCAAAATCTCGAAAGTAGAAAAGAAAATAGTAAGAAAACAGGTTTAGCTCTTGTAATGGTTTGATTATAAAAATAAGAAAAGGAAATAGAAAAATATTTTGAAAACCAAAAACCGGAGGCTAAACAGGAAAAAAGAATGAAATCACCTGTGGGATGGAGTAGGGCGTGGTTAGCGTGGAGACGCGAAGGGGGATGCGGCGGTCGGGGCCCGGGCAGAATGCGAGGGTCTGGCACGGCGGCGAGCGGCGGTGGACCTCTTGATGATGTCGTCGAGGGACATGTCCATGCTGGCTGCCATTGCGTCGGGAAGTAAGGGAAAGAGAAAAGGGGATTGGTTTAACGAAGAAGAGAGCGAATGAGTGAGGGAGTGTGGGTTTGTTTCAGTGAGTGGTGGAGTGTGTGTGTGGGGTGGCACATAATTGGGGGATGGAGGAGAGGGGTTTATATGGGGTGGTGATACAATACTACAAGGGGTTGATTGTTGGCGACGGCCAACTTTTGATCAACATGCTCCAATATTTTGGACACGTGTGAGTGATTTCATGGGGCCATTTGTATCAATGATGTTAAGTTATTTGTACCATCAAAAGATTTGGACACTTAGGTATGTTTTATTGGATGTGATAAATGAGTAAAGATGAGTGGGGCTGTTATTCATTTGATCATTGAGCCTCATTGGACACTCATTTTGGTTGTTTGCATTAAGGGGATGTTTGATAGGTGGAATGTCTTTTATATTTCGAGGATTGTGATATTTGGTGAACAATTTGAAAATTCGTTTTCAGGCTAGTGGCATTTTTGGAAATGAAAATTAACTCGTTTTCATTTCACCTCCCATACATGGGAAAGTAAGTGTTTTTCGCTAAAGTAAAAGGTCCAGATTGCCCTAAACCCTGAACCATTGTTACCTTGTTGGAGCACTGCCATTATCAGGAACCAACTGCTAATTTTGAGGACCGTCCCCTCAATGCCAGCACAACACCAATGCTAATTGTGGTCAAGCTCAGGCCACTGTAATTGTCGTTGTCATTACTATTTTGTTGGGAGTGTTTTTTGTAAAAATACCAGATATTCTAGGTACGCCAATGTCAATCAAACACTGAAACATCTAAACGATTTATTTGCAAGTACAATTTACAAAATTCCTAAGATATCGATTTATGTATCAAACACACATAACGTCTTGATTAGGAATGTTGTTAATGTGAGTATTGTCCCTAGAAAATGATATTAAAAAAAATGATATTTCTAGTAATAAGAAATTAATCTTACTGCTACATAAAATAATGCATTACCCTTATCTCATGAGATTGGGTGGATATTACACATGCTAGGTATAGATTTATCACTTTTAATTGACATCTATAAGATCCTTAATGTGATATTCAAAGGGATACTAAAATATGCTTTATGTCATGTATGGTTGAAAATAAATTGAAGAGAAAATTACACTACCTCCTTGAGATTCAGTGAAATACACACACTCCTATTTTGCAAATCTTACAATGACTTCCCCTAAACTTTATTAACTTTTGCACTAACCACCCATGGAGTTAATATTCTGTTACCATGGCAAATAGAAGTTAGATCATGTGCCATGCATATGATTTTTAATGGCAGAGTTGTAATTAATTGAAAGATTTTAATATATAAAAAGACTCAAACACCCTTATTATCAATATGATTAACTTAAAAAAAAAATTATTTTTCCCTTCTCCATTAACACTTTCTATCCTATCACTCTACCATTGACTTGGTCTTCCTGGTGGCACGGGCCCTTGACAGCCTCTTTCTTAGCAAGGCAACAGCCAACAACCTCCACCCACCACCATTAAGTTCCATCCACTTCTTCACAAAGTTGCTAAATAGATAGCTCTTCCCTTGTAGTGTTGACGACATCATTACTTCGTTTATTGCCGGAAGTAAGGCATTGTTTTGGTTTCATGGAGGTGAGAAGGACATTGTTGTATTTGTGTGTTGTGCCCACTAATCTGGTTCAAAAAAGATGAACGGTGGATGTGACTTTATGGTTTGTGTGACTTGGAGGTAGCGACTGTTCATGATTGATGTTAGGATCAGTAGCAAATAGATGCAATTGAGTCAGTTAAGTTTAACGCTATAGCCAGCTGCACTAGCATAAGACACGTGTATAATTCAGTTGTTGTGTAATCATATATAAACTTAGCTATAGTGTAAAGTATGAGTAGTGAATTCATTTCATTCAATACAATTTCCTTCAATTCAGATTTTCGCTCTTTGTCTCTCTCTTCATAGAGCTTCTTTATGGTATCTAGAGCTTGAAATTGCTCTATCCATGGTGGCCATACCTCCCTCAGGAGTCTTCTCTCTCTTCCACTGCTTCCTCACCAATTTTCACTCTCACGCTTTCTCTAACTCAGTTTCCATCAAACTTGATGAAGAAAACTATCTCCTATGGCATCAAGAAGCTAGCAACCTCCTATGGCATCAAGAAGCTGTAGCAACAATCAAAGGTTGCAAGCTTCAAAAGCACCTTGATGTGGAGTAAATTCCACATATGTACAACTTAATCTAGATGCACAAGAAGGAAATCTCAATCGTGAATTCAAACTGGGAACAACAAGATAATCTGTTGTTATCTTGGCTTTTGGCATCTTTGAGCGACTCAATCAAAGTGTGAATGGTTGGTTGCGTGTTTGCCTATCAAATTTGGGCAAAACTTGAGAAATTTTTCCCTTCGCAAACTGAAGCGAGGGTTCGTCAATTGAAACTTCAACTCAAGAATACGAAGAAATCTGGTTCAATGAACAAGTGTCTTCTTGATATCAAGAAGCTGGATGTGGACTCATGCGGTTGGAGTACCAATCTCAAATGAAGAACATATTGAAGCGATCCTAGATGGTTTGTCCTCTGATTACACTCTTGTGGTAACTTTTATTATATCTCATTCGATCCATATTCAATAGATGAAAAGGAATCCGTATTACTTGTTGTTGAATCCGCATTGAAAAATGTGATTACTGAAAACCTTCATGTGCCTACTCAAATCCAAGCGCATTTCACTCAAACACAAGCCTGGAACAATAGATCTGGACATTCTCAACATAACTTCAAAGGCAGGATCTTCTCTATCGCGGCCAAGGCAAGTCTCACCTTGGCCGTGGTAGATCTAACTATGGCAAAAGCCTCAATGCCAATTATGTGGCGATTTGGCCATGTAGTATGGGAGTGCTACCATCGCTTCAATCCTCACTATCAAAGTTTTTCACACCAAAGGAATTTCTCTAACTCATCAGCTAATCAGCAACCTCAAGCTTATTTCACAAACAATGTCAACTCTACCATAGCTACTCCATCAGTGGCCTATGATTCACTTTAGTATCCGGACTCGGAGCCTCCAATCACTTCACTCTAGATCCATCTGTATTCAAGGCAAAGTCGATTATGATGGTCAAGATCATGTGCAAATTGGAAATGACTTAGGTATAAGTATCTTACACCTAGGACATTCTAATCTTTATTCCAACTCCACTAATGGTAGATTTGTGCTTAGAAATCTCTTGCATGTGCCTGAACTCACCAAAAATTTGCTAAGTGTTTCCCAATTTGCAAAACAAAATAATGTGTACTTCGATTTGATGCTAATGGTTGCTATGTAAAATCTAAGACAGGAGAACTGTTCTCCAAGGGATACTTTGAAATGGCATCTATACATTTCCAGATTTGCATCATTACTCCTCTAATCTCACAAATAAAGTGCCTTCGAATGCTTCCTACAAGCAAGCTTTCTTTGTACATAGAATAGGTAGTGAACCAAATAAATTTCTGCTATGTCATGGTAGGTTAGCACATGTGTAACATCCCTTTTTTTAAAATAATAATAATATATTTTGTGTGTAATAATTTTAAGTCATATATAGATTCAAGCATTTTATTAGTCTTACTTAATAATCTTGCATTAACATCTATTTTAAATGTTAGACCAAAATTTTAAAATAGATATTAATTTATAAAATAAGACCATAAATTAGTAACAATAAACTCAAAATACATTGTATTAACTTAAGAATAAAAATTTATTAAGAATAATAAGTACAAATATATTAAAATATTAATAATTAGGTGTATAATTTTTACACACAAGAAAAAGAGAAAACACAAAAAAAGGCGGCACATTGAGTGCCGCTTACCCATAGTTTTTGCCCTGTAATATGATTTTCGTTGGCTATACATGCATATATAAAGGGAAAGAATGATGAAGATAATTAACAAGTGAAGTGTGTGCGTGTGTCACGAGGAAAAAATTGAGAGAGAGAGAGAGAGAAAAGAGTGAAAGTGACGGTGTTATGAAAAGAAAGAGAAAAACCAAAAAGATAGTAAGGTTAGTATCCTGCAAGGTTTAACTAGTACACATAATTTTCATTCTCAACGAAGCTTGAGGTAGGGAATGAATTTATTTTTATGCAAAATAAAACCATGACTACATTTATTAGTATTCGTTCGCTTTCTATCCTGTTATTTATCAGATGTTCATAGTTATTTATTATTATTTTTGCTTTTAGCATTCTTTTATATTATTAATAATCATGGGCCTAAATATTAATTAAAATAATACTAATCCAAGTAATCTTTCTCTCCCATTGGTTCTATCGATTCCACGCTAGGTTTCTTTATCACTTAATTATAATAATTCCCCTCTCTCTATTGGTCCAATGCGGTGCGATTCAGTTTCTTATTTTTGTTTTATTATTTAATTACAAGATTCTCTCCCTCTTCCTGGTTCAGATGCGGACTACGGCTCCAGTTTCTTATTTATTTTAATGTTTATTTACATTTATGCCATTTATTATTTATTTCAAGTTAATTAAATGTTCCTTTTTATTTATGATGTTTTCTGTTGTACATTAATTGGATTTAACTATTATTACTCTTGGTCCAATTTATTTATACATGAAATTATAAATTTTATGCACTTATATGTCATTATAAATTTTATGCATTTATGTTTCATTATTTAGATTGTTGATTAACTTATAAGTTTTATTTAATTTTCATTTATTAATTAATTATATAAATTTCTTATGATGAAATTGTGCACAATATCTATTAATTAATTTAAAAAGAATATGATTAATTAAAATTTGTCACTAACCACAAATAAGGCAGAGGGATACATGTAAGATCATTTTATGATACCTGCCTTGGTTAGAATGACGTAAATGTCTTGTTTTGTATCACGATACAAAAGAATGGGAATTCAGAAGACAAGGTCTTCAACTATGTGTGAGACAAGCAAAAGAATGAAAGAATAACTAAAGTAAATAAATCATAATCTTGATAAGATATGTATGACATGTTCTATGCATAAAAGGTTCTACATGACATATTTATTTATAATATGATAACTGATTACGTTCATATAATGTTCCTGTAGTCCTGTGTATTTTTAGTGCAAACACGGCTAGAACCAACCATAGCTCAAATATTTTAAAACCATTCATTCTCTACTGTGAATTTTTATAAATTCTCATTTTCCCTTTCTTTATTTCTAGTGGTTTCAGATTAGCCAAGTAACAATGAATGGAAGGGCAAGCCTAGAAACTCATGAACTTTTGTTTAATTAATGTGTGATTTTTATGGTGCAAATTTTAGAAGTATTCAATTTGTATTTAATGACATTAAGTTGTCATGCCAGAATCTTATGCTTGTAATCCTTTTACGTAATGTTATTCGTTGTGCTTCAGGTATAAATTCATATTATTAGTTACTATATCAAGGTGTTTCAACATGCTTCTAGTCGTGTAGTTTCTCAAGTTTTACATCATTGTAAAATATCTTCTGATGAGAATAAAGTGTTTGTAGTTTGTCAATCATGTTGTATAGGGAAGGCATATCAACTTCCTTTTCTTTGTCTCATCCTGTATGCAATGAACCATTGGATTTGATATACACAGATATTTGGCCCGACATTTGTTCTCTACCTGATGCTAAATACTATATTAGTTTTATTGATGCACATTCTAAGTTCACTTGGATTTATTTGCTCAAACAGAAATCCCAAGCACTAAATACCTTTATCACTTTCAAAACCATGATTGAACATTAACTTGGCAAGAAACTTAAACTGTGTAGTCAAATAATGCAAAAGAATTCCTAGCCTTTGACACCTTTTTCAAAGCACATGGCATAATTCATAGATTAACTTGCCCACACATACATGAACAAAATGGTAGAATAGAGAGAAACATAGACACATTATAGAGACGGGTTTAACACTTCTAGCCTAGACCTACCTCTCCACTTTGGGAGAAGCCTTTACATTAGTTGCACACATCATCAATCTCTTACCAACACCAATCTTGAAACACACTTCTCCATTTCAAACTCTCTTCCATAAACCTCCTGATTACCAATCCTTAAGAACTTTTGGTTTGCAGCCCATCCACTCCTAAGACCTTATCTCAAACATAAATTAGATTTTAGGTTTGAAAAATGTGTATTCATTGGCTATACTGAAAATCATAAAGGGTACAAATGGAGCAATCTTGGAAGTTTATATCTCTAGACATGTGAACTTTGATGAAATTCTTTTCCCTTCTGAGTCTTTGTTTCCCTTACAAATTACTTCTACTAACTCCAGGAGGCCAACAAATCATATCCCACCTTCTACACCAGCAATCCTACTCATAAATATGAATGCCCTTCATGTACTTTTTATATCTGCTTTGTCTGGCACTAACATTGATAGGTCTCTTGTAACTAAACCACTACAAGTCCAGATACCTCATTCCCTCCTGCTACCCATGATAGTCTGAATTAGACAGGTCCTTATCCACCAACCATCAATAGATGCTCCACTCAGCCGACAAACATGTCACAAATACTCGTCCCATGCTCACTGAGCAAAGAATGGCATTTTCAAGCCAAGCTCTATCATACAATCACTGAACCTAATTCAGCCAAGAAAGCCATGACAGACCCAAAATGGCTTCAAGCAATGAGAGAAGAATATGATGCTCTCCTAAAAAACAACACATGGACCTTTGTTCCCTTACCAAAAGACAGATATCCCATAAGATGTAAATGGGTTTAGGAGTAAGCCAATGCGGATGGCACCATTCACAAATACAAGGCATGCCTAGTTTCCAAAGGGTTCCATCAACAAGAGGGATTTGACTACCATGAGACTTTTAGTCTAGTTATTAAACTCTCGCCATTAAACTGTCCTTACCATTGCCATTTCCAAGGGCTGGCCCATTCATCAAATTGATTTTAACAATGCTTTTCTTAATGGCCACCTTGAAGAAGTCTACATGACACAACCTGAAGGTTTTTCTTGTTCAAACAAAACACGGTCTCCCAAATTCAGAAGGCCCTATATGGGCCCAAACATGCCTTTCGAGCCTGGTTTGACAAACTCAAGCCAAACACTTTTCTCCCTTGGATTTCTTGCTGCCAAATGTGACTTAAGTTCTGTCCATAAAAGTCACACCCTCAGTCACCATTTATGCCCTCATATATGTTGATGATGTTATCATCACAGCCACCTCAACCCCAGCCATCAACACTCTCATTCTTGATCTCTCCAAACACTTTGTTCTCAAGGACCTAGGCCCTCTCCATTACTTTTTAGGCATTGAAGTTCAACATACAAAAACTAGTGGCCTACATCTATCCCAAACTAAATACCTCACAAATCTTTTCAAGAAAGCTAACATGGTTGAGTGCAAACCATCTCCCTCCCCTATGACCACTAGTGTCCAACGTCCAAAGTGGGTGACGATACTTTTGAAGATGCAACCCTTTAGAGAGATGGTTGGGGCTTTCCAATATGCAGACAATAACCAAGACCTGAAATTGCTTCAGTGTCAATAAAGTGTGCCAATTTATGCACAAGCCCTCCTTAGCCATTGCAGGCGTCAATGCATACTTCGCTATCAAAGGGACTTTCACCTATGGCTTACACCTTAGTCCCTCTCAAACATGCAACTAATGGCAATTTGTGATGTTGATTGGGATCTGACCCCAATGATCAGCTCCACATTGTCTTTTGCATCTACTATGGAGCTAACCTTGTCTCATGGCTATCTAGAGAAGCAAGTGGTTGTCTAGATCAATACTAAAGCGGAATATTTCAGGCTGGCGCCTACCTGGTGAAATCATTTGGCTAAAGTCCTTCTTAACTGAACTTAATGCAACGCCACCGGCCACCTACCATATACTTTGACAATCTTAGTGTAGTGATGCTCACAGCCAATCCCATACTCCATGGGCGCTCTAAACATTTTGAATTAAATCTCCACTTTGTCCGTGAGAAAGTTCAATCAAGGCAAGTCCATATTAGTCAAAAGGGAGGTGGCAACGGTAAATGGTGGATGTACGAATTTCATGTCGCAGTGGATGTGGTTGCGCGTTGTGATCCTGGTCGTTGCATAGTAGGTTCTGTCACGGCGGTGTGTCCAATAGTGCAGTATTCGTGTGAGTGTAGTCGCTACAAGTGGAGGTGATTTTGGGAGGCTGTTGGTGATCCCATTGCAATTTGGGGCTAGGTCGACGTTTAGGTTTCTTCTCCAGTGAGATTAGAAAATGAAATGAGTTTATTGGGGTTTTGGTTTGAGGGCACTTTGGACAAAAGGCTTTTAACTAACGTGTTAAGTTGCATTTGACAGAAGGGAGGTTATTGTTAGGTGTACAATTAGAGGGGTGGTGTATGTAATTTCACTAAACCTTAGGAAATGTGAGTATAATTTTCTCTAAATTGAATTATTGAGTGTATATATTTATAATCGTAGGTAAGATACTCAATGTGATATTCATAGGAGTACTTAAAATGCTTTATTTTTTTGAGTTTATATGTTCACAACCTTAAGAAAAAAATCATATAGAGGGCCAAAAATTCATAGATTTTAATTGTTAGAATTACATACCATACTCTTTTGATGAATGTATGTATCCTTCCTTATTCTCATATATATATATATATATATATATATATATATATATATATATATATATATATATATATATATATGTATCTATTCAACTTAGTTATTCCTACAATATACCTAACAAAAATTGTTATTAGAAACAACAAAAACAGGACAAAAAAACCCAAAGATATCAAATTGGTGAGTAAAATAACATAACCTAGATCAACTATCCTGAACAAAAGTGACTTCATTTGTCACATTGTTGATTGTTGGGTCTTATACTGTTTACATAGTTCTTGTTAGGCTTGTATATTTGAAAAAGAAACACAATCAAGCTTACCCCATAACAAGTTATTAGTTTGAATGTAAGCTTACCCTTAAACTGGAGTATCTAGTTTGATTGTAGACTTACAAGTACAATATGTATTGGATACTATCTTAAAATAAATGCAGTATACAATATAATGTTATTTTATTAGAAGTTACAAATTGAGATTAAAAAAATTATAATTTAGGATATATAAAAAGTTGTCATTATCATTAGCATTATAGTATTAAAAGATAAGTTCATAATTAAACTAATTAACCACAAAATTCTAAATTTCGTTTCAAATAATGTCTATTTATAGATATGCATATGGATCAAAGAAATAATTGACACAATGTGAACACCAATTTTTGTAGGTTTGTAAAAATTAAAAACCAAAAATTTTGCAATTTTCCTTTATTTATTTATTTATCTTCTTTTAAAAAAAAATGAAAATGAAAAAGGACAAGGAGTCACGGACTCCATTCAACATCATTTCCTTGACAAAAAAAAAATGGCCACGTGAAGCAACGGACCAAGGAGAAGTCAGAAAAAATTAAAAAAGGTGGTGACAACATGATGGGTGTCTCGCTTCATAACGCGTTAATTTCTTCGGTAATCTTGGAAGCCGCATCCAAGCCAACAACAAAAGGGGATGACCATTATCATAAGCCAAAAAAAAAAAATAAATAAAAACACAAATATATCCAAGAGCATCAAAAAAGCCAAAGAAAAAGAGAACACTCCAAAAAGATCAGTAAAATCAAGCAATACAACTTAGTTGCAACACAAAAAAAGCAAGGTAAATCCGCAAGCAATAATATCATCATCATCAAAGAAAAGTCATGAGAATTAAACAAAAAGCCAAAGAAAGGAGAGAAAGGAAGAGCGACGGTGGCTCCTCTCACCTCAACGGCCTCCCCAAAACCTTACATCATCATCGATCTCACTTCCTTTCCTCTTCGGGTAAGAGGGCGCCCTATCTCCTCTTCGCGGTCCTTCCTCCTCAGCCATCGGCCGGGTCGCGCATCGCAGGCCAGACTGGATCGGCCATCTCAGACCTCCATCATCACACTTCTGGTCTTCACCTCTCATCACTTAATCCCTCCTGCGAACCTCAAAACGAGCAATGAGGGTTCGGACTTCAAGCACGGTGCCACGGAAGGGACCACCTATAGCTCAAGGCGCCAGGCGTGCTCGCACCTCCAGGATTCGCGTCCTGAGACTTCGCGTCGCCCAGCCTGGCCGTGTGGGAGACCGCCGTGCTGGCGCACTGCACAGGCGTGCTGAGCCCTCGTCGTCGCCCAGCCTAGCCGTGTCACGGGCCCGCGGATCTCGCGCCCAGGGCGGGCGTTCCGAACCTCAGGGTCGCCCGGCCTAGCAGAAGCTGGAGAGATTGAAACAACGGCCAGCTCAGCCTCTGGCTCCTCCTCGCGCGCGACCTGGCGCGGGCAGCCCTGGCGCCGGAGCTTCATCCTCTTTGCCTCATGCTGGCGCTCTCCTCTCTCTCTGAGTCAGGATTCTGCTCCTCTCTCTTCCTCTTCTCTCCCTCTCTTGCTCACTCTCTGTTCTCTTCAACCTCTCTTCCTCCCTCTTTTCCCGTTGAATCCTCATCTAAATATTCCCTTTCCCCTCTTTAAAAATTATATGAGTGTGTGAGAAAGAATTGATGAGTGTATCTCGATGAGAGAGAGATTGTTGGTGTGTGTGTGATCTAGGTACTATAGATGTTAATTGAATTTCCTTTTGATTTTTGGATGGTATTCGTTGTGGGTTTTGTTTTTTTATTTTTAAGATCCAAATGTTTATTCTATTTGTTTTTATGTCTTGTTTTGTGGTGATTTTATTCTTAAAAAAATTGAAAAAATCTAGCGTATGTGTGATTGAGAGAGTTTTATTTTTCAGCTTATGTGTGTGTAAGTGAGATTGGGGAAAGGGTAGAATTTGTTTAAGGAATTTAGAAATTTTATTTCAGGTTAGCATGGTTCGATTATTGGATATAATTTTAGGTTTACTTGTTTGGGTTTGATTGAATTTAAGTTTAAAATAAAAAATGTATTCATTTTAAGTTTAAAATAAATGCTTGAATATTTCACTTCACTAAATTTCCTTTTAGTTAATTAATTGGTAAAATTGTAATTTTAAATAGGAAAGTAAGGATAAAGCTTGTTAATCCTATGCTTTGAAATATTAGTTGTGACAACTTTGATATTCTTAAAGTCCCTTAAAAAAATAAAATTAAAATTAATCGACAGGCTTATTTTCAACAGGGGGAAACGTGACTTGAATTCAGATTGCAAGGGAGATACGTAGGAGGGGCGAACAAATACATGTCAAGTCAAAATTAAATTTTCATAATTTTGTCTTATTGGTAAATATTTTTTGAGACATTTATTTAATTTAAATAATCATTTCTAGGAAATACTTTTTTTGAAATAAAAAGTTAATTTAAGGGAGAACTATTAACTGGATATTCTTGGACATCTGAGTTGTGACAACTTGATGTTCCAAATTTCCTTTGACATGTTCTTCTTTATATTTTATTTTATTTTTGTAAAAAATATCAAAATAAATTTTTATCTTATTTGTAAATATTTATAATTCATGAGAGATTTTTATTTTCATATATTTAGTTTAAATTTGTTACTTATTTGTGAAATATTGTATTTTGAGTAAAAATGTAATTTAATTAAGACTATTAACAAGTATTTTGAACCCTCATTGTAAAGGTTAATAATCAAATTTTAAATTTTGTTGTAAATAAAATATAAAAATGAATATTTTGAAAGATTATTAATAATTTGCACAAATCAATTAAGGTCCAATTTCAAGGCGGGTGTACTAGGTGCGTAGGATTAAATCCTTCATCCTATGCGTGGCCAGACAGAACTAGAGTCTGGTTTAGAGAATTTTTAATAAAGACGGGTTTTCATGTTTCCAATTTAAATAAACTTGGTGGTGACTCCTAATTTAACAGATAATTTTTAAGGGTAAGGATCGCGTAGGAATGACACACAACCTTGATATTAGAATAATTTAAGTGTATTTTATTGAATTGCCCTTACTATTTTGCTCTCTCTTTCTTAATTAATCTCTCTCCTCTACTTTCTCTTTCCTCCATTAATAGGGATATAGTTGTAAGAAATTTATTAATATTGCATTGATTTCTAAATTAGACATGCATTTGTAGAAAAGAAAAATTTTCAAAGTAGGCGCTTATTTGTGAACGGAGGGAGCATTATGGTTAATTTGATTCCACGAACCAAAAATAATTAAACTAGACTAGCTAGTTTGTCCACAATTGAAACGAATTAGAGAAAATTTAACCGCATCCATTCCATATAAGTCAATAAATTCATCAATTATTGGTCACAACAATTTTTTCCTATTTTGTATTTATATTTAAAATCATGAAATCAAAGAAGAAAGGGAGGAAGGCATGACAATTAAGGCTGATGTAATAATCAAAGGTAACTTGAGCTAGAGGTACAATTGTAAGAGTTTATTAGGTAGCGTTTGGTTAGTGATATATGGATAGAAATACGGAGATGCAGAGATATAACTTGTTTGGTGGTGGAGACAGGAAGGGACATGAAATAGAAAAATATAAAATTTCTATATTCTAAAATGAGACGGAATATAAAAACATAAATTTAATATTTTTTTTTCTTCAATAATACCATGTACAATTTAATATCATTGTTCTCCGTCTCTAATGTCTCCATTATCCTTATATTTTGTCTCTATTCCCTATCAAATGCTACTTTAGGGTTGCAGTAGTTATGGTAATGGCTCAAGATGGAGGTGCCATGGTACAAATCAACAGGGTTGCAATAATTGACAATAACTCATCAAGACAAAAGCGCAAAAGTGAAAGTGAGGGTCGTGAAGTTGATGAAGGCTCGAGATGAAGACATGATAGTCTTTGGAGGCTCAATAGAGGTTGAGTATTTGTTGTATGGTGTTATAAAATAAAAAAACAAATTAAATTAATTATTAGATATTCTTTTCCCATTTAAAACTACCTTTAAAACACATGATGTATGCATGCTATAATGCCTTTTGAAAATTAAAGTTTAGTAGTAGAAATGATATATCTTGTCGAAAAAGTTAGGACGCTTGAGAATATCTGTTGCGACATAGGCTCAAAAGTGTGTAGGATCATTCATTTCTTAAAAAACACATGTTGAGACTCAATCCTTGCTAGATTGCATGCAGAAATGGATTTTACTTGCATAAGAATATAATATAGTATAATTCAGAGCAGGAACTAACACAAGACTCCAGAGGCGTGGATGAGTTCTCAAAGCTTTGATCACCTGCAACTCACAATTAGAATGTCAGGACTAAAAATTTTAAAAGAAAGTGAAACAGGTTCAAAGGAAATATCATTAGAAGGAAAAAAAAATCAATTCAACAACATAGAGAGGACTATCTGTGTTGCATTCTACAATCAATAGGAACAAGTGCATAGCACAAAAAAGCATCAGAGGCACTTTCTTCAAAATCATGATAACAACAGATAAGATACATGAATCAGTTAACAACGGATGTCACAGTCTTTGGCATTTATGTGGGCATCATATTTTTTAAGTTCAGCTAGGTATGCATGTTGCGGTCATCAATAGGCTAATCCACTAAACTAGCAAGCCAAGTGATTTACTAGCCTGCTTAATCATAGATTTTTTGTCTCGTCTACTTAACCTGCAAGTTAGTGAACCAACCATAGCTAACCCATTTTTCGCTCACCCTAATTCTTTCATTTATAGTCTTGACTATTCCTCCAAATTTGTCACCCTCACCCACTCTCGTTTTTCTCCATTTTCTATATCTTTGACCTTCTCATAATCCTTTCACACCCCTAATCCTTTTCTACCTCTCCGTCTCACAATTATTGTAACTCGGTGAACTTATTTTGTGTATTGTGTTTTAGTGTTAAAAACAGCGAAACATGACATTATGAGGTTATTTAAGGAGATATGATGTTTCTATTAAATCACTAATGTCGACTTTAACTCCAATTACCCAAAACTTGACAATATCTAATTCAACCTACACTGCATGCACCCTAGCCTGACACATATAATGCATGTGCGCCCACCATGAAGCACCTGAAAGAACTCGATGAGGTCGAGCTTCAAGTTGCTGCAAAAGACTTAAAAAACATGCTTTCTCTCACATGATATCATAACTCAACATTTTCAAGATATTGAGTTTAGTTAAAAGATTTACCTTTCCCTTTAGTTTTAGTTTTGTTTTCAATTTATGAAGAAAATGAAAATGAAAGTTGAAACTTAAACCAAAGGCCTTAATTTTCATCATCTTAAACTCTATTTTGTCAAGTTCTCCACCTTAAAAAAATCATTTTTCAACAAATTAAACTTGGTATTATTGATTTTTTTTCAAAATATCATATTTCCATAATTCACCATAACAACTCTCACATTTATTTGGTACAGGTTACAAAAGAGAGATTTTAATTTCATGTCTTATCTAACTCAAATAATATTTTCTTCAATTGAAACAACGTGTGGTTTTTACCTTAAAAAAATTATATATCATCGTGTTTGTATTTTTTTGAGCAATTTATGATGAAATTGAAACAATTTTAACATTATACTGTAATACACCGCATGCATTCAAGATTTAACATTCTCTTTAATAAAGGAGAGAAATGAAAAATGAAAAGAAAGACCTAAAATGGTAAGAACAAATACGAAAGCGAGGACATTCTGGTAAATCCAACTTTCCCTTGCGAGGGGTGCAATGCAACCGCCCGCGACTCGGTTCGTTTTTCTTTCTTACCGTGTCGCCGTGTCGCTTCTTCCCTTTCTCCCACTTCACTCGGCTTTTTTGCTTTCTCTCCCATGGCAACCGCTCTTCTCTAGAGAGAGAAAGAGAAACGCAACATCTTAGAGAGAGAAAGTGAAACAATGGAAGAGAGCGTTGAGCTCAGAGCCACCACAACCACGGCGTCGGAACCTCCGAACACCGAAGCCGCCGCACCCAACCCCGACCTCCCAACCGTTCCTTCCACAACCAGAGAAGAAGGCGAACTCTCCTCTTCCGATGGTGGCGGCGACGTACTCTTCTCACCGAACCCTAGCTCTTTTTTTTCTTCGTTCTATTTCATTTTTCTCGGTTTTTCTGCTTCCTATTTTTTGCATTCGTTGACTCGTTTGTTTATTGCTCTATCTGGTGGTGCTTGCTGCATCGCTCTTTGTTCTGTTTGTTTTTAATGGAAAATGGAGGAATGTTAGGATTTCGTGTGTAATTATTCGATAAGCTTATCTTGACTTGAAAGCAACTCGTAATTAAAAGTTGTTTTGAGAAGATATAAGCGATTATATCCTAAAAAATCATGTTACCAAACATGCTCGAATGTATGTTTTGAATTTGATTTCGGTAGTAGAACTCAGCGGTAAATCTTCGCTTGCTCGTCAGTTTTTGTGGTTGCCGTAGATCTGAGAGATTCAGTGAGAGTAACACTTGGTTCTCTTTAGCTTCTATTTGTGAACACTGCAGGGTAGGGTTTTATTTTGTTTGTTTTTGTTTATTTGTTTATTATTTTTTGATTGTTGTTTTGCTGAAATAGTAGAAATGGAAAGTGAAAGAGCGTATGGAGTTTTTAAGCACGTTGCAGAATCAAATTTGTTGTTCTATCTTGCTAACTCTGTTTGATTGTTGATTATTTTTCTTAATTTTGTTTTTGGTTATGGGTTTGCTAATTGGTTGTTTTTGTCCACCAGGGAAACCCGGATAGTTCTGCTGTTCAATCAACCCCTGCTGCTGCAGAGTCCAGTGCAGTTCCTTTGGTACCAAAAGGTACTCAAGGCGTTCAGGGCGGTAAGTCTTGCTAACTGTTAGTTTAAATAGAAATACCGTGTTTCCTTTTGGTTTCTTTGGGTGGCAATCTGCTATCGAGCAGCATCACTCTTCTGGAACCATCCTGAACTCTGTATTGCTACTCAGGACTTTTTTCCAATAATGTTATTCCCATGATTATCTTGGCAATGAAGTAGTTAACATCATCTTTGTTGAACATAGGACCCCTTAAATGTAATTTTTCTTTTAATTTGAAATGGTGCTTTTTTATACATCACGAAGGATAATTTTATTTTCTTTTGGTCTGAATTTAGTTGTGTATTTCATCTATCAACATTCAAAAGGCATGTTACTGGCATGTCCAATATCTGGATGGTAAGTTTTCTGTGGCAATATTTCTTCAGGCTCCAATAATGAACAGTTGCAAACAACCAAACAATCAACTTCACAGAAGAGCTTGATAAAGAGCCAATTACCACCTAAATCTTCTCCGTGGACTGGTCATGTAGGCACTGATAAAAATCTCGTGATAAGCTTCTCTGATGATGACAGTGGCAGTGACTTTGAAACTAAAGGTAATGCTTCCAGGTTGGATAGCAATGTAAAGCGACCAAGCTCATCGTGGGTAAAATCAAATAAGTTACAGTTACAGCAAAATGGTAGAGGTGTAAACAAGGCAATGCCAAAGAGATTGTCTTCAAATCACACATTTATCTCACCAGTGACCAAAAACTATGGTTCTAATTCTAAGGCTGCTGGATCTGTGTCACTTGGACAAGGATCACGGACTCGATATTTGAATCCAATGAATAAAAAATTAGTGATTCGAGAGCGGGGGCGTGATCAAGGAGTGGTATCAAATGACAGTAAACTCCAGGATTTGCGGCATCAGATTGCTCTTCGTGAAAATGAACTCAGGTTGAAGGCAGCCCAGCAAAATAAGGATTCTGCTTCAGTTTCGGCCAGGGATCATAATGCCTTGAATCTGAAGAATGACACAGCTAGGAAATATACTCAAATTTCCTCAGAGACTGCACAATTAGAGCCAAAGGAACCAGATAGGAAACGCATGAAACTGGGTACATCTTATGGTACTCCTCAAGCTTTTGGCAGTCAGCTGGAAGTTCCTGCTTCAAAATCTATATTACCATTAAGAGATTCTGCACTGGGAAACTGTTATCCTCAGGAGAAACAATGTTGATCATAGTCAGGAAGAGATTCCATTATGTAGAGGAGAACCAACAACTATCAGATCCCAAAGGCAACCTGACAAACATCCTGATAATTTATTGCAAAATATGCCTTGCAGATCAAGAGATGGTAAATACTTTGCATTTATATAATCCGTTTCTTTAATATGTTTGGTCTACTACATAGTAGTCAATCCCAGATTATTGCACGGAGCGGCTGACCCAAAAAATGCTATATAGTAGGATAGCGGATAGTGGGTTGACCACTATTTAAAAAAAAATAATTATATGCAATTTATACAAAATACATATAAATCTTCAAAATAAGATTTTTTTTTTCATAATTAAACTCGTTAATCATTAATAATCAAAAGTCTTAAGCTGTGCTCGCTGAAAAAGAGGGCCGCTGCCGGAAACAAGGTGGTCGCCAGAAGTTTGCTGCCGGACGTTGTGTGCATTACCGGGAAGTAACAGGGACACAGAGAAAAATAATGTTAGGGCTGAAAGAGATGAATAAGATAGAAGACGACCAATATGACAACCCTATTTTTAACTCTTCTAATTGAAAAAGTGGAGGCGGAAATGACCCTTAATTCCAAACAGTAAAAAAAGGGGGGCAAAACTGGTTTTCGGCCCTCCAAAACACAATAGCGCCGCAATGGCAGCTATCCCAAAACACGACATGACGTCTATATGGCGTCAGACCTTCGCTACATGCCGCGCGGCGCTATAGCGCTGCACCCTATTGACTACTATGGTCTACTATTTAGCTTAGAAACTTTTTGTACTTTTCTTGATTTTGGAAACTAAAGTGTTTTAAACAAGTTGCTTGTACCCTCATTCAAATTTGTAGATCTAAAATTGAAGAAATGCCTCCCACTATTGTTTTTTCCATTCAACCAGTTATTCTTATTTTGTTGTGATGTCATCTGTTTTCTGATCATACGATAATGCAAAGCTGCTTCCAAGTGCCACTGCAAATTTCTGTCAAGTTTTTATGGTGAAAATGTAAAATGATATATTATGCAAAATAATTATCTAATCTTACAGGACTTCATTTTGATTTGATGATTTTAGTAAGCAAAACAAAGTTCTCGTGACTTGGTTGCAACCTAACCCAAACACCAGCCAGTAAAACGTGTTTATGACTTTATGTCCTTTCCTAGTTAATAGCTCTCATGGGCTGATTATACACTGTAGGTGATGTCAATTATGGTGGCAATCAGACTGAGAAGAGTAGTAGGCTGGTTGACCCTTGTGTTGTATTCAACCAGAGTGCAGTGCCGCCGAATATGACTTCCAATAGCATGCCAAAAAATTTAGTAAGCTATAACTTTGTATGCATAACATTAGCTGTTACTTGGTGACTTCTCTGAAAATTTTGCCTGTGCTTTTTCTGTTGATTTACTAGCCATAAGATGGTTTGTTATACGTGGCATTTGCTTTTTACTTGGTCCCTTAATAAAAACTCTGCCTGTGCTTTTTCCATTCAGTATCTAGCCATGGTAAATCCTTCTTTTCTTTGGCAAGTTTATCATTTTGAACTCTTCTACAACTTAATTATGATGGTTGATTATGTAATATATGATGCTCTATAATGGACTGTCTCTCTTTCTTTCTCTTACCTTATCTATGAGTGACATATGGACTTGTTTAATTTGTAATCAGTGTGCATCTCTTCATTGTCCCTCAAAGAGTGCAGGTAGCATAGGTCATAGATCATCCAAGTTAAGTTTTTGACAATACTGCAGTAGTATTTGTTGCAAAATTTTAAATTTCTCACTATCATGTTGTTTCTGTTGTTTTTAACTTCACAAAATAGCATAGGGTTGATTCATCCACCAACTTTCTTATTGTTTAAGCAGTAAACAATTGAGCAAAGGCCTTCAATATATCTTACATTTGTAATCTCATCTGTGTGCGTGTGCGCGTGGGTGTATGTATGTGTGCGTTTTAATGTGTTGTTAACTCCCTTGTCACTCCCTCCTCTCATCTCATTCAGGAAGCATTAGGCAATGCAGTTCTTCCAAATCATAATGGTAATGGAAATGTCTCTGAGCATAACAATATAGATTTGGATTCATTTTTTGGAATGGAGGAATTGATAGACAAGGAATTGGAGGAAGCCCAGGAGCACAGGCACAAGTGTGAAATTGAAGAAAGAAATGCACTTAAAGTTTATCTTAAAGCTCAAAGGTCTTTGCTTGAGGCTAATGCTCGATGCACCAATCTTTATCGTAAAAGGGAAATGTATTCAGCTAAGCTACGATCTTTAATTTTAAACAATTCCAGCTTCTCTTGGTCTTCAGGGAGCACCAACATCTTGATGGGCTAGATTTCTTACCCAGGCATGGATATGAAATACCCACATCAAGCTGTCAGAGGCAGGCTGAATATAATGATATTAACAATCAAAGTTTGGACTCTAATAATCAAGGCATCAATAATGGGCGTTCCAATACATCTTATCACTGCATGACTGGAGCAAATTTAGGATCTGAGCCTTGTGGTGAACCAGATGCCAGTACGTCAGAGCCATTGCGTATGGGTGATAATGCTGCAAATGGAGTTCATTATCCTTCAGATGAATTAGAAACATCAGCTAATGAAAATGAAGAGATCTCACCAGCTGGACATGTGTCTAATCATCTTGATGCTGAATATCATAGAAAACAGGACTCTAAAACAACATATATGGACATGGATACTGCATCAAATGCAAAATTTTCTGCTGATTGTCCCCAGGATTCTTTGCTTCTTGAAGCAACGTTGAGGTCTGAATTAGTTGCAAGATTAGGGACTAGATCTATGAAGACTCGCATTCCAAGTAACAACATAGAGCCTGCTGCTGAGCGAGGGGCTGAAAATGAGGTTAGAATTGAGAAAAATCTGGCGCATCATGGAGTTGTACCACTCTCTAGGGTGGATGATCAAGGTATTTTTTTTCCTGAGATTCAGTATGCTATGTATTTTCTTTTCCTTATATAGAGATGACTGTTAAGTCGGTAATACTGATCCTAAATCCTGATCAAGAATAATATAGCCTAGGCAACTGTGAAGTCCATATGCTCTTATCTATGCCTTTCTTGTCTACTCGGTTGACATTTCCGTAGTGTAGCATAGGCAACTGTCAATTGCAGTGTAGCAAACTATTGCCAAACTTAGCTGTTGGCCAATTTTAGATCTCAGTCCTATGCTTCTTGGTCCTTAATGGCTAGAAATTCAGTTGATATTAGTTCTACTTTACCAAGTTTTGATGAACTTGCGAGCTTATCCCTTGTTATCTTCATTATTTGTTTTAAATACTATAGGCATTGAGAGGCGTGAAAGGAGTATCCATCTAGATTCCAATGAGATTCAAAGTCAGCAAAACATTGGTGGAGATTCTTTGGATTCAAATTGCAGTGCTGGTTCAGGAGATCAAGGACACATGCCTCGACGAGGTCACCACTCAACAAATACTATGAACATCCCACCTTTGATTTTTAGGAGTGCATTTAGTGAGCTGAGAGAGATGTCTCCATTCTTTTCAAATAAATTCCAGAATAAAAATAAGTTCATTCATGCTAATGATGGTGAAAATGAAAGTGGTACTTGCCTCAATTCTGATAAAACAAAGTGGAGCAATGTGTTAGCAACCTCAATGCCTGCCACTGTTGGGAATTTATTCTCTGAAGAAAGCTCTTATAGCTGCAGTCCTGTAGTTGATCCATTTTGGCCGCTTTGCATGTATGAGCTCCGAGGAAAATGCAACAATGATGAGTGTCCTTGGCAGCATGTTAAGGACTATGGTGATGGAAACATTTGTAAGCGTCAGCATGCGGATTCTAATAATGCAGGTACAACAATTAATGACATGAAACCTACATGTTTTGCCTTCTTTTATGCTATATAAATGAGCTTTCTGAAAATATATGTGAGGATTGGATTTTTTGGTGTTTTTGAAGCTAAAGAAAAAATATTTTGCCCATAAGGGATTATTAGGTTTGTGGAGTATGCCTGGATGATACTGTGTAGTAGAGGAGACATCTGGGAGAGAATATAGTTTCACTGGAACTAGTGTTTGGGAGTAAAATAGTAGTTTATACATGGAATAAAGTTCGTCTAGTTTTGATTGGGATATGTCTGATTTGAATGTTCCAATGGTTGAATTTAAGGGCGATGGTGGTTGGGGTGGAGTATATGATTTATAGGTCCGTTCCTATGATTCCACTGTTGAGCATTCAAATCTGGAGGTGTGCCACAAATAATAAAACACAAAATTGGGTTTAGTCAATGTTTCTTTGTGTGTGCTTTCTTGGGTTTGTGGTAGTAGACTTCTAGTGAGACTAGTATGTGCAAGCTGTAACTACCAAAACTGGTAAAGCTGATGCGGCTTGAATATACTTAAATTTTATAATTGGATGGTAAGGGGAAATATAAGAGTAGGTTCGTACATAGTAGACACGCGGGATATTTTGTGGGAGGAGTCCACTTCCATAGGTATAAATCTGATATGATTAGAAGTCTTACTCCATTGAATTCTGGACTTTGTTTAAATTGCATAAAGAATCACTATTTATAGGCCCATTAGATCTTGCACCCCATATATGATACACCCAAATAATACATGTTCCTGACTCATTACTAAAACTACCATTTGGCATATAAAGATGACTTCATTATTGCCCATCTGATGTGAAGCACAATGTTCGGGAGACTAGAATTTTGTGAATGATACAATATGAGAATAAAATTCACACCTAATAAAATAAAATCTTCTGGTTTGGGTGCTATAGCTTTATCACTGTCTAGTAGATATTCACATATACTATGGAATACAGATTCTAAATTATGATACTATGATTTCATTTTGATCTCAACCACACTCGTAACATTTGTTGAACAGGTTCTGTTATATTATTGTTATTAAAATTATCTTTTTCTAAAGACACTTATACACTGTTTAAGCAGATTGTGAAGGTAGCTTGTCATTGCATCAACAGAATTGTAATGGTGTGACAAAAGTTCCCAAGCACCACAAAGCTCCAATTCTGCCGACTTATCTTGTTGGCTTAGATGTTCTCAAAGCGGATCAATTTGCATATAAACCTGTTGTGGCACACAGAAATACTCAATGCTGGCAGAAGTATTTCAGTATAACTTTAGCTACGTCAAATCTGCTTCGGAATGGTTTACCTGCTGATGCTACGTTATTGCATGATGGTGATGAACGAATAGAGGTCCATGGGCTTTGGAACAAACAGTTATCTTCTTTTCAGTGGAGAAGTGGAGCTGGGGTTTGTTACTTACTGTCAATTTTTATTTTACTGGCTTATTAAACAGATAAAGAAATTTTAATCCTCGGGTCTTTTTGTACATCACCTGTTGCTTTCTCTAAAATAAAATTCTTTTTTAAAAAATAATTCCTGGTATCATATGGATCATTTTTATAATTTATATTTTAACTTTTGATGATTTTATTTTAAATTTCATATAAACTAGTTTTAGGATTTTATTTTGTCATTTTAGATGATTTTATGGTGGTTATGGTAGAATATGAAAGGATACTAAATGGGTTAGCAAAGTCTTAGAAGAATGCTTGCTTTCCTTTATTTATGCAAATGGAGGGACCTGCTATTTCTAAAACATGATAGAACTATCTGTAGTCTATAATTCTATATTATTCTGAGAACTTCCCTTGTGTCTTGGCACATTTCAAAGTTTCTTCCTTGTGGATTTTAGTGTGCATGCCAGACCAATTTCTTATCATCTTATTCCTTTGTAATTCCTTGAGTGCTTCTGTTCTGCTTCTGCATGTGTCATACTTAGATTCTTGTTGTGTGACTATAATTTTGATTCTATTAATGATATGCCACTGTTCTAAATTTATGATTTGCCATATAACTAGTCCTGTATTTTGTGTATTGTGCATATCAGTGCATGCGCATATAACTAGTCCTGTATTTTATTATGTGTGGGCTATGGCTGTGTCAATAAGTGAACTTACCGAAGAGTTTCAAATAATGATTGGAGCACTCAAAACTTTAGACTACTAGTTATGTTTGTGAACTTTGAATTGTATAAGTATCTGTTTATATAATTAGATTTTTTTTCCTGTTTTAATGAGATTTTTATTATTGGCTATAATTGGAATAATTGCTGCAGTCAACGCTTCTTGATTGATCTTGGCTTTGATTCTCTATTACATACTATAGTTCAATAGTTTGAATTCCTTTATTCATCCTAACTCCCCCTTCATTTGTTGCTTAATTAGAATCAAATTAAGCAGGCTATGGCTGATAGTGAACAAGCTGTTGAGACGGCTCTTCTTGTTCTCAACCAGGAAATTAATAAATTGCAGGGTGCAAGAAAGGTAGCAGTTGTTTATGCATTTGCTATCTTGATGATTAGCATTCGAACTGATTCATCTATTTCCTTCCTCTTTATTTCAAATTTTGGATTTTTTAGGCTCTGTCTATACTGTCAAAAGCTCTGGAGACTGATCCAACATCTGTGGTTCTTTGGATTGTTTATCTACTCATTTACTATGGAAATTTTAAGCCAAATGAAAAGAATGACATGTTCTTGTGTGCGGTATGTTTTTCTTTTTCTCTCTCTTTAGGGACTCTCCAAGTTTAGATTAATGGTGAAACTCAGAAAAATCTAATGATAGACTTGCTTATTTATTGTCCCAACTCCCAAGTCTTGACTCTTGATACCGGAAGCTGAGGCAGTAGCATTAAAACTTAAGTGTTAGGCCTTTTAGTTTACCTTTCCAACTTGTTTCTATCTCCACACAGGAGTAAAGCTCAACACTAATTCAAAATACTGGGTCTGCAGCAGTTAGCATGTCATTAGGAACTTTGAGCTGCACAGCAGGACTATGTATTAATCCATCATTTTAAAATGCTACACTCTGAGAATTGTCTAGGATTTTTTCAGAAGACTGGTAGTTGGTATGCCTTTTGTTCAAGTAGTCTTGGTTGAATGAATTGCAGTTGTTAAGAAAAAAATATATTGGTTGGAAATTGGTCCATGTGTTTTTATTGAAAATGTTAAGGAAAAAATAATATTGGTAGGAAATTGGTCCATGTGTTTTTCTTTGGGTCTTTGTCCATGTTGATTAGATAGAGTTGAATGCAATGCGAGTTTATTTATTTTATTTGAAAAGATAAAGCCTTTCGTTTTTCTTTTTTAGTCACTGTCATAGTTCCTTTTCAACTTTTGTTGGCATGTTAAGGGTCTCTTTAGTTTCAGAAAACATGTTTCTGTTTTTATTTCTTGTTTTTCCGTTTGTTTCCTGTTTTTCAGGATCTGTAAAAGAAATAGTTTCATTCTTTGTATTTACTGTTTTCTTCACAAAATCTTGGAAAACATTGAAGATACTAAAAACAGAAAATGTAAACAGGAAATGAAAATATAAACCAAAAAGGTCGTTACCTTTCCTTTTGGGAACTGAATATGTGCTTTTGCTGGAAACATTCAAATATTGCTTTTCAGGTTAAGCACTGTGAAAGATCTTATATACTGTGGCTCATGTACATTAACAGTCAGAGAAAGCTTGATGATAGGTTGGCTGCCTATGATACTGCCCTCTCAGTGCTCTGTCACCGTGCATCTTCTGATCTGAAGGATAGAATGCATGAAAGCGCATGCATCTTGGACCTGTTTCTGCAGATGTTGGATTGCTTATGCATGTCGGGAAATGTTGAGAAAGCCATTAATAAAAGTTATGGGATATTGCCTGCTACAACTAAATCTGATGAGCCTCATCATCAGTCACTCTCAGATATACTCAATTGCTTAACATTTTCCGACAAATGTGTGTTCTGGGTTTGTTGTGTTTACTTAGTTATTTACAGGAAACTGCCTGACGCTGTAGTACATCAGTTTGAATGTGAAAAAGATCTCCTTGATATTGAATGGCCCTTTATCCATTTATCGGAAGATGAGAAGGAGGTGGCTGTTAAAGTTGTGGAAACTGCTGTTGAGTCTATTGACTCAAATATCTGTAGTGAATCAGTGAAAAGTGATGTTAATCTCAGGTCTGCTCAACTTTTTGCTCTCAACCATATTAGATGTATGGTTGCACTTGATCGCTTAGAATGCTCTAGGAATTTGTTGGATCAGTACATGAAGTTGTACCCTTCCTGCATAGAATTGGTCCTGGTATCAGCTCGTATACAGAAACAAGAATGTGGTGTTGACAGTTTCGTGGATTTGAGGAAGCAATTATTAGATGGCCAAATGAAGTTCCTGGAATCCATTGCATCTGGAATCAGTATATTGAAAATGCCATCCAGAATCAAAGAATTGATTTTGCAAAAGAAATTACAGCCCGTTGGTTCCACTCTGTCTGGGAAGCTCAGGATCTCCCAAATGGAGGAATAAATGCCAATGATGGTTGTAATTCTTTTGGCTCTTCGGGATTGGATTCAAAAACTGCTTCAGACACATTGAGTTCTGATCACAAACAGATGGATATGATGTTTGGATTTATTAATCTGTCCCTTTATAACTTTTTTCAGAATGACGTAACAGAAGCATGCATAGCAGTTGATAAAGCTAGGAATATTGCAGCTTTTGGAGGTTTAGAGCAGTGTATCAGAAAACATGTAATGTTTCTGCTTTGTGATGCATTGAGCTTGATGGAGGATGGTCCTAACGGTGCTATGAAGAAGATTTTGGAAGTATATATGGATAGTTCCTCTCAGGTATTTCTGGTTCCTAAGGTGCTAACAAGAAAATTTGTTGACAACATCAAGAAGCCAAGAGTGCAGCATCTGATAAGCAACATACTAACTCCAGTTTCATTAGATTGTTCTCTGCTAAATTTAATACTTCAATCATGGTTTGATTCATCTCTTATATCCCAACTGGCCAGTGACCCAAAACATCTGGTTGATTTTGTTGAAGCCATTTTGGAGGTGGTTCCATACAACTTTCAATTAGCTACTAATGTCTGCAAGCTATTACGCAAGAGTTACAATTCTTCTGACCTAAATTCGGTCAGTCTATGGTGTTGGGCTTGTTCAACCCTGGTAAATGCAATTTTGGATTCCATCCCAATACCACCAGAATATGTCTGGGTGGAGGCTGGGGAGTTTTTGCACAAAGCTGTGGGCATTGAGGCAATGTCAGAGAGGTTTTATAGAAGGGCTCTATCAGTGTATCCATTTTCCAACATGTTGTGGAAATGTTTCCATAAACTACGGAAGACCCTTGGAGAGGCAAATGATGTTGTTGAAGCAGCTAAAGAAAGGGGTATTAAACTTGGTTTAGTAACTGATTGAGTGTCAGGTTAGTAAGATCAACATATTTGCTCGTGGAAACTTGGGGCCAGTTTTGCTTCTATACAAGGAGGCCTCAACATGTAGGTGATTTTTTTGTTCATTCATTGAATTTGTCCACATATTTTTGAAGCAGTTATGATGGGACACAAGTTTCTGGAGTTATTGCGTTGAACTTGTATCGAAGTTGTACAGGAAAGTAAAGAGTTGTGATTACTTTGGCGATGTCCGGTGACTTGTTAGGTGCTAGGGAGTAGATTATATTAGATGAGTAGTGTTGGTGAGAATTTAGGATTAGTGGTTCTTACCATTTTAACCTTTGAACTGATGTTAGTGTACCTTCCCCATTCCTTCTCCCATTGCCCCTTCCCCCCACCCTAACCCCACACACACACAAATGAAAAAGGAAAAGGCAGTAACACTTGATGGTATATACACCATATTATTATTAGTGTTATGGTGTCATATCTGTGGCATTGTAATTTCATAGGTTTTTACCTGAAACAGATAGTATGAAAAAATAATATTTTGTTTTGTGCGTACCTGCAGTATGTAGTGTTGTACGTCCAGTTCATTCTCTTTCCAGTTAAGGTGTGTCAAAGGGGATGACACATCTTATGAAAAAAGCGTGTCATCCCTCCAAAAAAAACAAAGCGTGTCACGTATCCCATTGCACTGATCTTGACGGTTCTCAAGGGAACGCTTTGGATCATAAGCAGTGAAAGTTGTTTGGTCGTTCCCAATTTGTTCTCACGTGCGTACGAGTAGTGTTTATCCTTTTAGGCAACAGTGCTATTTATGCTTCCGAGGATCTAATGTACCAAATTTATGTTTAGATATATTAATTTTTTAATGTATGAAATTATATCGATTTTTTAAAATGACTATTAATAAAGAATGAAGAGAGCAATCAATTTTCACTAGAAAAGAGATACCTAGGTTGTGGAAGCACCGAAGCAGAGAGGAGGATTGCTTGTTTTCTGTAGATTGGCAAACAATGTAGGTATTGGGGGTAGAAATCAGAGGCCTCTATTTTTATGGAGCACATTAATAATTCCATTACAAATAATAATGTCTTAAATGATTCTAAAATCAGAGTCTCTTGCATGATTTAATTGTTACTTTGGTGGGGAGCAAAGAAAAAAAAAGGACCACTGGGAAGGGGGACATAACCCCATTTCAAAATCTCTGAATCGATGCAGTTTTTCTTTACAGTGGAGCCAGCTTCATTGGCTTCTCTTGCGTACTTTGTGTCTGTTTCGGTGTTTCTTTCTCTTGCATAATTTATTAATCACTAGAAACAGAGACAGTGATAATGATACACAATTTTATTGCTGCCAGAACGTGCTTGTGAAGTGGCAATAAGTGAACAAATGCTCTTGATCTGCAATTTAAACAACAAACGTTATTTTAACGTCTAAAGTAGTTGTTCATTGTAACACGTAATTTTTCACAATTGGATATGATAGAAATGTTACATCTAATGGTGAAAAAGTGAGTGTCCCAATAGACATGCACTTTTTATATGTCAAAATAACACTACTCTGGATTAAGCTTCCTTTGAAACACTCAATATGCTCTAACTCCAATAAAATATGTGTAATAGGTGGTGGTTGTAGTTTGTGATTTTAATATGTTACGTATGGTCGTATGTGCAAGCGAGTAGAGTACTTTCAGTTCGTGTTGGGGGGGGGATGTTGACCCCAAAAGAAAGAATAAGCAAACATAGCCTAAGGGAGGGAAAAAAAATAAAAAAAGAAAGATAGAGGGCCCAACCGGGTTCGAACCGGTGACCTCTTGATCTGCAGTCAAATGCTCTACCACTGAGCTATGGACCCGAGTTTTTAATGAGGGAGATTAGTTTTATTACTTGTAAGAAGACTAGATCAACAATTTCAGATAGTAGCCGGCCAATACAGGGCTTTATAAATATGGATAATTATACAGCAATCTTGTCTTATAATAACCACTAGGAATCTAGGATATATCATTTTTGTTTCATACGTATATGATTCAATATTCATTATTGCGTTATGATTACAAGGATTGAAAGTTCTTAATCATGCCATAGCTCATTTTTATTAAGAAAAGTGTTATAAAAACTTTTGACCATATATATTTTTTTAGAAATATTATTTGTCCTCACCATTGTGAACATTTCCATACATTCTTATTTATTATTGGATGAAGTGTGAACTCCATTTTATTAAGACTCACATTTCATCTACTGGTAGATAAAAGTGTATTGACAAATATCCTATAATGTGTGATTATAAATAATACTATTTTTTTTATTTTTAAACAAAATTTTGTGAATTTATTCTATTGAAATATCTCAAGATACAATTTTCCCAAATACAATTTGGTAAGTCTCCTAGCCACACTTTTTTCCCTTGAAATTTTGTAAGTGTGCTAATGCATCAGCAAATCTATTACAGTTTCTAGGTACAACCTGAGCCTTAAACGGAACTTTTGACCTTAATCTTACACCTGATTATAATTATAAAAAATATATATATCCCCACCTACCTAAAGTAACCATCCCACACTATTAAAACAATTACCATCAAAATTCGTATGAATTTTTTTTTAGCAGCAATAGCAATGCATTCAGACTAGGACGGTTCCTGATACACCGTGTTATCACTTACTTCCCTTTCTCCCCTAGATTGCTGAATATCACAAAATTGTATTTTATTTTATTTTATTTTAACATGAGTACATTTCGAAATAACATATTTTAAGAAAAAGAAACTCCTCTTTAAACTTTTTTTGGTTGGTATACTTAGTTCAGACTGTCATTTTAAGTCACTTTGGAGTATATAATACACCTTTATTTTATGATGGCAAAGAATCAACGTAGCTCCATTACTTTCAACAATGCAAAATGAAATTTGAGCTTTATAAATACATTTTCAACCTGATTCCAACATGGTATGCCTACAGCTTCTATCCTTGTATCCGAGGATTGTTACATTTGAAAAAGAATTAAAACTAAATATGATGCAACAACGTCAAAGAAAGATGAATGATGAATCAAGTTCCTGTTAGCAATGTAATATGCTCCTTGAAGGTGGCTTTCGTTTCCACTCCGCTTGGTTAGGGGGTAAAAATAAGGTGTAAATTTCCATGGATGAGCTTTATGTGTATTATTGCTACGGAATTGGACACTTTTGGTCTTCTGCAGAATTTGCATTATTGCTTTCCGAGAGGCATGTTTCATCTAATGATTTCCTGAATCAACTTCAGGTCTATTTTGCTTCTTTCTATTCACACCAACTGCTGAATGGCAGCATCTTTAGCTGAGCAATGCAAAACAAGGAATCCAAAACAGCGTATGAATATACATGATCAAACAACTTGGTGATTCTTGTAGGCTTCTTTACTATTTTCAATTGAAATAGAGAAAATTTGGTTGCATACCTTGTCCTTTGATTTCAAAGAAACAGTCACTTATTCTGCCTGTCCCCGTCTTATAACCAATTCTTATCAGTCAAGTGTCTGTGTTCTCTATTTCTAAGTAAGCTGTTTGGTGGTAGATACACCGTTGCCAATTGTGCTTGGGGTGTAGTCACTAGCCAGAATGGCATGAACCTTGTTTATGAGCTCCAATCCAACTATTTCCTGGACTTTTCTTCAATCCATGGTCATTCATATTTGATCTTGTCCTTCCAGAATCAATCCACCTACCACATTGAGCATATATATCTGACAGTACTACATAATTAGCTGCATTTCTTGGTTCAAGTTTAAGGAGGTGATGGAGGGCAACCTCTCCTAACTTTACATTGGAATGAATTTTACATGCTCCCAAGAGGGCACCCCATACTTGAGCATCAGGTTCTGTTGGCATTTTATTGATTAAACTCGAAACTTCATCGAATAAACCAGCTCGGCCGAAAAGATCAATCATGCAGGCATAGTGTTCCATATTTGGTTCAAGATTGTGCTTTTCACGCATAGACTGGAATATGTTCCTTCCTTCTTCAAGTAAACCAGCATGTCTGCAGGCAGACAATACACTGAGGTAGGAAACAGAATCAATATGGGTACAAGTCTCTTGCATGAGTGAAAAAAAAGTGAGGGCGCGGTAACCTTGGCCATGCATTGCATAACCTGAAAGCATTGCATTCCAAGAGATAGTGTCTTTATTTTCCATATCATGAAAGCATTTCTCAGAATAATTGAGTTGTCCACATTTAGCATACATATCTATCAGACTGTTTCCGACAAGGGTACTATGCATAAATCCCATTTGGATTATGCAGGCATGAAAAGCCATGGCATCTCTTAATACTGACAAATACGATATGGCTGGAAGGATGGTCACAAATGTCACTAACGTGGGCCTCACATCTTCTAACTTCATCTGGTTAAAAGTGGAAATTGCTTCTTTGGCACATCTGTTATGCAGGTACCCTGCAATCATGACATTCCAAAGTACCTCATCTTTTACAGGCTTGGTTAAGTGAAACAATTTTTCAGCTGAGCAAAGGCTCCCACATTTGGCATACATGTCTGTTAGAGCAACTTTTACATGAATGTCAGATTCAAACCCTCTCTTTTCAATTGTCCCGTGAAAGCATATTCCTAGATCTAGATCATTTCGAAGGACACAAGCCGAAATCAAACCAACCATGGTTCCTCTATCTGGTTGGATCCCACTTAATTGTAATCTGTGGAACATTTCCAATGCAAGATGAGGGTCGCCATATTTTGTGAACCCATTTATCAACGTATTCCATGCCACAACATCTCTATAGTGCATTCTATTGAATAGTGTCATAGCATATGTAAATAACTCATATCTTGTGTACATTGACACAAGGGTTGTTACTATTGAGATGACAGACTCCATATCTGCTTTAATAGCATAGCAGTGCACACTCTTGCCTAATCTGCAATTTGAAATTTCTGCACATGCAGAAACAAGACTAGTCAGAGTCACTTTATCTGGTTTCAAACCTTCATGCTGCATCTCTCGCAATAATGACAATGCCTCTCTAGGATACCCTGCTTGGACAAGAGCTGATAAAAATGCAGACCAAGCAACTAAATCTCTTCCTTTAAGATTCAGAAACAACTCTTTAGCTTTCTTCAACTCACCACATTTTGCATACATGCTCACAACAGTGGAAGCAACAGCAATATCTGAAATTATCCCTAGCTGCAAAGCATAATTATGAACTTCCTTCCCTTTCTCTAGGTCTCTCATCTCCGCAGCTGCCAAAAGAGCATTTACAACTGATACCTTGTTCATCTTAATATTTTTCTGTTTCAATTTATCACGTAATTGAAGAGCCTCAAGAAAACAACCATGTTGTACGTATCCAGCCATCATTGTTGCCAATGAGACATCATCCTTAGCCTGCATCTGGTCAAATATCCGACGAGCCATGTTAACCTCTCCGCATTTAGAGTACATATCAATCAACGAGTTTGAAACCGCCCCACAAATACATCTCCTAACCACATAACTGTGAATAGACTTGCAAGAATCAACATCCTCCAATCTAGAAACAGCTGGGGCCAGGTTCAAGATGCTCACAGAGTCAGGCCCCACACCATCCATCTGCATGCTCCGGAATATTTCCATTGCTTCGCAAGGATTCGAGCTCTGAGATAATCCCGAAATCATTGCATTCCAAGCAGCAACATCCTTCACGGGCATTTCATCAAATACCTTCCTTGCACTATCTAAATGACCCATTTTACAATACATATCAACAAGACCAGTCCCAATAAATACATCACATCCCAACTTCCTAGCAGCTATATCTTGGTGAATGGCAACACCCTCATGGAAATTCAAAGCACCGGTACAAGCCCTCAGAACAAAGGTAAATGTATACTTGTCTGGCTCAAACCCTACTCCTAACATTCTATGATACAAGTTTATTGCTTTTTTGAATTGGTGAAGCCTAGAATAAGCTCTAATCATAGAATTCCAAAGAACCAGAGATGGGTTTGTCACAGAATTGGATGTTGATTGTGCCAAGCTGCATTTTTGGATGAAACAATTGGAATTGATGAGGCCTGACACAACCAAATGGGCATGGATTTGTAGCAGAGGGTTCAAGTGCTTGCATGAACGAACAAGGTGAAGGTAATAGTGGTGGTGATGTTGTGGAATGTTGGTGGTGGATGATGATGAAGATTGGGTTTGAGAGATTGCAAAGGCATGGCTATGGTGAGTGTGGTGATAGTGTCTATGGTTGTGAAGTGAATAATGTCTGGCTGCTATCTTGGCTGTTGTTCTCATTGCCTTCTTCTAACACACTAACACAAGCAACTACCAAAACTTAACTAACTTTGTACATGTGTTTCTGCTAGATTCTCATTAGGAGGGGATCTTCATTTTCGAACAAAATTTTGTTTTTTCGTTTTCTGATTTTTTTTTTTCCCTTAAAGGATTTATTTTCATTTTTTCTTTTCTAATAATAAGGAAGTTAATGGGCTGAGTTTGATGATTGGGTTGGATTGAGCAATGTTTGGACGTATCCTAATTATTGGACCCCGAAAAAAAAAAGTCCTATCCTTCTTATAAAGACGAGGGGTTTGGGTTGGAGAAATCATTTTCTGAACCCAACTTGCATATATGTGAGTTGGACATGATGTTAGGTTGACCTTGTTAATCACGACCAAAAAACAAAAAATTGTTAGTAATTAAAATATATATGTATGATCAAACGAAAATCTAACAAAATATTTGCTTATAATCCATCCTTTTCAATCAAAATCAACGCCAATCAAAATACATGGACTTTTCAACATATAAGGATAAATAGAATTCAAATAAATACAATACGTTAGTCAAAGTCTCGATTCAAATGCATATATGGCCTTAGCAAATAAAACAATAATCAAATAACCATAAAGGAATTATTTATAGTTCTCTGGCCATCATACATTCGAAGCAATTTTAATTTTCTTAAAAGGCTTCATTTCACATCTCATATTCACACGGGATTCTTCGACAGTTTACCAATTAAGACCAACTAGTGTTTTCAATCAAATTAATTTAATAATTTGTAAGAAGAAAACAATTTCAGTCAAACTTGGGAGCATACTTATCCATGTTTTTTTTTTGGGGTCAAAATACTTATCCATGTTAATTGGTGGGTCTCCCCATTATGGGTGAAATGACATTTACCAAATTATTTGTACGAATTCACTGACCTCATTATGCTTCTTCGACAATTTGCCCAGAGGTGCCAGGTTAAATTAATTTGTTAATCTTCAAATTGAAGGAAAATTAATTAAATAATTTCTCTACTTCAAAAATGAATCTTTAAATTTATCCATCATCTACAATTGAGTCCCTTGATATAAACATCTATAAAAAAAATTTCAATGTTCTAAGGTATATCATTCTACTTATTATATACCTATTAAGTTGATATCTACAAATGTTTTATTTTCTTTGATATATTTTTGGTGAATATTTTGTATCCAAGGATTCAATTACAAACATTTTGTAAATCGCAAGAGCACAATTACAAACTTTTAAAACAAAAACACCTGATTAAATTTTTCTGAAAAATTCGAGGACAAATAGATTGATTTTAATCAATGATCAACCGTGCATTATTTAAAAATTATAAAATTGCCGTTCAATAAGTGTGAATGTATTGATAGTAAAAAGTTGTTTCACTATCAACCAATAGATTATAAAAAAAAATGTCAAATCATATTAAATAATTAATTATTATTATTATTATTATAATTATTTACTATTATTTGATGATTTTTTGTTGGGTGAAAAAAAAAGCTTTTCTCATATTGTTAAAACGTAGCTTTATAAAGATTGTTTGCTAGAATATAGAAAAATTAAGGATCAAACTCAATTGGCAGGGAGTCATTCTTTCCTCCTCGGAGGAAGAGTGGATTTACTCCACAATTGCATGTGACCCTTGATCATTATTGGGTGAATGAGAGAGAAAGGGAGAAGGGAAAAATTCAAGTGTTGAGATGAGATTGTGGAGGAAGGATGGATTTCCTCAGGAGTATAGAAGAATTTTTCATTGGGAGGTTGGCACCCATGGCCCAACCTAACCTTTTGAAAAAAAGAAATAAAACCACATTCACATGCAATACTTTTTGTATCGGACAAAAATACCCCTGAGTAGATTTAGAAAAATGACAAACCCTTACCCCTCACTCTCCGCTCCCTCTTTTTATTTCTCTGACTGACCTCTCCACTCGCTTCCTACTCGTACGCCGCCGACACCGGCCAGTTGCCTGCCAAGTGCTAACGTGCGCCGCCTCGTCCGACACAAAACATTTCCTGTTCCTCTCACATTGTCAGACCCCTCACTCTCTTCCTTGATCTTCGCTCTCTCCTCATCATTTCTCGATTCCTACGTATTCATTCATAACTACCTAGGTTTTTCTCTTTCTCCTTCTTTATGCTTACTATTTTGTGTGGTGATATAATAATAATAATAATAATAATAATAATAATATTATTATTATTATTATTATTATCTTTTAATAAATTATCGTTAAGCTCTAACTAATTTGGTTTCAAATAAAAAATGAGTTATTACATGAGATGATGATGATGATGATGATGACATGGCAGAGAGAGAGATGGTGAAGGCGATGGAGTGGCAGAAGCAGCAGGGAGAGATGATGTACGTGAAGGTGATGACGGACGAGCAATTGGAGACTCTGAGGAAGCAAATCGCTGTTTACGCCACCATTTGTGAGCAGCTCGTTGAGATGCACAAGACCCTCTCTGCTCACCAAGACCTTGCTGGTAATTCCTAATTTCTTCTTTCTTTTCTATATATATACTCTATCCATGAATTAGCATTCTTTGTTAAAAGAGTTAATTGCTTAATTTTGAATATGCGGTGTTGATTCAGCGTTATTTCTTGAATATCTCGTTTAAAGAATTTGACTATGTTAATTACTGGTAGTGGTAGTAACCATCATAGATCAGTTTGGTTTGGAAGTTAGTTATAATTAGCTATTACCTTTGAGGGTGTGTTTGGCTGGGGTGACATTTTTGGTAGAAAAGCTTATCCATACAAATTTCCATCACATTTTTAAATGGGAGTGAACTTTTGTTTCATGTGTAAAATTACACATGAAAATTTTATCCTCATTTTTATTTCCCAACCAAACATACCCTAAGAAGAAAGTTATAGTTAGCTATTACATTCCTGTTAAAATATCAGTTAGTTTACAACCCTTGGTTGGTGCACTTGTTTCACTTAAATAAGGTTTTGAGTTGAGCCGTTAAAAATTAGAGCTGGAGAGTTTCATCGCCATAGTGGGCCTGCCTAACTGAGCTAGATTAGTTGGGGTCCAGTAAATATCAGAAGACTGGCTGTGGTTGTCTATATATATATATATATATAAACTTAGTTTCCGTGACTGCAAGTGGTTAGTTAGTTATGTAGCTTGGTTTTAACTTTTAAGAAGTTAGTTAACTCATTAGTCATATCACCTTTCTGTTTAAACATCAGTTAGTTTCTTTAATCACTTTAGTTACTTAGTTAGTCAGTTAGTTATGCAGCTTGGTTTTGTTGCCTATGTATGGGTTTGTGAATGGCAGTGTGTTACCAAATACAATGTACAAAGTATAAGCTAAGTTAATGAAAGAAAGATTTCATCAGATCACTAATTAGCCACTATTTAGTGAAAAGCCATTTTTTTTTTTTCTACTTATGAATTTGCCTGTGTTTATTGAAGAAAATTTGGTGTTTTTTCTTGGTCAGGGGTTAGGCTGGGAAATATGTATTGTGACCCATTGATGGCCTCTGCTGGCCACAAAATAACTTCCAGGCAGCGGTGGACTCCGACGCCTGTGCAGCTTCAGATTCTTGAGCGGATATTTGATCAGGGAAATGGGACTCCCAGCAAGGAGAAGATCAAGGAGATTACTGCTGAACTCAGCCAGCATGGTCAAATTTCTGAGACTAATGTCTATAATTGGTTCCAGAACAGGCGTGCCCGATCCAAAAGAAAGCAGCAGAATGTGGCTCCTAGCAATAACACTGAGTCAGAAGTAGAGACTGAGGTTGATTCCAAGGATAAGAAGACGAAACCTGAGGAATCTCAGTCACAACCTAGTGTTATTACTGGGGCTGCTGAGAACGTGTGCTTCCAGAGCCCTGATTTGCAGTACTTGAATCCAGATTCCAATAAATCTGATTCCATGTTCCCATCAGATGGTAGTCTAACATCTACAAGCAATTTTGGTCATGTGCCTGTTTTCAATGGGATGCTATCAAGCTCAAGTATGTTGCTTGTTGTGCTTTCTGCATTTTCTCGTGTCTTTATTAGTCAATGATATTTATAACTTACTAGAGATACCAAGAGTTCTTATATTCAATTTATTTAGCCATTATTCATGACACATTAACAAGATTAAGTGAACACAAGCAACAAAATAGTTAGACAATTCACTTTCATGTCCTGCAGCGGTGAAGACCTGAAGTCTTCCTGTTCCTCCACTTCTGCAAAACTCAATGCCACTTTCATAAGTATATTAATTGCATTGGGATTCAATGATTTTGGAATAGCTTAACAGTAAACTTTGGCAATCGATATTGGTACTTGCTTTCTTGTACTAATGCAGTACTAGAAAGGATGGCCGAGTCTCCCCTTGACTGTGGTTAGAAATATGTAATATCATTCCTAAATAACTGCAACTACTTGTACTGATTACTTTACACATTTTAAAATCATTTTTTTCTGTTTCATTACCTTATCATCATTTATGGTTCCTCTTATGGTATGCATTTGAAGCTACACACGTTTATTAAATTTAAGATCCTATTCAGCATTTTGCAAAGTTGTGCATTCAAGTTTGCTTGTGTGTGTTTGCACGCGTATGTGCGTGTCTCTGGCATTTTCCATTTTGATGCATGTCATTCTCTTTTGTGTTTGAATTTAATTTAACTAGACTATGGAGTCTAGTAATGGAGCTTTGACATTGTTAAAATTTCCTTGGACTACTAACTTTTGGGATTCAGCAAAGGGTTATATCTTCATACATGGGTCTTTTTTGTTATAGAATTTGACAGTCAATACTTTTTGTGACATCCCATGTTCATATTTTTCAGGGACTGACTTTCTTGCTGGAAAAATGGAAGTACCTGATAGCTACAACTTGTACCAGGAGCCAGGAGAATACAACATGACAGGTTGAGATTCAGTGTAACTTCTGCCAATGTGATTAGCTGTAAAGAACCAGGGTGTGGTTATTGAGCTTGTGCTACTGAGAAAGCATATTGAACCAGTCCAAAATTGATCTTTGAAGTTATAATCTATACATATATATATATATAGTGATCGTTTACTTGAGAATGGAATGTAAATGTGGCTTCATACCCTGAAATCGGTTTCTTGGTTAATGGTGTGCCATAGGTAGCTTTTACTTTCGGATAGGTCTTTGGTATGTTGTTTGTTGGAAGAGTCATGGTGAGGATATTTCATTGGTTGTTTCCTCCTAAAATTTGTTTGGCAATCCGATAAAATATGCGACAAATTTTACTATTGTCACTCGATGCTAGCAGAGGTTGTCAAGTTGAGTTCCTGATATGTAATTAAATTTATACGAGTCATAAAGTTATTGAATCACTTGTCCAGAATAGTTTAAGCTACTTTTCAATTTGGGTAATAGGGAGATCACCCTCAAAAAACAAGAGTGGTGATAATATTGCAATTTACAGTCTTAGGTTTTGGTAAATTTCACATACGGTTACATATATTACTATTGATTTATAAATGTCTACATATACATAATGGAGAATATTACATCAAGAATTTTTTCTAGAAAATAAATGTCACAATAACATGTTATGATTGATAATCTTTAAATGAGTAGATGGGTCTCACCATCACAATGTATTCTTTATCAAATTCTGGTTATATTATTTTGAATGTGTATCATTACTCATACAATATATATAATTTCAAGTTATATTTTGAATGAAGAATATGTTGCCATAAGTAAGATTAATAAACTCAACTATATTGTCATTACTCGTAAAACAAATAACATCCACGTTTCTTTTGAATATAAAGCATCTTATATTATAAAAGACTACTACAAAATGGCAAACTCTTTCTCCATTCTCATCTCCGCGTACTAGATTTTGATCTCTTCCATTTTTCTTCAACGATGCAACTTAAATTTATAGGTGATAGGATCTGAGCCTTAGTAATAGGTAGAGTTAATCATGTACCAGTGAAACAGATCACCTCTTTTTGCATGTGGAGTTTACATCTTGTTATAGTCTTATAGATATAATTGGATGTATATGTATGTGTTGCTTTTTATTTTTCGTTTTGGTTCTATAGCTGTATAAAGTATAAACATACATGATTTCTAACCCTATCTCTTCAAGACAAGCATGCACTTAAAACTCTTTTTGTTTTTTCTTTTCTTCTGTTCTGGTTCTATAGGTGTATAAACACATAATTTCAAGCTCCGTCTCTTCAAGATAAGCATGCACTTAACAGTGTTTTGCTTACTACATGTTCAAATTAAAATGGAAGGAAACTGACCGAAGAATAGCTAAGGAATAAGGATATTCAGTCAGCTATTTTCTTCTTGAAAGTGAGAATATATTTAGGAAGAATTTCATTTTTGTCCTAACGAAATCTTAGAGATTAATATTACTTGAACTATATAAAAGTACTGGACAACTTTTTTACAATCAGCTTATAAAGGAACTATCTCCCTACATATGTGTATATATTAAATGTCTGCATCATGCTACTTATAATCTATGTTGAATTAGAAATTTCATGGCAAGATAATTCTTGAGGTAGAATCATGATGAATCTGGTCTTCCATTGCTACTTTATGTGTGATTGATATAGGAACCAAACAAAGTCCTCTGCTCCTCAGGTCAACCTGCAATTTGTCCTCACATTCCTGATGTGACAATAGCAGTTAGTTAACAAAATGATTAGAGGCAATAAAAAAGAAGGTGAAAAGAAACAAAAGATAGTATATATCTCTTTGGTACTAAAGATGTTGAAATTCAAAAAATTAGGAAGTGATTGTACAGCATGATAATTAATAACCTACCTGATGAGGAGCTTTGGCCGTACTAATGTAGGAGCAACTCAGCATCTGAAACAAAGTCTACCACCCCAGAAGAGAAAAAGAGAAAAATGAAATTAGAATAATCTCAAAACAAGTTGTTTGAGTCTGTAATAGTTTATTCAGAAAAGAAAAAAAACTGTAATAGTTTTTTTCCTTTTCTAACACCAGGTACCATATTTTTTCTGCCTAGAGATACGAGCACTAAATATATACCCGGATTTGAGACTGAAGAAGCTTGATATAAAGAGAAGCCTCATGAAGAACTGAGGCAGTATCAGTCTGCAGTATATTAGAGAAATCCCATTGTCACTTTCTCGAAGTTGAAGGATGAAAAGCCGTTTATTAATTAAGTAGTAAGAAATTAAGTAGCCAACTTTTGTTCGTTAGTGGGTAGCAATCATCATATGATTCACTCACCTTGCCAAAAGGTGAAACCAGCTTTTGAAGAATTGTAACTTTGTCGCTAAGCTTCTGAGTTCTCTTCGTAGGCACGTGCAACTGAAAGCAAAAGTGGTCAAAATAAAAAGGACTATCAATGACTTCGACAACACCCTAGTTCCTTACTAAATCAGCAAAACAGGAAAAACTAACTCTTAAATTTTAAACAATAGTTTGTAATTCTACTACATTCAATATACAAAATAATCATGTGTTTGTCTTTCTCTTTCAGTCTCACTCTTTAATAACATAAAAAGTTTCTTTGGTCCCTTTTAAGACAGTGAAAGCTGGAAATGGTATATTTGGTACACAGGTTTCATTGTTATCTCAAGGATAGCATTAGTAAATGAAAAAAGAATGGCTTTGTGGCTTTGTGAATGTTACTTTGTGCCCAGGGATTACCTCTGAAGCTTCTCTAGCTTGATGCCATTTTGGTTCCAATGCGATTTTGCTATTGGAATTGCATTTCATCTTTTTCCACAAGGACAAGTTGTCAACATGCTCAAATGGGCGTTTTCTGCCATGTCCACTGACCTGCAAAGATTGTAGTCTAATGAATAGTTTCTACTTTCTAATGCTTTGCCAATGAAATCATAATCAATTTTGACACCAGGATCATGTTCTGATATTATAAACACTAATAAGTTTGAAGTAGCATTAAGACTCAACCCTTATTATGAAAACTAGAAATTCCCAAAAAACAACAAAAAGGTCATGTATGTTGGGAATTTATAATGCACAACTCCAATTACTGTTGAGATGATTCAATATAATTTCAAAAGAGTGCTAAAGGAAATATTTTTTTGATCACAACATGTATATACATAATATGCAACATATATTAATGTGAGTATTGACAAGTATCGAGATATACATGTATCGAGATAAGATAAAATAATGTACATTTATTTATATGATAGAATGTTGTATTTTAGTGTCACAAAATTATGCCCAAATAATAGAACTTGAGGGCTAAGCATGGACGTACTCCTTCATATTGAGAAATTGAAGAACTCTTGACAAGTAACAGTGACTGCTGAGTAATGTCTTTGCTGCTTGAGATGCCATATAGACTCTCTGTATTAATCTTCAATTATTAGAAATCTTGATGATAATTAGCAGTCACACTAAGATACAAAATTATATTTCAACATAAGCATTGGGAATGGAGAAAGTGAAAATATAAATAAGCAGAGCAGGTAGAGAAAAAGGGTGCTCCTAAGATGTAGTATTGATAGGGAAATACACCAAACCTGGTTGATGAATGTTAGAAATCAGAGGATGAGACTGCATAGGCACTGTACAGACTCCTTTGTCCAATTGGTTGTCATTGTTGAATACTCTAGACTCCATGTTGAGTCCATTGCTATGAAAATGACCACTACTAAAAGAATATTACAGACAAAGAAAATGTTAGAAATGGACCAAGAGTTGTAAATTTTTTTTAATGCAATTTGCCAATGGTAAAATTTTAAAATTCTTATTGAGGTGTTTTGGATTAATACTTACTACTTAAATTGGGGTAATTTCCGTCAAAAAAAAATAAATTGGGGTAATTTGAGTGTATGCAAAATTAAGTCTCAATTCCTTGGCAAGCATATTTCGAGGGGTCAATCACTTTTAGCCACCTAACTTGATAAACTTCATATTCTAATTACTTTTTCGAATTTGTTCAACTTCCATCCATGGTAAAGAAAAGTGAAGGTTCCTTCAATGTTAAATAATAACAAATAATATGAAATATCACAAAACTTTGAATTTATACTATTATTTAAACGTGTTCACTTTTTCAAATCAATTCTGCTTGTCTATCTTAATTATATTGTCATATCGATTTGTCTTTAGTAAAAGACTTTTAATTAATTATGTAAAATAATGGTATTGCTCTATGATGTAATAGATTATAGAAACCTTAGATAATCATGTGATTTTTTTTTATAGTAATTGACTTTCAATTGATAAAAAAAAATATATAATGGTATCATATTCTATATAGTTATAAAATCCAATTTAAACAAACTCAAGCTTATCCTGGTGAAACTTGAATATGGAAATAAGGACATACGTTAACATTACGTATTGTGTTAGATTAAACAACAAATTTGAATTGTACCTACTTCGTTAACTTTGATTCATTTATTTAATATCCACAAAATGAAAAACAAATTGGAGATGTATTGGTTCAGCATATGATCACTTACATTAGGTTGTCCATGGAACCTTTTAAAATTTCCAACTGAACTTCATCGTCTCCTGAATTGCCGAAAAAAAAGTTTAGGAAAAGCTTGGTATATAGTTAATCTGAACAATCACAAAGTTTGCAATAAATTTTGAAGTTATTACCATAGCAGTGAAGGGGTGAAGGAACTGATGATAGAAGAGCATTTCTCATTTTTGCAATATCAATTGAACTATAAGGAGTAGCTTCTGACATACTGATACCTGCAGGTCAATGAAGAGTGAAAAGTTAGTAATTCAGTCAAATGGCTTTGTTGAGAATAGAATTTATGTGTCTTGAATTGAGTGACTAATAGTTCAAGCCACCAATTATTTAATGCAAGGTGCAATGGAGTCAAGGGGTTAAATTGCAAAAAAATCAGCTTCCTGCTGCACTGCATTAAGGTGAATTTGCAATCTGAAGATTGTACACATGCATTCAACCTTAAATGCAGATTCTTTGATGACCAGAAAAGGATTGAAAATAGGTATATCAGCTCTTGGAGTAATCATAGAATAAAAATACGAATGATTACAAAAACAAAAACAAAAAAAAAAAGCATGAGATTCCCGCTTATGGGAAAAGTAGGTGTATTACCAGAGAGACTATTTCCAAGATTGCATAAACTAGCAAAATTCTCACAATCTCTCATGTTGGCATGCTGGAATGATTCCCTAAGTAATGAGCAATACAAACTAATGGCCAAACCCAAAATGCAAAATGCTATAGAATTTCATACATGAAAGGCTAGCCTTAACATGACCAAAACCAACTTCAGTACCTGTGATGAAAACTTCTGGCTTTCCTTGCAATGAAGAGTCCCTCACAAAGAAAGGGTGTTTAAATATGAAGATTTGAACCAAGTTACCAGAGAGAACTAGCTACCAATTTAACGGCACTAGAAGCATTTGGTCATGTAGCTCATGCTGATTTCCTTAGAGTGTGGCAAAAGGAATGTCTTTATTCTGAGGAAATCAGAGTTTTGAGAGTACAAGTCTCATTTATTGTATGACAGGGGTATGAAACTCCATGCCAGGTTATGTAGAAGGGGTGGCTCAGGGCTTTGAGAGTAAATTGGAGTAAGTAACTACTAAATTTGTCATCTATTTGATTTCTCAGCTTGACTTGATCTTGATTAATCACTGCCTGCCTACAAATGGACAGTGTGTGTATTAATTAGCTAAATACATGGCGTAAAACACACAAGATATTTATCCACATTTTAAAGGTATGGCTAAATGTATTTCAAAGTGTAGTAAATAAATTTAGTCACACTTTACAAATGTGGCTAAATAATTGGTGTGTGGTACACCATAATTCACTTAGTGTGCCATAGATAAAACCATCCATTTATACACTCAATATAGCTTTTTTTAAGTTAGAATAGGAAAATAAGCAGGGCAATATCACCCGGTCAAAGCCTAAGGAAAGTGTTACATTGTGGTATTTTGGATGACTAGTTTTGGACTCATCTTGTCAAAATAACTCATGTGTGCTCAATTGAACAGTACTTTTGCATGTGAAAATACTTCTTCCAGTACAACTTGTTTTCATGTACAAACATCAGAAGTGGTATATTATAAAGCTGGATTAATTGAACTATGCAAAGTTTAGTTAGGATACACTGTATTGACTGCAATAATCTCTCATAATTAATAATGATTTCCAATTTGAGTGAAATTAACCATTAATATCCATTATGAGTTTGAATCTTTTGGGTTTAAGCATAATAGTTTGAATTTCTAATTTATCAAATCATGCTTTCATCACGGTACCATGTGAAATGGTCCAAAAGAAAACTTCAATGGCCTGCTGATTTAATAATAGGCATATATACAAATATAGTAATAAATTTCCGTGATTCAATTTTCTTTTATTTGTGTTACTATTTCCACGTGATACCAATTGAGACTGGTTATTAATAAGGTAATTGGGTTAGGTCCGTAGTTAGCACTCGTCCTATGAATCTACTTATATGAAGATAAAAACTTGTGTAAATTGTTAACTACAAGAAACTTATACAGAAGAGAGTAATAATTGATTAATTTATCCGTGGGTCTTTTAGATCGTAGGTCCTAACCTCATTCTTGATTAAATATTAATCTCTTCCCAAGACATAAACATAAGATAAGACAACAAATTATATAAAATAACAAGGGAAAAGTTGAAGTTGTTTTGAAAGACATAAGTCTAGCGCACAAATCAAGGAATCAAGTTGTAGCAAAAAAAATTCAATGACACAAGTGAAAACGCAAATTGCTTAGCAAATTAAATGTAATTAGGTTGTATTTTAACTTATCAAACATGCAAACTAACAATGTTAGAAGAAACACCATTCGTGAATCATTAACCGTGTGTTTATTTGAAAAGATACATATCGTAGTAACAAAAGAAAATGATACTTAATTAACCAAAATTATTTAATAATTCAATAGAATAATAATAGATCAATTATAGTGTTGCAATCACCAGATTTTTAATACACCATTTTATTTGTTGTCTCCTGCCTTGTTTTTACTACTTGGCACTACATGTGGCATGTGCTGACCAGTTCTTCCATAGGTTGACTAAAGTAAATGCAATCAATGGTGCTAGTATTTCATAAAGCAAACTTTGGCCTTGTCTTCTTAGAGAATTATTGTTCAAATGTTTGACTGTGTTTGCATCAACACTGAGGACCAATTGCCATGTCAAATAAAAGGTGCCAGGATTTTGTTAATATTATCTTCACTCTGCAATTGCTCCATGGTTTTCCACAACAGGATTCTTTTCAAAAAATTGTTGTGTGACCCAAATTAATATCAACCCAACACAATTAACGTGGCAGGTCCTCGATAACAGTTTACACACTTGTTTTTGAATTGTTAATTACAGTAATAATTTTATTTAAACGTGTGTTTGCCAACCAATACAAAATAGAGCCACCTGTGTCGGGCATTCTTCACCAGGCAATCTACTCGGGGTTGTTCAGCACACCTCAAATTTTTTATGATAATGATGGATATATATTAGTATAGAGAAGTATATATAATTTATGATATTTGTTAAATAAAGTAATAATCAGTTTGATATATAATTAACACATTGATTTTTTTTAATTGAGATATTAGGGAATAGGAGTGAAGATGAGAGTGGAACTTATGACCCTATGCAGTTCAAATTTATTGAGATATGCAGTAGTCTACCAATAATATAAATTGTGGGCTCACTTGCTTTGATTAACACATCAGTTACTATTTAAATATTGTTAACTATTATATTGGTAATTTCTATTTAAATATTGTTAACTACTATATTGGTAGGTATTCCTAGGTTGGAGAAGTTTTCACTGAGAATTCGTAAATAGGAATCCGCAAACCCCTTTTTCTCTTTGCATTTTTCATTTATGATAAAATGGGGGCTTAATCATTTTAGATAAATGAAATATCAATCAGCGGAAAACCTGGCAGATCTTACCCAAGTTACTAATATCATACATCTTGAAAATTCAAAAGCTTTGTCCCCCTTTTTTTGGTTCGATAAAGCTTTTTTAATCAATCAATTAATTAATTAATTAGTACAACTAGCATGTATGTCTGTAGAGTGTAGACTATTCATTGTTTGGGCCTTGGGTCAGATATTTTTCTCCGCCTTCACGTAGGAAATCACTGCTCTACTGCTAAATACGAAAAAATAGTCCATTAAGCATACTCAATACAAAATTTTGTCAAAAGAATATTAGAGTAAATTGTAGGCACCTCACTTAACATTTATTGAAATTTAACCCGCCCCCTTTAATTGTTCAATCTATACTCACCTCTCTTGATGATATCAATAATTAAACAATTTGTTGTGAGTTACCAAAAATATCCCCACTCTCCACTATCATCATCCCTAACCTCCCTTCACCTCCCATCACCATTGCCAGCACTTCATCCCTCTCTCTGTGTAGAAAACTATATTTCTCGTGACTGAGAACTTGAGCAAAAGGAAGAAGAAGAGAATTTGTGTATTGATGAAATAAACTCTTGTTCTGAAATGAATAAGAGCTCCAAGTTGTCTTATATACAATTTTTGACTTGTAACTAAAATACTGAACCAACTAACAAACTAGTTGGATGAGCTGTAACAAACTAACAGGATAAGAACTGAAAACTAACAGATAACTAACATAGCTAACACCCCTTCTCAAGCTGGAGTATGTATGTTAATCATACCCAGCTTGGAATACAAAGTCTGAAAGGGTGAAGGAGCCAAAGGTTTGGTCAAAATATCTGCAATCTGGTTTGATGTTGAGATGGGTAAGAGTTTGAGCAGTCCTTGTTGAACCTTATCACGTACAATGTGGCAATCTATCTCGATATGTTTAGTCCGTTCATGAAAAACTGGATTTGTGGCAATTTGGATTGCAGATTGGCTATTACAAAACAGAATTACTGGCTCAGTGTTAGGAATCTGAAAGTCTTTCAACAGATACAGCAACCATTGAGCTTCACAGGTAGCCAAGGCAAGTGCCCTGTATTCTGCTTCTGATGAAGACCTGGAAATAGTATTTTGTTTCTTCCTTTTCCATGAAATGAGACTTGGACCAAGGAAGAAACAGAAGCCACTAATGAATTTTCTAGTGTCCAAGCATGCTCCCCAGTCAGAATCTGTATATCCATTGAGCTTGAGGTCTGAACTTGTAGAGAAGAACAAACTAGTAGCAGGTGAGGATTTCAGATATCTTAGAACCCAGTTTGCAGCTTGAAGATGACTAGTAGTGGGACAGTCAAGGAATTGACTTAATCAGCCAACAACATAAGTTATATCAGGTCTTGCGTTGGCTAACTAAAGGAGTTTGCCTACTAACCTTTTGTAAGAAGAAGAACAAGGTAAGGCAGTACCAGACTCCTTACTTAGCTTAGTGGTGTAGTCCATTGGGGTGGAAACTGGTTTAATTTGGAAGCCAGCATACCACAATCTTCTAACAAGTCCAATGTGTACTTTCTTTGATACAATGTAATGCCCTTGCTTGACCTTGCTATTTCCATGCCAAGAAAGAATTTGAGGTTCCCAGTGTCCTTGATCTTAAACTTATCATCTAACAACTTCTTAATAGAATTGATCTCCTCAATATCATCACCAGCTGGCACTAGGTCATCCACATATACAAGGATTGCTGTAAAACCCTTGGCTGAACTTTTGGTGAATAAAGAGTAATCAGCCTTTGATTGCAGGAAACTAGAAGAAATTAAAATTGACTTTAGTTTCTCATTCATTGTCGGCTTGCTTGTTTCAAGCCATATAGTGATTTTTGCAATTTGCAAACTAACTTGGCATCATATACATCAAGACCTTGTGGAACCTTCATATAACCTTCTTCATTTAAATCTCCATGTAGGAATGCTGTATTTACATAAAGTTGATGTAAGTGCTAGCCTTTTGAAGCAGCAAGGGACAACAGAATTCGAAGGGTGGTCATTTTCACTACTGGACTGAAAGTTTCCAAGTAGTCAATACCTTCTGTTTGTGTGTAGCCTTTAGCTACTAACCGAGCTTTGTGTTTCTCAATAGTCCCATCGGGTTGGTATTTCACTTTGAAAATCCATTTGCACCCAATTGCCCATTTTCATGAGGAAGATGAGTGAGTATCCAAGTTGCATTTTCCTTCAAAGCTGAAAGTTCACCTATGAGCCTCTTGGTATGTTTTAGGTTCAAGATTGGTTGAAATGGCTAGGGAATAATTTGTGATTTTTGTGACAAAGATTCATATGAAATGTAAGGATATAGGATATTTAGTAGATGTAGATTGTGGTACAGCTGATGAAGCCAAGGCAAAATGGTAATCCTGTAGGTAGCTAGGTGGTTTTCTAACTCTTTCTGATCTTCTAATGTCTGGTTCAAGTTGTGTGGATTGACTGGTTGTGTCTAATGTGGGTATTGCAGGTGTAGTGTTTGTGGAAACAGAATCTGAAGGTGAATTCAAGTTTACGGGTGCTGGAATATGTGAATTCTCATAAGGGTTTATAGGTGCTGGTGATGGGGTGATGGTTTTGGTATGTTGCAGGTCCACAAGGATAGGTGTCTTAGGGAAAATAGGGAGAGATTGGGACTGCTGGGAATTGATATCAGTATTATCAGAAGTTTTCAGATATGGAAATATATGCTCATAGAAAATCACATTTCTTGACACAAAGATCGCTCTAGAATGTAGGTCATATAACAAGAAGCCTTTAGTACCACTTTTGTATCCTAAAAACATATATTTTCTTGCTCCTGGATCAAGTTTAGTTTTGTGTGTGATGAGTGTGGATGCATAGGCTAAACATCCAAAGACTTTGAGATGGCTCATGTTAGGTAGTTTATCATATAACATTTGATATGGTGAAAAATTGTTTAGAAAAATGCTTGGTTGCCTATTGATCAAATGGACAGCATGTGATACTGCAAAATGCCAAAAACATTGAGGGATGTGAGAATGAAATAGAAGAGCTCTAGCTGTCCCTAATATATGTTTATATTTTTTTTCAACTATCTCATTTTGTTGGGGGGTTTCAACATAAGTAGTTTTGATGTGAAATTCCTTTTGTTGAATAGAAATTTGCTAGAAAAAACTCAGGTCTATTATCAGACCTAATGCATTTTACTTTTATTTGAAATTAGGTTTCAACCATGTTAACAAAACTAGGTAATAAATGACCAACCTCAGATTTTTGTTTCATGAAATAGAGCCATGTAAACCTGGACTTATCATCGACAATAGTAAGAAAATATTTGAATCCTCACATGGAGGGTGTAGGGAGAGGCCCCCAAATGTCAACATGTAACAGATAAAAAATGTGCTGACTTTTATTAATGCTTTTTGAAAAGGGTAACTTTTGTTGCTTTGCATAATGGCAAGCTTCATAAGGATCCTTATTCTTTGTACGTTTGATAAAAGGAAAACTTCTATGTAAGATATCTAATTTCCCAGCAGATGGGTATCCTAATTTGTAGTGCCAAAGATCAATTTTGGAAGGTATACAGGAATTTACTAAATGAAGATCAGAAGGTTGAGCTACTGCAGAATTTAGAACATATAAGCCATGTCTTTGATCAGTTTTGCCAATCATCTTCATCAATTGCAGATTCTGTATAAAACACATGAATCTATTAAATTTGAGTTCACAATTCAGGTTAAGTGTTATTTTTGAAACAGAAATAAGATTGAATTGAAAAGAAGGCACAAACAAAACATTGGTAAGATATAAGTCTTGGGAGAAAAAGATAGTTCCTGATATATTTGTGGTAGTTTGACTACCATCAAGTAACTTTAGTATGACAGGCTGAATGTATTGATAACAATTCAAAGAGGGGCATACATGGTCTGTGGCTCCTGTGTCAAGAATCCACAGATCATGTGGACCAATATGAGTAGCTAGTATGTGTGATATACCTGGGTGGTTTAAGGTTGTGGCATTCAAGTTAATGACATGAGTAGTGTTAAGGGGCTGAGACTCTGATTCATTATGTTGTAGCAGTGCTAACAGAGCCTGTTTTTGCTCTGGAGTAAAAGACAGGTTTGAAAATCCACTCATTTCCCTCTGAGGAAGGGTACTGCCAACATCATCAAATTCTTCACTAGCAGTGATGTTATTTGCTGTTCCTTTCCTGAGATGAAAAGGCACACCATTCTTCTTGTAACAAGTGTCCATTGTGTGACCTAACTTACTACAATAGGTACACACCTTGGCTTGTCCTCTGCCTGTGGAAGATCTGCCAGCTGAGTTGTGGAAACCACCTCTTTGGTATCCTCTACCTCTTCCACTGGTAGCAAAGGAGTTGCCCCCTTTTGTGACAGCAAGAACTTTAGGTTCAACTTGTGCAATGCCACATTGCCTTTCTTCTTGTAGCAACAGAGAAAGAATCTCTGTTATGTCAGGCACAGGCTTCATTAACATAATCTGTGACCTAACTGAAGGATATTGCTCTCCCAATCCTCGCAAGAACCAAATAACATGTTCTCTTTCTCTGTATCCACGAACGGTAGCAAGCCCACAAATGCATTGCCCTATGCACTTACAAGGTGGAATTGGTTGGAAATTATCCAATTCTTCCCAAAGAATTTTCAACTGGGTAAAATATTTTGTAATGGACAAATCACCTTGTCTAAGGGCATATAAACTTTCATGCAATTCAGCTATTCTATAAAGATCACCTTGATAATACTTTTTCGAAGATCATTCCATAAATCTGATGCAACCTCGATCCATAGAATGCTTTGATAAATTTCTGAACTGAGTGAATTACAAATCCAAGGAAGAACCATGGTGTTGACCCGATCCCATGCTTCAAAGTTGGGATCCTCTTCAGCTGGCTTTGGGATTGAACCATCAACAAACTTCAGTTTGTTCTTGGTTTTCACAGCATTGTGGATGGCACGGGCCCATAGATGATAATTTCCACCATTCAACATAGTATTGACAAGAACTGTACTTGGGCTTTCATTCGGGTGGAGGTAGTAAGGATCAAGCAGAGGATTGACCTGAGTTGGAATTGCATGTTGCTGATTCAAGATTAAAGCACCTTGCTCCTGGTCTGTGAAATGATCTGGAAGCGCCATTAAGCTATGAATATGTAGCAGTAAGCAAGAACCCCTCTAATGGCTCTTGATACCATGTAGAAAACTATATTTCTCGTGACTGAGAACTTAAGCAAAAGGAAAAACAGAAGAGAATTTGTGTATTGATGAAATAAACTCTTGTTTTGAAATGAATAGGAGCTCAAAGTTGTCTTATATACAATTTCTGACTTGTAAATAAAATACTGAACCAACTAACAAACTAGTTGGATGAGCTGTAACAAACTAACAGGATAAGAACTGAAAACTAACAGATAACTAACATAGCTAACACTATGCACCATACACTTCTCATTATTCTCTCAACGCCTACTTCTTTGTAAATAAAAATCCAATTAAAATTTCATTTGGAATCAACAACCTCTTTCCTCTTACACACTTTCTCCCCATTTTCTTTCTCTTTCTGTTTAGATCCCAAGAAAATGACTAGAAATTTTGCTTTGCGTCCTTTTAGCTACAAAACAATCTATATTGATTAATTAATTACCAACAATCAAGATTCTTATTACTATTGTGGTTTCCTTGATATCGTAGAAGGCACTGCATTCGCTTAGCTTTCAATTTTTTTTAAAATGATGGCCACACACTCGAATTCGTGGGCGTATGTAAATTACTCTGAAATTGTCATAAAAATTTATGTGTCTGTATCATAGGTCTCATTCTCATGTTTAAATTTTAATTTAGATATTTAATGACCAGTTTTAGTAATGCATTGCATGATAATCACTCTGATAATTGGAGGTGGTGATGGAATTGGAGGAGCGTGATAGGAGGTGAAGGGAGATTGGGAATGATGATGATGATGATGATGATTGGAGTGGGGACGAGGGTGCTTTTGGTAATTCACATAAAATTGTTTAATTATTGATATTATTAAAGGAGGTGAATGTAAGGAGATGAATGTAAGTTAGATAATTAAAGGGCATGTGAATCAAATTTTTACAAACATCACAGAATGGGAGTGTAATTTGGCTAAAAATATATGGTATTGATGGGCTTTGTTCTTCATGTGTTTGTATTGGGCCTGTCATTTGTAACTTATTGTTTTTTAGCTTTAGATGTTGAATTTTCACATTTTCAGACAAAAATATTTAATGAAAGCAAAAGTACATTTCGACCATAAAAAATGTACATTTTCAGAAAAAAAAAAAGAACCGTTCAACCATGCAAAGGCTCTTCTAGATCTGAAATGTTGACCGGGAAAGAAAATATGCGCAAAGAGAAAAAGAGAAAATTTTCTTCCACGGAGTATAGACGCAAGAACCACTAGATGATCTGTCAGCTCAATGGCACAAGTTGTTATTTGACAAGGACAGGGATATAAACTACGCGTCAAAATTAAAAAATCATAGTATCCGGATATAATATATATATATATATATAAAATTAAAAATTAAAAAAAACATATTATCTATAATATTATTTATATTTTTTTTTTATAAATTAAAAAAATATATTATTTTTTTATAATCCTATTTATATTATATTTTCTATGTTAGAGTAAGAAAAAAAATAAATCTTAAATAAAATATATACAAATATATATTATTATGTGAATATAATATTTAATATGAATATATGTCTGGCATATAAACACTACACCTAAATAATTTGTTTGTGCTTCATTGGTTTCACTAAGTTTGTAGTCATGTTCCTGTAATGAACAAAAAGTTGTAATGAAATTCTTACAGTAAATAAAAATTTATAATCAAGTTGCTAGATCTAACTACCTTTATAAAAATGTGAGATTAGATAAAATATTTCTGAATTCTTTATTATGTGAGTGCACATATAAAGAATAAGCCGACAAGAGTTACATATTATTTTTTTTAAGTTTTTTTTTTTTTTTTGTGCTTCCTCTCTCTCTCACCCCATTTCAACTGAGTTAGTCTTTTTTTTTCTTTTTTTTTCAAGGGTTCTTATTTTCATCAGAAGTATTAGGGAATGCTTTCTCTGCATTTCAAGTATTGATCGTATGTGATTACATTGATAAAAATTCAGATATATAACAATAAATATTATAATATAAAAATAAGAGAGCCTTCAGTTATGGGCTAATATCAAAGTCAATGTCAATGATAAACGTTTGCAATAAGTGTCGACAAACTCCCTTGTCTCTGTCCCTCTCCAAGAAGCAGCATCGAAGAAAGTTCAAAGCTGTCTATTTCGTGGAAGTGTGATGAACTCGAAACTAATTCACGAACAAAATTGTAACCAGAAAAAAATATTAATAAAAATTATTAAGAAATATATCATAACTAGTCTATTACTTATGCCATGCACGACATAATTATATTAAAAAATATACACTATTAGATATTAAATTTACTTGTCTACTTTTTAGAAATTATATTTCATCATACACATTTATGCAATTAAAAAGTCTATTGTTTTCTTTATATAAATATATTAGTTTTTATAAAATATAATGCAAAATAAATAATTAGAAAAATTGAGTACAACATTAAATAAATAATTTATTCAATATAATTCAAGTAACATACATATTATGAAGAAAAGAGAACCATAACTAATAATCAGTTAGACATATATTTATTTATATTTGGATTTATATGTATTAGAGATATATATTTATATGTAGGTTTATATTAGATATATTAGGTATATATTTATATATGTCTTATATATTATATTTAAGTCAGGTAAATATATTAGACATATATTTATTTATGTAACAAAATCTGCTAGCCGCGGATTACATGATAAAAAATAAAATAAAATGAAAAACTTTAATAAAGAATATACTTAAAGCGGATTATGTACCCAACATATAAAAAAAATTATATATGAATGCACATAATAAAATTAAAAAGTCCATTAATTCACACACATAATAGTTAAATTAAATTACAAAAATAGAAGCAAGGAAGGCAGAATTTGTATAGTAATTTTGTTGGATTTATTAAAGCAACCTTTTGGCTGTTGCAAAGTATATATTGCCCATAAAAAGAGCTGCTACGTGACTTAAACCAATAACATTACAAAAAATACAACTTTGAACATTCTTAACCATAGATAACTTAAAATGAAGAGTAAACACTAATATAATAAAGATAGTTATGGGAACCAAATTTGCTTGAATTATTTGATGTTAATGTAACCTGCAAAAAAGCAAATGAAGAACAAAATGAGATATTGGGAAGTCAAAGGTAAGGAAGGTAAGAATAAACAATGAACTGCATTAAAATAGAAATATGTCAACAACTGAGGGTATGTTTGATTTTGATTTTCAATTTTTAATTTTTATTTTCAGTTTTTAAGATTTTATAAAAAAAATATTGAAAATTAAAAATAAAAACTGAAATTTATAATTTTTAAAATTTAAAGTATTTTCTTTATAAAATCTAAAAAATTAAAAATTCAAACAAAAGATGCCCGTAACCTTTTCTACGAAAAACTAAAATAAAATATTTGGCAGGTGATGCATGGGGATGAAATGGGACCATGGGGAGATTTTTGTTTTTTTGTTTTTGGTACTGAATAGGGAAATCTCTTTTATGTCAGCGATAATGTGCAAGTGGTGCATTACTCTAGTAATTAAGAATTGACCAAAACAGATGAGAGAAGTCTTCTTCGTGTTGCAATGTAAATGCGCTTTCTGATTCCTACTTCGATTCATTCCAACTTTAATTTGCTTTCCTTCTTCGCTGCTTCAACCGAAGTCCCTTCTTCATTGAAGTGAGAGAGAGAGAGAATGGAAGGTGCAAAACTAGGTGAGGGACCAGCCATAGGGATCGATCTAGGCACCACATACTCGTGTGTTGCAGTGTGGCGGAACGACGACCGACCAGAGATAATCTTAAACGAGCAAGGGAACAGAACGACACCGTCTTATGTTGCCTTCACCGACACACAGAGGTTGATTGGAGATGCTGCTAAGAACCAGGCTGCTGTCAACCCTGCCAACACCGTCTTTGGTAAAACATCTCCGCCTGTGACTAACATTATTGTTCAAGTGTACTTCCTACATAAAAAGAAACCAAATCTAAATAAAAGACAGGAAATCATATTTTTAACTACTTTCATATTTAAAGAACAAATCTTATAAAGGTAAGTAATTGTATCTTAATCTAAATCATCCTATGTTGTTTTTTCTTTTTATGATTTTATCTAATTGTGAAGCTATTACACGAGTTCAACTCCGAAACCTCACACAATACAACGCGTCAAACATCAAGGATGAGAAAAAGCAGAGTGATAGGATATGTGGGTTAAGCTTAGCCATGTAATGTGTTAGCGAAGAGTATTTAGGAATATTTATAACCAACTTTTGTATCCAGCTAATGAATTTCTCTTTCTGAAGAACAAAATGGTCAACTCACTAAATGAATCCATTTTTTTATACATTATGCATGATAAACTGGATTCATTAATATTTTGCAGATGCAAAGAGGCTAATTGGTAGGAGATTCAGTGATCCCTTTGTTCAGAGTGATAGGAAACTTTGGCCATTTGAAGTTATTGGTGTTGATGACAAACCCATGATTGTTGTCAATCACAATTGTGAGAAAAAGCATTTTTGTGCAGAGGAAATCTCATCGATGGTGTTAGTGAGGATGCGTGAGATTGCGGAGGCCTTCCTTGGAACATCCGTGAAGAATGCTGTTGTCACCGTGCCTGCTTATTTCAATGACTCGCAGCGCCAAGCTACCAAGGATGCAGGCGTTGTTGCAGGTCTCAATGTCATGCGAATAATCAATGAGCCTACTGCTGCAGCAATTGCATATGGCCTTGACATGAAAAATATTCACGGAAAGAGAAACATTTTCATCTTTGATCTCGGTGGTGGTACTTTGGATGTGTCTCTTCTCACAATTGACAGGGGAGAGTTCGAAGTTAAGACCATTGCCGGGGACACGCACCTTGGTGGGGAGGACTTCGATGATAGAATGGTGAAATACTTTGTGAGTGAGTTTCAAAGAAAGAAAAAAATGGACATTAGTAAAAACCGAAGAGCCCTGTGCAGGTTAAGGACTGCTTGTGAGAGAGCAAAGAGGACACTCTCTTCCAATACTGAGACCTCAATTGAGATAGATTCTTTGTATCCGGATATGGACTTCTACTCATCAATCACCCGTGCCAAATTTGAGGAAATCAACATGGACCTCTTTGAGAATTGCATGAAGCATGTGGAGAAGTGTATTGAGGATGCTCAGATGGAAAAGGGTAGTGTTCATGATGTTGTACTTGTAGGTGGCTCAACTCGAATTCCCAAAGTGCAGCAGCTATTGATGAAATTCTTTGATAGAAAAGATCTATGCAAACGCATCAATGCTGATGAGGCTGTTGCATATGGAGCTGCTGTCCATGCTTCTATATTGAGTGGTGAGTCCAAAACTTGTTGTTGCGCGAAGTGATCCCACTGTCGCTTGGCATGCAGAAGGAAGGAGGTATCATGAATGTAATCATTCCTAGGAACACTGTCATTCCTACAAAGATGGAAGATGTGTTCACAACACATTTGGACAACCAAACCAATGTCTTGATTCATGTTTACGAGGGTGAGAGACAAACAACTAGGGAGAACAACTTGTTGGGAAAATTTGTTTTGGAGATTCCTCCAGCTCCACGAGGTTTGCCTCAGATCATTGTTGACTTTGAGATTGATGATGATGGCATCTTACATGTATCTGCTAGGGAAAAAGCCATGGGGGTATACAAGAAGATTACCATAAAAAATGACAAAGGAAGATTGTCAAGGGAAGAAGTTGAGAGGATGATCGAAGATGCTAAGAAGTACAAGGCTGAAGATGAGAGATACAGAAAAATGTTTGATGTAAAGAATGCTTTGGAGAAGTATGCATACAACATGAGGAATGCTATAAATGATAAGGAGATTGGTTCAAAGCTCTCTTCGGATGACAAGCAAAGGATCAATACTGCGATTAATTGGGCCTTGGGAAAACTTGACAATGATCAGCTTATAGAAGATGATTTTGGCACTATACGAACCACTCTTTCGGGTGTCTTTGATCCAATTATTTTGAAGATGGTACAAAATGAGGCATGTGCCCTTGGTGGTGAAAATCGAAAAAAACGCTTGTTATTGGCATTGGGAAAATTCGCTATCGAAGTAGTGGTTGACACCATTACAGGTAATATGGTCGGGTTGACTTCTTCTGTTATTTCTTTGCTCTTTGAATTGGGGGCTAATTCTAGGCGTAAAGCTAGCTGAAATATTATAGAATAGTCCAAAATATTATGAAGGTTATCTTGGCAAATAGTAAAGAAAAAAAAGATATTTTGACATAAAAAAAGCGTTAATGTGGGACTGAAAACAAGGATAGGATTTGATCCTATTTTAGAATTGTTAGTTACATTTGTGAATCCTCATGTTATATATATTTTTATTTATTTTTTAATGAAATTCTATGTTATTATAAAGCCTATTTTGTGTAACCACAAGGCTAGTAAAGTTGGTAGCTAACTAGCTTGATTTCTTAACATTTACTCGGGATTCAAATTCTAGCAAAGTGTATAGAGAGAATTTTATAGCCAAAGATTTATGTTCTTATGGGAAAAGATTCCATAGCCAAAGATTTATGCTCTTAGTGGAACCGTCACCTCTAAGGAATTAATCATGATTGATATCTTGGACAACCCAAAAAAAAAAAGTCTATTTTGTATGAATTAACAATTTTTTTTTGAATTGATTAAAGTTTGATATTATGTTATATTTTATCACAATTTGAATTGAGTCTATTCCTTTTCGAGAATTAAAGCCAACATATGTTCGTTTTTTTCCCTTATAATATATGTTTGCGTCTAAGCTCCTTCTGGGATGGTTGGGTTTGGGACCATTATGCGCCTTGAATCCAAACCATTAAACTCTAAATCAATGGCTAAAATGTAGTCCAATTCAAATTTTAGTTAATATAAGAATAATTTAATTATATATTAATAATCAAGTGATTAACTTAAAAATAATTAACTTATAGAGTAAAATACAATCCTCTTTTAAGAGATAGAATTATTATACTCCTTTCTCTTCTATTTATAAAACATAACTCTCCTCCTCTATAAAATTAAGATAAGTTATACTTTAATTTATTTTTAATTTTTTGTTAATTCTTCATTACCTAATACTTATTATTTTATTTTTTTATTAAAACACCTTTATTAATTATACATATTAATTTTTCATAAAATAAAATATGTGACTTACAGTACTAATATAAAACATTGAGTTATATGTATATATTAATTTTAAATAATTATTTAAATTAAGAAAATAAAAGATTAGAAAATCATTAATAGTAACAATAATCTGTAATAATTATTTTTAAACATAAAAATTATGTATTTTTTCAACTATTAACTTCACAATATTATTATATATTTTTATTGTAACATCATAATATTCTTGTGTTTTGTTCTCTGTGATTTATCTTTATATACAAAATTAATAGAAAAATATTTTTCTAATATTTAATATATGTTGATATTCTAAAATAGATAGCTAAAACTATGTAATTTTATTTTTAAAAATTATTATTACTATCAATAATTCATTTTTTAACATAGTAAAATTTTAAAAATAAAATTGAACACATTTATATATAAACATATTAATATTTTTGTACAATTATGAGTCACATATAAGTGGTTCAAATTATTTGATATTTGTAGATGTTTTGATTTAGATACGGTGTAGAGCTAGGTATATGGATTCACTTACAGACCAATCCGTTTAACTTGCAATCTGTATGAAAATAAATAGAAAATTTTTAATTTACCAATTCGTGGACTTTTTTATTCGCACTGCTAAAATCATAAGCTTTAGGTTTAGTCTGCGAATTCACATACCAACCTCTAACCTACATAATTTATTTTAAGCATAAAATATATATAAATTATAATAGTGTCACGACCAAAATTGGGACATGGACGATGAGTAAATCTCAGCGTAAGGTTCATGACCTCTAGTCTCTATATGCATATTTAATATTAAATCCATTTAATAAACATCATTTCCATCTCTAATAAACCTTTGGATCTTTGAAAACATAATCATCATTAATAGCATATCATAATCATTTCTAACATAGTTCTCTGAAATTAGAAAACAATCATTTCTCAAACTTCTAACATATCCTTGTGAAAAATATATTCTTCTATACAAAGTATACATGAAAATTGGAATCATGTAATTACAAAATAATCATGATAAATCAATGCCAATCTATTTCTATGGTCAGGACCATGCCCGTAACGTACACTGACACTTATCTCTTACAAAATACCACATGCAACTTCACTCTGAAGTGAAGCTCACCAATGAGAATCTTTCTCCTGGGAATAAGGTGGATCAAAGACCCAGATAAGGCTAATGTATTAATGGAAGAAGGAGAGGGGTGAGTTTCATCAAAAGTTCGTGAGTAGGCGACCCATAAACCTCTCATGGGACAATCAAGAAACAAATAATCATATATAATCATAGACTTTAATACAATATCTCTGAAAAATCATATTCATAGTCTTACATAATCACATGTACCTACATTTATATATGTATATATATTCAAATTATCATTTCATAACTCAATAAAAGGAATTTCTTCAGTTTACTTTCCTATCTTAGTCACATAAAATCATAGTGTAGTAGCTTCAGGAGAAACAATGATATTCTAGTCTGATCCTGTCTAGTCTAAAGGTGCCAACCCGCTACCCTTAGACTTGTCTGGGGTGCCAACACGGGCTCCACCCTTTAGACCTCATTTCTTCCCCAACACGGGCTAAGGGAAAAATGTAACACCCTAATAATTAACCCAATCACCTAGGTTCTGATTAATTACTAGACTTTACTCTTTGCTTCAGTTCCTTAATCATGCTTTGAAAATACTTAGTGAAATTACGAGCCATTTTTTTTTAAACATAATTGAAAACGTGAGCGCTTAACGTGAATGATTTAGTAAAATTTAAAAGACACATAGGAATTTACAAACATCACATCATAATATATTGGCTCCATCATAAAGCATCCATAATTACATATCATATAGATATTTTGCCTACCAACAGAATAAGACTAAGTGTAGGCAATCTAATAAAACATAAATAATATATGGATGAAAGGACATCCATTAATGGCACCTAGTAATAACACTCCAAGGATAGGATAGATATCTAAATATACGAGTGAAACTAGCAGGATTCAAGTTCAGACCGAGCACCTCAATGTAATTCACGAACGCTTCCTTCTTCTGAAGACGAGATGGAAAGAAAAATAGAGGGAGTGAGAAACTTATAAAAAGAATCTCGTAGGGTACTCACCTCATGATGCATTGTGTCATCATCATCGTCCCCAGGAACCTCGGGTTATTATGAAATAGTGAGCATGCTAAGATTGATTTATTAAGTTCGAAAATATACTTCCAGAGGTTCGTCGTTTTAATCATGCGTCTTATAATGCATCATAAACTTAGCATGTCATGTTTATAATGAACTTTTCCTTTCATATATAATAACATAGTTATGCATAAAATCACATCATATTCCTCATCATCATTTCATAATACTATGCATAGCAGAATATCATATTTCTCATCATCATCTCATAAATACTATGCATAGCAGAACATCATATTCACATAATGCATTTACTTAGTTTCTTAGGTGACTTAAAGTTACTTTCATCATCATTTTCCTGGGCCACCTTATGCTCCACCCTTTTGGGAGTAATCTAGGTTATGAGCTCATACCTTGCTAGTCGTCACAGCACATACTTATCCCTTTTGATAAGTAAAAATTCCATCTCTACCTTTTTGAGAGAACGGACTAGGGGGCAAGAATCACCTTTTCACCGCCTATAGTTTGATGGGTCCAAAGGATCATTTTCTCATATATTTTAAGTCACCTTTAAGTCTTTGCATGTTATATCATAATACAATTCTCAATTCATAATCATTTATAACATTTTCTCGTTTATAGTCTTATTCAAATAATATATATACCAACTGTAATCATGCATAGGAAGATTCCAGGAGAGAGGTGGGTCACAAATGGACACGCTTAAATACCAAGTCTTCCTAGCAGAATCTTTCCAAATTACACTTTAGTAATATACTTTCTTAGGCAACAAAGAATATTTCATTATTTCATGCATAAGCATTCTCATTGTTTGCAACAGCAATTATAACATGCAAGCTTGGAAATCATTCAATGACGTCAAATACTTAATAAGTATCAAATCACTACATAGACTTATCATTTAAAACATCAAAGAGGCATCATCATAAATCCTTATCGAAAAGTTTCTAAACAATCGAAACTCTAGAATCGAGCAACCTTAATTATTGAACTGATTAATTATGCATCTAAGGGACTTATTACCATCAATTATAAGTCCTAAGAACGTTATTAGACAATATGGGGTAGCATAGACGTAAGTTGTTCTTA
>JAMLFY010000005.1:22486674-22731674 GCA_030441495.1 Dalbergia oliveri | reverse complement strand
CAAGTTCTATAACAAACAGATGTTTTCAACCTGCTGTCATGTTGCCAGAGATCATTTCTGGAGGTTTGTTCATGTCCAGCAAGCCCTGAAACCAAAAAATGACAAATTTAGTCATGAGAGCATGGTATGAGATGAGACCTCTTCAGTGGTAAGAATAATATTAACAGGTATCATATGAAAATGCTTAATATAAAGAGAATCAAAGTAGTATCACATACAGCAGCCACGAACCCCCAGTTGGCTACAAGTCCCCAAAAATGTGTTGTTTTTGGACCAACTGGACTGTTCCAAAATGCTCGGAATGAAGAAGCCATGTGTTAATCCTGATGATGCTTAAACAATTCTGATTTTCAACATAAAGCATAAGTTAGTAGATGATTGGATGTAACAGTAATATGGCATTATATAGAAAGAATTTCCTCTTTCTTTCTTGAGTTTAAAGTATCATTGCCTTGTGAGAAAAGGGTTGGTTGTTCAGAAGAAAGAAAAATAAGGCTTTAAAATCAGAAAGCTAATAGTTCTGATATGATGGTCACGAAGAGCATAGTTAATGATATCATTTTAATAATCCTTTCCTAGAAATGAAGCTACATTGACTATAATTCTGGTGAACTCATTCAGAAATTTTTTAGCTTTTCCCAACATCGAAAAATACACAGAAAATGGAATAAAAAAAAATTACAAACAGCCTTTTTGTAATTCATCACCGGATTCAAGTAATTATCTGTAGCAGAAGTCCCATTAACAAGTGTTGCATGCTAGCATAAGCAGGTCATTTAATCGTTAAATTTTCTTTCCCCCCGTACCACACAATTTCATGCAGAAACCATACATCCAACTCCATTCATTTTACCAAACCAAGGAATCAAATTTTAGCGGAAAGAAAATGTGTTGTGTTTACAACACAAAGTTCCCGTTACAGTATGTAATCACAAACTCACATGTCACACAAAATGCTCTGATTTCTCCAACAATGCCATAAATTAAAAAGCAATCGGTCACATTTAACATGTCATAAAGAACACAATCAACTTTTGACCCTTGACAAAGAGATAAAAATTTAGCATAAATACCCAATTGGCTATGATTTGGCCATTGATCACGGGGCTAGCAAAGAAAACTTAGACAATATAACAATTAAAATGACCAGCATTCATTCCCGATCAACTGAAAATTTTGAACAAAAGGATACATATTAAGAAAAAAAAAACAAAGAAATAAAAGAAAACCTTAAAACTCAATGCAATCACACCTACCATGTTGAATGAAACAGTAATGTGATGTGTATAACTTAGAAGCACATGAAAGAAAAGTAACTCCACCTTATAATGTGTAAGCTTCCAGCTAGGATGTGAAGGGAATGGAAAAGGACACAGACAAAGGAAAGAAAAGCTCCACACAGATTCCTGGAGGTTAATTGGGAAGCAGTCAGCAAGATGTTTCTTGGTTGAATGGTAAGGAAAAGGAGTAGGGGTAGGAAGGTGTGTATGACTATGACCATAGGAGAACAAGGTTCACCAACCACCATTAACTTAAAAAAAAAAAAGATAAATGTTAATTGTACTTATACATTGTAACAATGTCGACTACACCTCATCCACCATTGAATGGGGTATGACCCTAAATGGGATCATTCCAATCTAATGGTGGATGGTTTAGTTGACGTGCATGTAATACAATAAATAACATCTTAACAAAAACCACAAAAGGAAAAACCACCATTAACGAACAATGTCTTTTTTATTTTTATTTTTTCGGGTCAGAATTAACAAACAATGTGTAATTGTCATCATTTGTTTTTGGTCAAAACAATGCCATTATCAAAATGTGGCTATGGGGCATGGGCTTGAACATGCGGGCCTTGGTCGTGGACTGCTTGAAATTCGATGTGTAAGCCCAAACGAGATGGTTTCTAATCCAAAAATAATATTTTGACATATTATAAAAGAATGAGTATAAATTGATAATATATGATTGGATAATAATATAAAAAAATTTATATTATGAATGTATAAAAATTAAATCTTAAAAGAATAACATTCAAACATTTTGACAAAATTAAGAATGTCTATAAAACTTAAAAAAGAGACTAAATCGAAACTTGGATAAAACATAGGGGACCTAAATGAAGCTTTGTAATACTTTATTGTTTTTTAGCTTAAAACTAGCTTGAGGCCGACCACTAATTAAGAAAAAAAATACCTATCACTTCAACTGGTCATAAGTTTTATCCCGCTTTAAAGTGTCATAATTTTCTCTGCTCATAAATATTACAATTTTTTTATTTGCTCAATTTTTTTCCATTTAGTTTACATATGTCAGCTTTTACACTGAACGTCATGCAGAAACTAGACGAAAAGTTTTTGGAGAGAAAATATAAAATGAAAAATGTTTTAATGAGATTTGTTATATTCTCTTATAAAACACAAGAAAAATATTAAATATTTTATATTTTCATATATTAAATATATTTACAAAGAGTTTAATTTTTCATTTAAGAATTGTAAATATTATTAAAAAACTTATTAGTGTAAAATTATTTTAATCTAATTACATACTTTTATTTATAAAAATTTTAAGTGGACGGGTGGTTGAGTTATAAACAGTTTCATTTATACGGCACCATATAATTTATTGTCTGTGTAAAATGTTTTAATAATTAAAATTTAAAATATAGTTGAGCCTACACGATTCGATATATGATTTTTTTTTTTTGTAACTGTGATTTGATAATGAGAATTGGTAGTTTGATCGAGTGAAATTTGCTTAAAAGATGTCCGAGTTACACAATTATTATGGCCAATTTTTTTTCAAGAAATAATTTAACTGAAATAAAGAATTTTTTTAGAAAAATCTATCACACGTATGTGATGCCACACCCACGGCCCACCCACGCAAACATTAACCAGGTTATATACATTTTCTTAATATGATAATATGGAAAAGCATCAAATAAAATATAAATGAAATATTTAGTACAAAAGATCACATTAAAAAATTTCAAATTTAATTATTAAAATAAATAATTAAATATAAATGAAATGTGTATAAGAGGAAACAAATAAAGAAGAAAAAGAAATCAAATGAATAAAATCCAGAAGAGATTTTTGTATGAATACAAGTCTAATATTTTATATTTAATACAATTATAATAAAAATAAATTCATTAATTTTATGCAACATATACTTAATTATTTATAGATCTCATTAACTTTATTATGATGACAACAACTAAATCCTGCCATTAAATGGAGTCGACTACATGGATAAAGCCATATACCTTCATCATATATCATATGAATGTATAAAAAATGAATGCATAAAAAATGAATTGTATATATAACAATTTTTCAAATATGAGTAGCTGCAAGTAGAGGGTCATTTTTTCTAATATATGGAACTTGGACTGTAATTATACAATAATATAAAATTGAAAACATAATTACAGTAGTGTGACTTAACAAATCTCACATAGTGCAAGAATATGAAAAAATATTTTTTTGTTTTCAAAATAAAAACTCGCACAGTGTAAGAATTTTGAAAGAAAGATTAAAAAAATTAACAAAAATAATAACGTTAATTAATCGCATGGTGCGAGATTTTAAGAAAAAATAATAAAATAGTACTAAAACAAAATGTCGCACTATGCGAGATTTTGAAAAATATTAAAATACTATAAAATCTTTCTATATAAATCTATGTTCAGACGTCCCGTTCATAACATATACGTTGCGTATGCTTCAATATTTGTTGCTCAAAAAACAGAGAGTGGTGAGTAGTGAGGAGAGGAAAAAATAAGAAAAGACATCCTTTTATTTTACTTCACTTCATTATGAGTTTGTATTTGCATTCTTTCTTCTCTTCATGTATTTAGTAGGAAAATATTATAGTAGGACTTTTTTTTCTAAGTAATTTCTTCCTCTCTTCTTCTTTACTTAACCGATTGATCTTGTATTATTAATTCAAAAAAGTTGTCCTGTTTGTTTTTAAAAAAAAAGGATTGGCTGCTCTGCGGTGTTGTGGGATTGGCTACTCTGCCTCCTGGATATGAGGGGACAACCACAACCAATTTCTCACATTGTATATACCAATCCTAGTAATCATCTGATATGACATAATGGTTAGTGGTTTGTCCATGCAATATAATCATATCAGACTCCCCAATGTAAATCTTCTCTCTAATAATTGTTTTCCGTAAGTCTTTATTATGTTATGTCCCTAGATTACGAGGTGGCGAGGAATTGGCTAATCATGTAACATCCCCTTTTTATGGATCGTCGACTGTAAACAACACGTCTTTTCAGCGTGCTTTACCTCACACGCTTCCTAAAACTTCCAGGAGGTCACCCATCCCAATTACCCAAGTCAAGCACGCTCACCTGAGTTCTTCGTGATGGGCTAAAAAGAAATGCATCTTTGTGGCATATCCAATCAATTCATATAAGCCCTCTAACATAGTCCCATACCTATACAGTTAATCCCTGATTGGGTATATATCGGTTCATTCATGTACCCTCCGCTCCTGTAGTGCCTTCTCACTGCTCGATCCAAGTGTTAGAGAAACCTAATTAACGCATCATGGTGAGTTGCATGCCACTATTGTCTCAAAACATATAAGTAGGTTATTGACCATAAGAGACACTAGCCCTATATCATTGGAATGTGACCATCAATTGCTGTTTTGATATGGTTGCCACACAAACTACATTAATAAATAGGTTATATGAGATATAAAAATAATATTAAATTTGACAATAAAAGGAAGTCTTTGGTATATTCTACCTAATGAAATTGCATATGATCTAATGCAAGTTTGATATTATGGAGATCATTGTATGGAGTGTTACGTTGAATAATGTTTCTTCCGTCTGAAATATTTTTTGGTTTAGATATAATATTCATAACAACAGAAATATCTATTTCAAATATTTTTACCTGATTGCAAAGGGAAAAGTAAATGGCATGGTTGGTAAAGGAGCTAATCACAGGAGTCGTTGTCATACCCACACTTGCAACAGTATCATACAACCAGTAAATTCTTTTGTTTTGTTATGTGAAGCATGATCTAGTCCATGATAAAATGCGGAAGGCAGTTAGCCCAACCATACAGCCCAATATGTTCAAAATTTTCGAGCAGTAAGGCACTTTCCATGCTCTATGCTTGTGCTTTTATTTGGGATTAGGAAATGCCCCCACATACATATTATATAGCCATAGACATGGCATGCTATCCGCTTCGGATTCGTAAGAAAGTGAATTTAAATGAATTGTAGCCTCAAATTTTATTTCACTAGCAACAACAACACTGGTCCTACCCGACCATGAGTAGCTGGTCACACATATTCCTTATGACTTCAAAGTTGCCATTAGTGCTTCCAATGAGTAGTAAACCTTCAATACGAAGGCCAAGCAATCGCGACATCCTCTAGTGTAATTGAATAGTCCCCACAAGGAAAGTGGAATGTGTGTGTTTTTGATTTCCATCTTTTAACTAATACGCTTATAAGATATTTGTTTATCCCATTTGGCAAATCTACATGTGGTGAAAACCAGGTTGCTATAGATGCTCATATATCTACCATGGGGTGGTTCCATGAATAAGTGATGGGCTTCAACATTCACTTTCCTGTAACAAATAATAATTTTTGCACTATTTAATAATAAAATAAAAAATGATTCCTAATAATAAACTATTTTTAAATATTTTTATTTTCTTGAAAAATTACAACATAAGGGAGGGAGTGAGTTCTAGTACATTTCAATATGTAACAAATAAAAATTTTAAAATAAAAATCACATAAAACTTATTATCTTCATCTTACTAATCCAAATTATAAAAATATTCTTAAAACAATAAAAATTAATTTATAATATTTTGACAAATTTTTACCAATACATACTCATAATTGGCATTTTTCCTCTTCACCGTGTTTTTTTAACACTGGCTCACTACACTCAGGAGCACAGTTTCACAATACGCTTTATATAAGAAGAAAAAAACACATAGCTCCGACCTTCAACCTTCGCCATAACATTTTATAGGCAAGCAAACCCAATGACAGTGCAAGCAAGTTGTCCCCGATTCCCACAAGATTCTCACATGCCACTGGTGCACTGGTGCGACGGGACAAGGCCAAAATCTCACACCATGCGTGATTTCCAGAAGACACTGAGAGGCAATGTGTGACCTGCACGTGGACTAGAAGGACGTCATGTGCTTTGCAGCCCCAAAATCTCGCATCGTGTGCAATTTCAAGCATCGAATGGCGGTGGCTCTGACTAACGAGCTGACATGCACAGACTCCGTGCTGCACAGTGCAAAAATAATAAATCATGGTTTTTGTTATCTATAATCTCATATTATGCGAGATTTTAAAAATCATAATGGGTGTAATTTTCTCCCAAATTTCATACTATTGTTATTCTTTCATCTGATCTCGATAATAAAATAATTTTCCCGCAAGAGGACTTGACGGGAAAGAAGTACTTCATGAAGAAGAAAGCTCTCGGCCTCTTTATGGTGACCATGAATTGTAAGCACCTGCCAGTTGCCACCATGAAACAATCTCTTGCCACGTGTCACGCCCCCACATACTCATAAGCCTTCATTTACGATTCTGAAAACGAGCCACGTACTTAACGCTATCCAAAACCTACCACTTGCCTTTTCCTCATCAGAGGGATTAATTGAACACACGAACCTCTTTCTTAGTCTTCAAGTCAAGCATGTCGCTGGTGATGACATTGACACAAATAAATAGCCACGCCAATACAAATTCCAAAACCCCTCTAAAACCCTCAAACATATACTGTTACATCAAACACAAAAACAACAACACAACAAAGAACTAAACTGTATATGCTTCAACAGCATTTGTAAAGCGCATGAAGCCTGATACCGTTTCTGGGTCAGTTGTTTCTCTCTTGCTATTTCTTTACAGCTGTAGCTCCTTGTTATAGTTGTTACTGTTGGATCAAGTTGATTCTATTTCATTTGGTTCAAATTGTCTCAAGATTTTTCCAGTTTTGGCATAAACCATCTCTTCCAAAAACTTGAAATTATCAATAGAATCACATAAATGGCATTATAATTTCATCCTTTTTATGTTCCTTCTCTTAGTGGTTATTGGAGAAGCTTTTTTCTCTATGATTCTTTTATGTTTCTATGGATAAATTTCTATACCTTGAAACCTTAGCTGATTAATTGACCATTTGTTGAAGGAACTAAATGAAGTTGACAAGACTTTTTTTTTTTTTTTACTGCGTGTTGTGGCTGCATAAATAGGAAATCACGCAAGAGACGCAGTGGAGCAAGTGATTCAGTGGAACACACACTTGAGAAGTGGAAGGAGTATAACAGGAAGCAACAACAACAGCTTGGTTCTGGAGGAAATGGGGTGGAAGTGATACACAAGGTTCCTGCAAAAGGGTCCAGAAAAGGGTGCATGAGAGGCAAAGGAGGGCCTCAGAACTCTGATTGCAAGTTCAGAGGTGTCAGGCAGAGGATTTGGGGAAAATGGGTTGCTGAGATTCGTGAGCCGATCAATGGTAAGCTTGAGGGTGAGAAACCAAACAGGCTTTGGCTTGGCACTTTCTCTACTGCACATGAAGCTGCTCTTGCTTATGATGAAGCGGCCAGGGCCATGTATGGCCCTTGTGCCCGTTTGAACTTCCCTCAGTCTAGTGTGGAGTCAGTAGGCTCCAGTGGATCATCATCTAGTTGTTCTGCAGATACTTTGAATGGTGGTGAGCTTGCTAGAGCTGAGGGGTTGGAGGGGAATCTTCATCAACTTCATGAAGACAAAACCAAATTTTCTGAGGTTGGTGGTGTCTTTGAGGAAACAGAAGAGAAACAGGTTGTGTCTCAGGTTTGTTTGGCTCAGGACTCAGTGGAGACAGGTGAGACTTGTAAGGGAAGAATTCATCAAGGACCTTTAATGAATGTAAAGGTTGAAGTTCCTGGAAAGTGTGAAGGAATGGAGGGGGAATTAGAGGAGGTTCTGAAGAACTGCGGCATAGGTGGAGAGGGTAATCACAAGCAGAAGGAGCCTATGTTTATGGCCATGAACACAGGAGCTGATTGCAGCTCTTCTGATGCTACTGCACATGGGATTCTGGTAAAGAGTGTAGAGACCATGTCCTGTGAGCTGGGCTGCATCAACAACTGTCTTGGATACTTACAAAATATGCTGCCACATAGCAATCCAAGACCAAATTGTGAGCATTTCAACATCAAAACTGAGGCGTCTATCTTGACGAAACACATGGAGGAAGTAATTTCTGAAATTCTGCAACTTTGCAGAAGCAAGTCCTCAAAGAATAGTAATGTTCAGTCACAAAATGAGCAACATACAAACAATCAGTTTCATGAGATGAAAGCTGAGCTTGGAGGTTTGGACTGCAAGCTGAGAGTACATTCTAATGATTGCAGGAATGAGGCAGCCATTGTAGGAGGTTCAAATCATTCCATGCAGAGAAGTCCTATGGTTGCTGGTGGATCAACTGAGAGAATGTCTGAGGGTGGGGATTTGAAGATTAATACTAATAGAGACTCCAAATTGCAAGAGAGAAACAGTGGATACGCACTATCTGGTTTCAATTCCGGGCAGAGTAGGAAGCTTTCTGATCTTTCTCAACAGTTGCAGAAACTGGGTGGTTGCTTGCCTGAACATTTGAATAATGTGCAGTTTGCAGACCTGGAAGTGGGTTATGATTATAGTTTCTTAAGTCCTGATTATGATTTTGGTTTATTGGAAGAGAAGAAGTTACTTGATGTATGCTTTTCACATAGAGGGTCTAGTTCCTGAACCCTTAGTTTGTTTTTCATTGTGGTGGGGTTGTTGCAGTGTGTTTTTGCCCCCATCTCAGTGATTCAATAAGGCTTAGTTTCCATTCTCCTTTTTCACATCTACAGATACTATGTAAGAATTAGCATTATTGAGCTATAAATGTTGAACCATGATGTGTTTTTAAACTACTTGGGAAGTATGTCAACTTTTTCCCTTAAGTTAAATGGGGGCTGCCCTTCAAAACCAGATTTTGATGTACCCATTCGAATGAGTTAAGATCCAATGATAATTTTTGTTTTTTTGGGTCAGAAGAGTTTCATTGATTAACAAAGCCTAAGTACAAAATAACAAAATATTATATAGAAACATGGATACAATACACCAAAAGTTTAAAGCTAAAAAATTAATCAACGACAACTATACAATTTTGGGTGTCATATAATCTTAAACACGACTCCCATTTCTTTTCGTTTGCCAGTAAGTTATGATGGGTATTTTTATGCCCAAAAATGCTAACTTTACTTGGGTACAAAAAAGGAAACATTTTAAAAAGAGCCATGTTATATGAAGGCATACAATTGCTGAACACTTTCTTATTCTCTTTATGGCGAGTTCAAAATTAACATTTAAGAGTCTTATGGTAATTTGAAAATTTCTCACGGAGACAATGAAATGGACTAATACTCCATAAAGAAGAATCGTATCAAAAGAATAGAGTACAGAATTTATCACAAATGGCTGCAAGTCTGCAACAGACAAGTCATAATACATTGCTCCAGATGTAGTTGCCTTTAGCTATGACAATATACAAAGGCATGTGCAATGTCAAAATAAATACACATATCTAACAAAAGCCAGAAGACTAAAAGGACTTGGCTTCTATGATGGAGGCAGTGAATAGAACTGTTCTCTCCCTCCCAGTAACTTGTTTTGACCAATTCAAACTCCCTACTTGTAGCATCAACATTTTGGCAACTGGTTTGCAGCAATTACTGCAATATTCTAATAATTTGCTATAGTCCTACGCAGCTATTGTATTCTATTTAATTGCACTATTGCAGGGGTATGATAACCAGGCGAGTGTGCACATGCCTTAGTTTCAACATATTAGAGCTCTTGAGGATGATGTACTCACCACCCAGAAAATGGCATTTTCACCTGATAAGTGAATGTGGCAACTTACTATAATGAAAACATGATTCAAAAGCATGCCAGTCAGTCTCCTGCTCCATCTTTATACCAGACCATACTCCATGGGCCGCTTTTGCTCCACAACCTTAAAAATAAGACAACAAAAAGATTAACTCAATGAAAATCTTCATGAGAGAATTGGCGCATGTCATTCAAAAATTTCCCTCTTCAACCCATTTTCTCCCCTCCCAGCAGACAGGGGAGAGAGAGAGGAGGGGGGGGGGGGGTTAAAACAATCATGCTTTTGATATGATGCCAACTCACATGTAGACCAACATGTCCTGTATCATGTTGCCAACATGAAGAGTATAGTGTGTCAAAATGATGGAACTGGTTCAATGAATAGCAAGAAAACCAAGAAAATGTGTATTATTCTCAAATGGATGTATAATAGTCTAAGAATATTCGAGAAATCCTCTACTCCTTCCTAATTCTCTAACTTCTCAATTGATCCCTTATTCTTCTCTAACACCTTCTTACATTCCCTTTTCTTACTAACTCCTGAATATTCCTAACTACTTAAGGCCCAATTTGTTTTGGATAAAAGAAGAAATTACATTAACAAGAAGAGAAGAATAACACAAATAGCATAGAGGACAAGAGATCCTCAATAAATGAAGAACAAGTATAAGAAGACATCAAAAGATCAAAGCTTTGCAATCTCTTAATATATCGGAGATGAAAACCCCTCTAAAAAGACCATGTAGCTTACACCAAGTAGATGCTAAACATCTGATCCTATCCCACAAAATCTGCTTATTTGAATGCATGTTGTTAAAGACACGAGAGTTATGCTCTAGCCAGATATACCAAACACTAAAAGATAGTGCATTGCCACAAGGATTTGGCTTCTTTTCTCCTTCCTATTAGGCTAGGTCCCTTTCACATAGTGCACCAACAAAGTGTCCCAACTAATATCATAAAAATGAATTAGATATGAAATTACCTCCATATTCCAACCAGGACACGCAAAGTCATGAAGAGAAACAATCCTATCCAGACTCCAGGCAGTCCAAATTCTGGAGAGACTACCAGCAGGAAAATTGAAGAAACTAGTCCAACTAGCATCTACCAATAACCAAAGCCAAAAACATGAGGTAGGAAAGGGAAAAACAAAAGGTGACAAAAGAAATGATTAAAGAGAAAATCGATCATACCAAATTTTTAAGTATCTCTAATCATTGGGTTAAGTAATTACCATTGAGTAAGCAGCATATCCAAAGTCTGATACCCCATAGAAGAGGCCATCAATAACAAATGCCAAAGCATTCACTGGTTGAGATCCAGCTACAAACTGCATGTCAGACATTCAAACATTACTAGAGAGAAAGGAGAATCATACTACTTATAATAAACATTTGATAATCACACTAGAAAGTTTGTCTAGCAAAAACATCCCACAACAACGCAACTTCAGACCCAGTCAGAAAAGATTAGATTTCCATCTGTCCAAAAAGGCTTCAGCATGCAAGATATGATTCATCAATATAAGTGGAGGAATAGCCTAAAACTTTCCCAAAAAAAAAAGTATAAACAAACAACTGAATGAACCTTCAATAGTAGTCAAGCAACAATCAATTATAAGACAACAACAAAACACAAAATCTTTTCTCACTAAGTGGAGTAGCAATTACAATAATGTATATTGGTCAAATTAATGTCAAGTTATACTTTCTATGATAAAAAACTTGAAAGAAAATGAACAGATCTAAGTTCATACATTCATCATAACCAAGTAATGTTAAATCATAAATTATTCAGAGACCTCAATTTTTGAAGGGAAAAAAAAGGTTCACTCTTATGCTTTGCTTGATCAACTCCTTCCCTAGCAAAGACATTGTAGTGTAATGTTTTCAACCATAAGGATTACAATTTTTAGTTGGCAGATAAGGACTGGACTTGGACAATCAACCCAGGCTGATGCTTAGATCTTGAAGTCAATCCAAGTAAGCAAGCGAGTGACATGAAGCCTACAAAATGGAAATATGAAGGTACATTTCTACAAAGAATTGTGATTTCTTACCAATATGCCTGACTGAGCAACACTCAAAACTTCCGAGTCTGTGCTGAATAAGCTAGAAAATGCATCAAACCCAAAGAATAATATCATAGACAAAGTAATTCCTGTTCCTAAACCAATCTGCTTGACATATAAAAGAGAACAGAGGGAAATCTGGATGTATCAGTACAAGTTCCAAACGCATTAAAAGAAGACATAAAGGAAGGAAGGATGAAAGCAACTTATGACGACAACAATCAGTAACCTGTAACACTCTATATACAATGAGGCGTGCCTCCTCATAATTTCCTGGGAGTAACTACCAGCAAGAAGTGCCTGTAAGAAATGTCATTACAACAACATAATGCAGTAACAGGACATCATTTAAGTCTGCTTAAATGTTTGAAAACATTTTGTCTGATCAGCAAAAGTTTTAGAACTTGATCATACCCAATTTCCTTGATTTATTGGTCAGGGAAAGCCCCCAAATGTTGACAAATGCACTACATAATTATAAAATTTTATTTTTCTGAATTCATATGTGACTTGGAAACTGGATGAGATAAACTAACAGATATGTTTTGATCATTTGATCTGGTGTGACTTTGTTACTTTAATAGTCATGGTATAGCACGATCTAACCTGACCAGAAAGTGCCAGAGCATCAGTGAGCAAAGATACTGACAACCAAACTTGCATGCAAATTTGATGGCCAGCCATAGGTATAGGGCCCTGCTTAGCTGCCACAGATGTGGTCAGTGTCATAGTCAGAAACACAGCCAAGGTCCTGCCAATAAGAAGACCACCTACAATACAAAATGCAATAGTTAAATGTAAAAACTAATTGCTCACTTTCTCGTCATGTCTTCTATCAAGTCATAGATGTTGCTAAGCAAACAAAACCTTTTCAAAGCTAATAAAAACCATATTTGATTACTACAAGTACAAAACTATACATTATATTTATCATATATGAACAGACACAGAAACCATGTCAAAAGTACAAGTGTGACCAAATTCCTCTATCAGAAGCAATGCAATGTAATATTCTTGGAAAATGGGCTCTATTCAAATAAAAATTATTACATTTTTTAAATCAATCACTCACCTCTGACCATATCAGCAAAACCTTCTAGTTTCACAAAACTCTCATTCCAACTGACTAGTCATTAAAAAACAAAATCCAACTTGAAGCAACATGTAAAGTCTCTCCCAGAGTTTCAAGCCATTGGTAGCAATAAATGCAAAACTGCAAATAGAATACACTATGTGTTAGGGACCCCATGTATGGGAAAGTCTATGTTAAGAAGAATAAAGTAGTTAGTGGGCCACATGTAGGGCCCACTAACGGGGTTTAGTTAGAAGAATGACAGCTGTAGGTAAGTCATTTTGTAGGGAAAGACAATTAGGAACTGATTAGACTATAAATAAAGAAAGGGTAGTTCAGAGATTGGTTATTCATTCATTTCAGTGTTATTACAGAGTTGAGGGCTCTAATCTCCTCCACCACTTGTAATCATTTCTAGGGTTCTTGAGCAATTGCCAAGATCCCCATTTTCAATAAAGATCTGCTATTTTCCTTTGATACCAGTTCTAACAATTGGTATCAGTTGCTTTGTTTCCCTGGGCAATCGCTTCAATGGCTGCCAAAGTTGAGAGAAGCTCGAAGCAATGGAAGCATCGATGAGTGCGATGCAATTGCAAATGGAAGAACATCGAGAACGAACGTCTCCTTGATGGTGGCACTTGCGAACCTCTTCGAGTCCATGAAGAAGCTAGGCGAACAGTTGGACTCCATGGAGAAGACACCAAATCGCAAACCTGTTTCGCACCAACACCAAAGGTGCGACGCATTCCAGGACGATCGCGATCACATTGATCTGTCACGTGATGATCCCCTGAGCGCGTGATCGCATCGTGAGCGGCAGCATGAGGAAAACCTCGTGGTTCGGCAACGCGAGGTTTTCGGCGGGAACCAACGCTGGAGGAACACTGAGCAGTGGCAGAAGCTGGATGTCCCACTGTTTCATGGCGAGGACGCGCTGCGTGGTAGACAGCATCGAACGATATCTTCAGATCCAGGAAGTTCCCCATCATAGTGGCTTCACGTTGCGAAGATCGAATGGAGAGCAAGGCACTGATGTGGTTCTGCTGGTGGGAGGACACAACGCTAGATCCAAGTTGGGAAGCATTCACGAAACGGTGGTGAAGCGCTTTCAGCCTGAACTAGCTCAGAACCCGTTTGAGGTGCTGCTAGGGCTCAAACACAAGAACTCATTAGGGAGTACAGGGAGCAATTCAAGCTATACACAAGTCCTCTGAAGATCAAAGACAAGAGGTACCTAATTAGCTTATTCCTCAATGGCCTAAAAGATGAGGTAAAGGCTGAACTCAAACTCCATCGTTATTATACTTTAGATGAATTGATGAACTTGTGTAAGCTGAGTAGGAATAAATTGCTTCAAAGGTGTGGTAAACCATTCCCAAAATTGAGGGCTGGGTGGGGAAACCCCAATCAAGGAACTGGTAAGGGATATTTCCAGCAGAACTCAGGTACAAGACTGGAAGACCAAAGTGGAGCCTCTATAGGAAAGAAAGGGTTCAGCAATTGACTGATGAAGAATATAGGGAGAAGCGAACCAAGGGGTTATGTTTCTCTTGCAATGAAAGATTTACCCCGAATCACAAGTGTAAGAACAAAAGCATTAGAGTCATGTTGCTAGAAGAAGATTAGAAGGAAATGGGAAACAATATGGCACGATGCGGTACAGGAGATGGGTGATGTTACCCCTAAATTGTCTCTAGATTGCAGAAGTATGCTAAGGAGCAAAAACCAGAGATTTATCAGAGCATGGGGGAAGGTTGTTGATTGTCATGTAAGGGTTCTAATAGACCCAGGCGCTTCCCATAATTTCATTTTCCTGGCCTTGGTACAGGAAGCCAAATTAATGGTGGATAAGGAAGCTGATTTTATAGTCACAGTAGTTAATGGACAGCAATCCAGGGGGAAGGTAAATGCTCAGACGTGACCATTACATTCCCCAATTTGGAGGTCGTGAACACCTTCTATGTGTTCCCTTTATATAATTCTGAATTGGTTTTAGGGTTGGCATGGCTAGACAAGTTAGGGAAACGCAAACCAACTTTGGGAAATCAAGACTCTCCTTTGAGATGGGAGAAAAATGGGTGGATTTACAAGGTGACCCTGACTTGTGTTATGGAGGGACTGCATTGGGAACAGCTATACGAGAAATGCAAAACCAGGGTGAAATAAATGTGGTACAGCTGTGGCCTATTTTTCAACATATGGCAATAGAGACAGTCATTCCAGCATAGGTTCAGCAAGTCCTGGACTGTCAAGCAGCTGTGTTTGAACCCTTGCTAGGGCTCCCACCTTCCTGAAGTCATGACCATGCCATCACTTTAAGGGAAGGGTGAACATTCCTAACCTTCGCCCATACCGCCACCCACATTATCAAAAAACAGAGATTGAGAAGTTGGTCAACGAAATGCTTACAGCAAGAATAATTCAATCTAGTATTATACCATTTGCTAGCCCCATCATCTTAGTCAAGAAAAACGGGCGTTGGAGGTTTTGTGTAGATTACGAGCTCTTAACAGGATCACTATACCGATAAATTCCCTATTCCTATCATTGATGAGTTGCTAGATGAGTTGGCCGGGGCCACGATTTTCTAAGTTGGATCTTAAATCGGGGTACCATCAAATACGTATGGTAGAAGGTGATATTGGCAAAACAACATTTCGTACTCATGAGGGCCATTATGAATTCCTTGTCATGCCATTTGGCCTCACAAACGCACCCTCAACCTTCCAAGCACTCATGAATGACATCCTTCGCCCACATCTCCGTAAGTTTGCTTTGATATTCTTTGATGATATACTTGTTTACAGCAAGGATGTTGTCCATTTATCCATAACATTTGACCTGCTCATTAAGAACAAGCTGGTTCTTCATAAAAAGAAGTGTGATTTTGGAGTAACCAAGGTTGAGTATTTGGGCCACATTGTATCTGCCGAAGGAGTAGCAGCAGACCCTAGAAAAACTGAGGTGATGAGGGACTGGCCTACACTGAAGAACCAGAAAGCTTTAAGGGGTTTCTTAGGATTAACCGGGTATTATCGATGTTTTGTGAAAGGCTATGGAATAATTGCTAAACCACTGACTGAACTAACCAAGAAAGACAATTTCCATTGGTCTGAGGAAGCCCAAACAGCCTTCAATTCCCTGAAGGAGGCAATGGCAGCACTCCCTATCTTAGCTGTCCCAGATTTCAATCAGCCTTTTGTATTGGAAATAGATGCCTCTAGCCAGGGACTAGGAGCAGTATTGTCCCAGCAAGGGCGCCCAATTGCTTTCTTAAGCCAAGCGCTATCACCCGTGCACAACGCAAGTCAGCATACGAAGGTGAGTTGATGGCTATTGTGTTAGCAGTGCAAAAGTGGCGTCATTATTTGCTGGGAAAACACTTTGTAATCCTCACAAACCATTCCAACCTCAAATTCCTAACAGACCAGCGGTTATGGGGGAAGACCAACTGAAATGGACGTCCAAACTGTTAGGATTTAACTTCAAAGTCCAATTCAGACCTGGGTTACACAACAAGGCTGCGGATGCCCTATCACACCAAATGCTTCACAAGTCAATTTCAGTGGTGCACACAAATTTATGGGATACGGTGGCAGCTGAAGTAGAAGCAGATCAGCAGCTACAAATAATCATTCAAGACCTGCAACAAGGGGAAGTCCTTTCCAGGTTACACACTAAACCAGGGCAGGTTATTTTATTAGGGGCGAGTAGTTATTCCAAGGCAGTCCTCCCAAATTCCTTCATTATTGGCAGAATTCCATGACTCACCCACAGGGGGACATTCAGGATTTTTCAGAACTTATAAAAGGCTTTCAGCTGCTGTGTATTGGAGGGGTATGAAGCAGCAGGTCAAAAACTATGTGGCTGAATGCCAAGTCTTTCAGACAAGCAAATATGAGGCCTTATCCCCAGTAGGACTGTTGCAGCCCCTGCATATTCCAGAACAGGTATGGTCTAAAATATCAATGAACTTTATTTCTGGGCTCCCCAAATCAAAAGGCAAAGATACTATAATGGTGGTAATCGATCGCCTCACCAAATATGCACACTTCCGTCCCCTAGCTCATCCATTTTCAGCCAAGGATGTAACACAGATGTTTATCAAGGAGATAGTGAGACTCCATGGCTTTCCTAATGTCATTATTTCTGACAAGGACTCACTGTTCCTCAGCTGCTTTTGGTCAGAACTTTTCCATGCTGCAGGGACAAAGCTGAAATACTCAACATCCTATCACCCGCAAACAGATGGGCAAACGGAAGTCACCAACCGTTACTTGGAAACCTACCTCCGTTGCTTTGTCAGCACTAAACCAAAACAGCGGGCTGACTGGTTACCTTGGGCTAAATATTGGTTCAATACATCCTTCAATGTATCAACCAATACGTCACCTTTTCAAGCCCTTTATGGTCGGCCACCCCTGTTTTGTTTAAAAGGGTGAAGTACCCTTCAAAAGTACCTGAAGTTCAATCACTAGTTGCTGCCAGAGATGAGGTTTTAGGGGAACTGAAGCACCGGCTGCAACTGGCTCAGCAAAGGATGAAGCACCAGGCAGACAAGCATCGTAGAGAGGTTACTTATGAGGTGGGCGATTGGGTCTTCCTAAAATTTCAGCCCTTTAGGATGAAATCACTAGCAAGAAGGCCCAATGAGAAATTATGCCCCTGGTTTTATGGACCATATCAGGTGCTGGAAAAGGTTGGTCCTGTGGCTTATAAATTAGCCCTTCCATCTTATAAATTAGCCCTTCCACCTACATGCCGCTTACATCCAGTTTTCCATGTAAGCAAACTTAAGAAGGGTGTACCCCCTCGAGTTCAGCCATGTGAATTGCCTCCAGGACTAACTGAGGAGGGCATTTTACAAGCCATACCGGAAGACATTCTGCAAGTGCAGTATACGGCAAAAGGGGCAACAGAGGTTCTGGTCAAATGGCAAGGAATTCCAGACCATGACACATCGTGGGAGAAGCTTCAGCATTTGAAGGAACAATCCCAGCAGCTCACCTTGAGGACAAGGTGGTTCTCCGCCAGCCAGGGGGGGGGTTAGTGTTAGGGACCCATGTATGGGAAAGTCTATGTTAAGAAGAATAAAGTAGTTAGTGGGCCACATGTAGGGCCCACTAAGGGGGTTTAGTTAGAAGAATGACAGCTGTAGGTAAGTCATTTTGGAGGGAAAGACAATTAGAAACTGATTAGACTATAAATAGAGAAGAAAGGGTAGTTTAGAGATTGGTTATTCATTCATTTCAGTGTTATTACAGAGTTGAGGGCTCTAATCTCCTCCACCACTTGTAATCATTTATAGGGTTCTTGAGCAATTGCCAAGATCCCTGTTTTCAATAAAGATCTGCTATTTTCCTTCAGTACCAGTTCTAACAATATGCATCTAAAGCACAAATTCAACAAAAACTGATAATTTATGTGATCCCTAACCTCATATTTAGTTGATTAGTTCTAAAGATATGGCATCGTTATATTTGTTGCTCACAATCATGCAAAGTTGAAGTTAATCTAAAAAATTTTCAATGCACTCTAATCATTCCATTATCATTACCAAAACAATTAATTTCTTATGAAGGATGAGGACAGTCAAAGCAACAATATATGACTTAATTTAGAAAGAGTACCAGATTTAAGATAGCTGAAAACTTTTCTCCCATCAAATTCAACAGGTATTAGGAGCACATTGCCACTCAATTTCCGTAGAAGAATAAAAGCAATTAAATATCTGGTGAGCAAAAGGCAAATTCTGTTAAAACAGAAGATCACATGAATTCAGGGACATGTGCAAAATGCACAGATAATACTAAGTTTACCACATTGTTGACGTACTCAGATATCACTGTAGCAGCTGCAGCACCACTAACGCCAAGTCCAAAGAAAAATATTAATATTGGATCCAATATGGCATTAAGAAAGTTGCCAGCACCTGAAAATTCATGACAAGCATTTGTCATTTATACATCCAGAATTTTTCCACATTGACACTGGCAGGGCCGCATCAAGCATTTTGCAGAGTCTAATGAAGCGAAAGAAAGTTTATAAAAGAAAAAAAGAATTGCAAAAAACAATAAACTGACAACCCCAAGAGCCAAAATGCAGAAGGAATTTACATAAAACCATCATGTAAACCTCAAACATAAATTTGGAAAGCCAAGCACTCAAAGAAATAGTTTGAGGATCTGATTGCTCTTCTATGCAGAAAGGGGTTAGACAAAGAACATGGGAAAAGATTTTGCTATTTGCTTTGTTATATCCCTAATTCAATTCATTAGGCTTTTTTTGTAATATTACATTCTTCCTGCATTGAATGTAGTAGGAAAACAGGCCTTTACTAAACATTAAGATTGTCAAAATGATCCAATAGACCCTTAACACATGTTTGCCTTAGAAAGAAGAGCAATGGGCTGAGCAATAGTGGGCTGCATGTGTATGAATTATGAAAGGAGAAGCAACTGTTCAAGTGAAAAGAATGGAGGAAACTCATAACAGCAAAGAAAATCCCAAAGAAAGAGTATGTTAGAAGGAAGAGGAATGCTAGTAACATGGCAGACAGCTGATACATGCTGAGTAGAAGGGAGAATTCCAGTATCACACCAGAATGAAAGTGGGATAAAAATGGGGAAGACAGAAAGAAGAGTGAGAAAAGAATTTCAGTAAAAAGGAAGAAGTCTAGGTTGGGGTCTCTGCATGTGAAAAGGCGCTGTTTCTTTTACAAATTTCTGTCTGTTCCTTCTGTATGCTAGATTTTCACAGGTCTAACTCTAAGGGAGTGTTTGGTTTAGGAGTAAAAATATGGGTAAAAATTACCTAGAAGAGTTCCATGTATAATTTGTAAGGAAGGAGCTAGTCTCTAATTACCCTTTATATTGATACCAGTTCCTATTGTTGACAAAGTTAAATATTTTGCATCTTTCCTTAAGACAATTGTGCAATCTCCATCCCAAATTTAACTTAAGGATCATCTCAGACACTGGAGACTTGATTGTAGTTCAAAATTTCAAATCATCTAAAACCTTCCCTTTTTTTATTATCAAAGGTATACTAAATGGTTAATTTCTTATCTAAATTGAAGTACTTCTAAGCTGTGTCATTATAACTTAAAACTTTAGTCTTGTTGCCAATAAAAATTGGTGACGAATTACTCTTGCAAATGCACCCATGGAAAATTATTTCTAGTTGCAATCACATATGAGCGAGACAAGATAAAGATATAGGATCCTGATGCAGTACTTGCCAACAGCAAATAGAGGCATCTTTGTATCCTTATATCCACGAAAAGTGCCTTGTGCAGCTAATGCAATCACAATCGGTGGAGCACCAAAGGCCCTCAGCATAAGAAACTGCTCTGAAGGTCCGCGCATGGGAGAATCCTGTACAACATATAAATTGGATTATGGAATATGCAAATAAAATCCAATCATAGAAAATCAAATGCCCATGAAATATTTTTTTAAAAAAGCTTTGTTTACTTCCACTAACCTCAGAACAACCAGCAACAGCAAAAAAGGGACACGAAAATTTCTAGTTATGCATGCTATATGACCGATAGCAGGTGAACGTTTGAAGCTAGAGAAAGTAAATGTACATTGAAGTTTTTTATATTTCTTGAATTGAATGAAACATGTTTAGTTAACTGTTAGGTTACAACTACCTAATGATATTGGTATTGAAAAGTTTCAAATTCTCATATAAAATAAATTAGGAGCCAGAGCCATCACAAGTACATATCATATGCCAAATAAAAGTTCTATCTAAAATAAAACATAAGTTTACATCTGAAATTCATATTTTATTTTAAATTTTTGCAATATTTCTAATAATTCAATAAAAAAATTATACACCACTATATAGAATATGGAATAAAAAACAGAGAATTATAAAAAAAATTCAAAAATGGTTTTTCTTTTAAGGAGGTATTACACAAGAAAAATAAATGTCATTTGCAATTATACAACAGAAAACAAGCTCAGAAGCAGCTAATCAAACTTTCATGATTCAACCTCAAATACAAGTTCACGGCATCAGCTGGAATATGTGCTTTCAACTAACATCACACATGATAGCAATACAGAGAAGTTGTGAAAAACGTACATGGACTTATACTAGATGGAAAAATGCTCTATATCCAGAAGACAATTATGCCGAAAACTAAATCAATAACTTTGCTATTAGTTCTAGCAATCAGTAATTCTGTTTTTTTCACTCCATATTCCTCGTGTTGGCTGGGTGGTGTTGTCCAGCACCACCAAGTGCACATTCAGAAGAAAATACAATGTCCAGAAACAAAATAACAATATGAAGTGATGTATGGGTCAATAATCAGCAAAGTTTGACATACAGCAGGTATACCCATGATGTTCATAATAATGCCAGAGCCAAGGGAAAGAACAACAGTTTCAGCAATTCCAAGAATTGCAGCAAGTGCTAAAGAAGTTGATACTGAAGGAAGGAGCTTCTTGCTTTGGTACCTGCCAGAGAAATCTAGATAATACCCGTGTGAAACAAAAATTCTCAGTAGATTTATCTGAACAAGAAAACCTACAACCATGTCCAAGAAAAGTAGACAATATCAAAAAAGAGTGGTAGCTGTTGAAAAAAAACCTTACTATTTTGATCAGTTTGACTGGAATCTTCCTCCTTGCTAATCAGTGACTGCTCCTCCGCAACGAAGGACGTAGTAATATTAAGTAAAGGAATGTTGAATATTTTTGACACTAGATTAAACACAGAAGTTGAAACCCCAACTGCGGCCAATTCAACCGGTCCTGCATAGATAAATCTAATCAGGGGAGAAATCTCTCTAAAACAACAGTCATTGTCAATATATGTTAAGAAAAAACAAAGAACCCAAGACAAGACAATACTTGTTACCATCATCATTATCATCATAAAAAACAATAACAAGATTCCAATTACTATTAGTTAAACAAATAACAAAACTAATGAGTTAGAATTATTAGCTTCCAAGGTCATAATAAAAATAAGCCAATTAAGCTACAGCCAGCTAACATTCAAGTCTTTTTTGAGTGTTTTCTTTTTTGGACAAAAAAATCTCTTCTCATAGAAATTATTAATGTTTTCTACTCAAAAGCAAAAGGCAGATTTTTTTTTAATCTTTTGAGTAGAAATTAAGATGAGTATTTTATATTAAAAGTGGATTTTCGTTTCTTCTTTTTTTTTTTTTGGTCTAAAAAGTTGAAACTAACGTACCCTTTATCCCCAATTTAAATCAAAATTCCAAAGTCCAATCATTAAACCCATTTCAACAGAATTCTCAGTGATACCATGTTGAATGAGAGAAAGCAAAGATAAATTGATCTGATTAACTTTCAGTACAGATACAAGAGGAAGCTTGAGTTTGTAATAACTATTAACAGAAAGCTGCCTGAACAACTAACTAACTAATTGATCATCCGTAACAGAAAGTACCTATGTGGCCAACAAACGCTGTGTCAATCAATGAGGCAAGTGGGTCAGCCGCCAAAGCCAAAGCAGCAGGCAGAGCAATGGACAGTATTTCCTTCCCAAGTTCATCAAATTTAAGCCACCCATTTCTGTTCAGAGCCCAACACCAAAAAAAAAATCAAAACTCCAATTTACATATAAATAATAACATAAAATTAATTTAAATGCACTGCAATTGTAAAATATTTTTATATTATCATTCAATCATGTATTGTCAACTCGGTAATAATAGCTAACCCTCACCAGCAGAACTTTAAAAGACATGCAAAATGAATGATTTAATTGAATAATAGTATATAAATTATTTACATAACAGTGTATCAAAATTAAATTAAAAAATGCCATCACAAACCCAAAATCCCAATTATACATAAAATCATATTCATTATTCGAACAAAGCAAAGATGGAAAATTCATCAAATTAATTCCTCTCGTTTCATCTTAAAACCCAAGAAACATACTTCAAAAACCCAAATAACAAATAAATAACATAATTAAGTACAAGCCCTTAAAATCAATTTCAAAATGTCCAAATTAAACATAAAATTGAGTTAACAACAAATTCATCAACTTGCACATCTCTTCAAACACCAAAAAGCTTAACCCCCCCCCCAATTCCAAAAAAAAAAGCTACAAATAAATAAACCAAAAACTTAAATGGACAACAAAACCCAAATTATCCATGAAACTAAATTCAAACAAAGCATAATCCACAAATTGATCATGTTTAAGCCACTCATTTCAGCTCAATCCCAAGAAACACACTTTAAAACCCCATTTACTAATAAATAAATCCTTACACCATCTTAAAATTCCCAATTACGCACAAACTAAGCTCAAACAAAACCACTTAAAAAAAAAAATCAATCCAGCTCCAAACAGGAATTAATTCAATGGAAACAGTACCCGAAACGACGAAGCAGAGAAGAAAAGGAATCATCATCATTATCATCATCAACATCATGGGAAGACGAATCACGAAGAGGCGCTTTAGGCGAAAGAGGTTCGAGGGAGTTAGTTTCAACGGAATCTTCAGTGGTGGCAGTGGTACTATTGTTCTCAGAAGAAGCTCTAATCGGTGCGAATTGAACTATTCGATTATTACGGGGAAGAATGCAGTGAGGTTTTGGGGTTAGGCTTTGGTGGTGGGGTTGCAGTTTCAGTTCAGAGCGAATGCAAAGAAAGCAATGAGAGAGAAAAGACGCCATTTTTCACTTTGGAGCATCAGAGAGAGTAACGAGGAAGGGTGGGAAAGCATGCAGTATGATAACGGCATAACCATAACCTTCATTTTTTATTATCTTTAAAATCAAATAAAATATGTAATTTTATTCTGTCGCCAAAATAATAAATATCTGTGTCGGTGGGGTCATGCACTATTTAGGCCTCGAATTGTTTTGTGGTTAACAGTTTGAGCCTGGTTTTACAGGAGGCCACATTAGTTCAGATTTGGAGAAAAAATGATTTATTTTTATTGGTTTGGATTAGATTTTTTTTACCAAACCTGAATCGGTTCAGGTCACACTTCACAGAACAACAAAATCTGGCCCAGCTTTTCCTTGGACTTTACCATCTTCTTCGGCTAATGGGGAGCTGGCCCATGCAGGAGGCTCAACCCTTTCATGGTAGTTTAATGAACCAACCCCCCTCTTACTTTTCTGTGGTTTTCAATTTTCTCCCTTTTTGTCGCACTTTCTCGTTGTAGAGGATGTGCTTGATCTTTTTTCTAGTGTGTATCTTTTGATTGCAATAATGTTTGAATTATGAAGCCTATGATTGCTCATACTTCAGCAATGTCAGAGTACTACACTTATGGTAGGTAATGAATCAACAACCTTTGGTAATAATGGACAGAAGTTCTAGTGTTTGTGCTGATGTCACTGGTTTTAGGCCTATCTCTACGTGTTCATCACACTCTTTTATGAAGGTGGTGTCAAATAAATGTTTTTCATGCATATGGTGTTTAGAGATTTATTTGGAAGAACAAGCTTGGGTCAAGAAATGTTTTGATCCAAAAAAGAGAGAAAAATTAATCATAGGAAGAACTTAGAAGTTCCTGAAGTAGCTTACCTGTATAATTGGATTGTTTGTGTAAAGAAAACTTAACTTGCACAAGAAAATTTTGTAGAAATTTTAATCTAAATAAAATAGCATAAGTTCCAAAATTTCTAATGTTTATCATTGATATAATTCTTAATATGACATGTGATAGAGGAATATTGTAATTGAGATTAGCTGTATATTACCTGAACAGGAGAGATTGATGAGTCCATGGCTATGATTTCTTTGACCTTGAAAAAACAAGCAGAGAGAATACTCCTCTATCACAACAAGTTCCAAAATGTTGTTTTGTTTCAATGGGACAATAGCCACACTAAAGTGGTTAGGAGCAAGGCATCTTTGGTTAGTAATAGAATGGGTCAAACACTCATTATGGCCTAGTTCATTTACAATAATCAAAACATATCCAATGTTAACAAAAATTAGCATAGTTAAGCCCAATAACAAAATTAATCATAAAATGGGCTAAAAATATGGTTTAATATTTTTGGCATTCAATTAAGCCTAATGAATAAAAAAAACTTATAACAAAATATTATTATGTCATCCACACATATAAAATATTAACATTCTTCCACTTGGACAACATAAATCAAAACATCATATTATTCCAGAATTATCAACAATATGTGGCCACAACAAAATGCTAAAATGATCCAACATTAACCATCAACATATCCAAAATGGAATTATAAGCATTTCAACAACACAGAAAATCATACTCAAATGAGTAGTGATATCATACATTGTAAGATACTTATATCCCGTGATCCAATAACAAAAGTGGAATATGGATAAATAAGAAAGCATAATAAAACGACATGCCATAATGTGAGTAAGGTGCAATTTCTCAACAAAATGGCCCAAACATTCGCAAAATGCCATATAAGATTCAATAAATCTCATCACAATAAAAAGATTAAGACTTAATCCAAAATGTCTCCACAATATACTATAACAATATATAGATATACAATAATAATTAAAATAATTAAACTGTTAACCAAAATATGATAATAACAATAACAACAATAACCATTACTCAAACAATGTCTCAAAATGTTATTCACTGTCTCAAATATCACAAATAAAAGGTCATAACAAAACATAAAGAAAATAAACTCCCATTGATCTAAAACATCAAAAGACCTCACTACACCCATAGGTTATATGATCAACAAAAGTTTTAACAATTATACCTTTTGTTAAAGGATCAGAATCAAAGTTCAGTAAGGATATTCTTGACATGAGTTTTAAACTCTTGAATCTTCTCTTTCACAAACATAAACTTTGTGTCAAAGTGCTTTGTCCACTTTGAGCTTACGAGAAAGCTTACCATAGCAAATTTATCACAATATATAGTTAGAGGCCTAAGACACTCTCACAAAATCAAACTTAGTAATAAAGTTTTTCAATCATATTACTTGACGTGTAGCCTCATAACAAGCTATATACTCGCTTCTATGGTTAACGTAACTAAGAGTCTGTGACACTTTTTCAAGAGATAGCTCCTCCAACTAACATGAATACATAAGTTGATGTGGATTTATGATCATCTAGATAACCACCATAATCAGAATCAGAATAACTTGTCACCTCAAGATGATCTGACCTCTTGTATGTAATCATATAATCTTTGGTACATTTCAGATACCTCAAAACCCGTTTTGCAGCCTACCAATGTGTCATACAGGTTTACTCAAGTATTTCCCAAGTACACCAATAACAAAAGCAATATCAGGATATGTACAAACTTGAGTATACATAAGACTGCCAATAGCAGAAGAATAAGGAATTTTCTTCATATTTGCCATTTCACTGTAGCCTAGGACACAGGGCATTAGAAAGCTTCTCACCCTTTTGAATGGGTGCAATAGGGCTTACAAGATTGCATATTGACCTGATTCAAAATTCTATCAATATATCCTCGTTGAGACAAACCAAGGATACCATGAGATCTATCACGATGAATCTCAATGCCCAAAACAAAATATGCATAACCAAGATCCTTCATATCAAAATGAGTTGTAAGCATTTATTTAGTCTCATTTAGAAATCCAACATCATTACTAGCCAAAAGGATGTCATCAATATGAAGAACAAGAATAACAAATTTTCTCCCACTATTCTTCAGATAAATGCACTAATCAACTGCATTTTCCTTAAAGCCAATAGAGCTTAATTATGATCAAACTTTAGGTACCACTTCTGGAAGCTTGCTTTAAACCATAAATAGATCTTTTCAATTTGCAAACCATGTGTTCCTTGCCACTTTCAATAAAACCATCAAGTCGGTCCATATAGACATTGTCAAATAACTCCATTCAAGAATGATGTCTTAACATCCATCTAATGAAGTTCTAAATCAAATGGAGCAACCAAAGTCATCATAATAAGAAAAAAGTCTTTGGTAGAGACTGGAGTTCAGTGGGTGAAGTGAAGGTCATCCATCACCCAAAATCATCAACATATATAGCATTCCAATATATAGTTCCTTGTCCAAACATACGAAGATACCTAATTACTCCTGCATGTGCAGGAGTCCTTTTCATGGGGCTAAAATTACACAACTATGCTTGTGTGCAAATTCAAGCATCCTTTCTCCATGTGTAGAATGAGAGAGGCAAGCTCTTCTTGAGTTCAAAGCATCCCTCCATGACCCATCAAACAGGCTTTCCTCTTGGCAAGGTGTTCACCGTTGCCAATGGGAAGGCATCAGCGTGACAATCTTCCTGGACATGTTATCAAGCTTGATCTCACCACTCCTTATTAGACATGTTTGAGGTCCCAACTACCTGGAAGGGATACTAGTGTGACAATTTAGACAATGACAATCAATATCTAGAAGCTACAAATGTTCATCCATCTCTGCTGGAATACTTGACTTATTTGGACTTGGAAAATGATTTCAATCATAGTCCAATACCCATGTTCATGTGAATGCTATGTTGTAGGTTTTGATGATGCCAATGAACAAGCAAATGACAAAAAGAATAAAAGAAAAATGGCATGGGGTTCTTAAAGATGTACAAGCAATTGATCAAGCCTATGGTTAGGATATCTAGAACTTAGATTAATCTTGTTAAAAGGTTTTATTAATAAGTCTATTTGGCCATTCTCTAGTTAATCATGCTTTGATCTATGGAAAATTCATTTTGAATTATTTCATATGTTCTTAATGAAGAAGTTTGTTTTGTTTTGTGAAAATACAAGTTTGATTTGAAAGGATTGGATTTATATCAAAGATCTTTTAAAATGGTTTTAGAATGGAAGAATATCTTCAAATCATGTTAAACCTTTTATTTTTCATTTTCTGGAAACCATGTAATCGATTACAACATAAAGTAATCGATTACCAAGTTGTTCCTAACACAGAATTTGAAATTTCACATGTGTAATCGATTACGCAATCACTTAATCATTACCAAAGTGATCGTTGCCAAGTTTGAAAATTTGAACTATGTAATCGATTACAATTTAATGTAATCGATTACAAGACCCATAAATGTGCAAAGAGATGTGTTTTGAAGACACATCCTTTGGGGTCAATCACTAACGGTCTACACAAATTATTTTCTATAAATACCCTTCTTTAACAATGTTTAAAATATAGAAAACATACTACAAAGATCATTTGTTCAATCATTATCAATCATCAATCTTTGTGATCAATACTTGGCCAAATTGTCTTATTCTTGAGAAACCTTATAGGGCTTCAATTTGTAACATCTACTCTATTCAAAAGTGATCTCTTGTAATACTTTTTCAAGTTTGTGTACAAGGGGCATCCCTTGATAGAAGAGTGGGCATCTTTGGTTCTTGAGAGACTCAAACACAAGGGTAAGGGATCCCAAGGTGTAAAAGTGCTCTTCAATTGTAAAGATTAAAGTGATAGTGGAACTCTTAAGTGGGTTGCTTAAGAGAAATGTAGGACACAAGGTGACCGAACCAGGTATAAACCAAGTTTGCAATCTCTCTTCCTTATCTTTTTACGTTTGTTGCAAATTTACTTTTCATTATATTGTTAATCTTTTTCATAGACATAATTACACTCTCATATCTCTTGCATTTGTATCCATTAAATTAAGTTTTAAAGTCATTTCTTTAAAGCTTTTTGAAAAAGTAATTAGAGTGGTATATTTAAGAAAAAGTTTTAGAACTCAATTCACCCCTTTGAGTTTATTGAGGCCACTTGAATAATTATTGGTTTTATGCAACGATGAACTATCTATATTTCATCGATGCTAATTTTGGCAGGAGAATTCCCACCAGTCTCAGAAATCTATGAACTTACTTTCTTGATCTGAGTTCAAATGATCTTGGTGGAAATCCTAACTCAAGAAATCTCACAAACCTACACTTTCTTAATGTAAGTTGGAATGGTTTAGAAGCCAACAACATCCATTGGATCTCTATACTTCGATCACTGGAACACCTTGACATGAACGGTCTTTACTTTGGCAATAATGCTCACAAATCATTCTAGGTACTTGACCTCTTCCTTCTTTGTTACATCTTTACATGGATGGGTGTCGCTTTGAAAAGTTGCTTTTTCCTCAAGTTAATCTCACCATTGTTCCTCAGCTTCAGGCCTCCATCCTAATATTGGACTTACCTGTTAGATTTTGATGCTTTATTTCAAAACATGATAACTCTTGTGCACCTTGATCTTTCAAGGAACACTTTTACTTCAGTACCATCATGGTTTGGTAAATTTGAGAAACTTGAGTATCTTGATCTCTCAAAATGTGGGCTTCATGGTCCAATTCCAATACTTTCAGAACTTAACTTCCATTTAATCACTATTCCTTTCTAAGAGTAATTTTGACTCTGTTCCATCTAGGTTTCTTAATTTTGAAAAACATAAGCATCTTGATCTTTCATTTAATGGATTTCAGGTTCAATTCAGATATGCTTTCAGAAACTTAACTTCCATTGAATCACTCTACTTTTTTAAGAATAATTTTGACTTGTTCCATCTTAGTTTCTTAAGTATGAGAAACTTAAACATCTTGATCTTTCAAGTAATTGGTTTTGGGGTCTAATTCAGATGCTTTCAAAAACTTAACTTCCATTGAATCACTCTACCTTTCTAGGAATAATTTTGACTTTGTTCTATCCTGTTTCTTAAGTATGAGAAACTTAAACATCTTGATCTTTCAGGTAATGGGTTTCGAGGTCCAATTCCAAATGCTTTTAGAAACTTAACTTCTATTGTATCACTCTAACTTTTTTGGAATAATTTTGACTTTATTCCATTCGAGTTTCATAAATTTGAGAAACTTAAGCATTTGATCTTTCAAATATTGGGTTTCGGGTCCAATTCATGATACCATACGTAACATGGATTCCATTGAATTTCTATACCTTTTTCCAAATCTTTTCACTTCAGTTCTATCTTTGTTAAATTAAAAACACATCTCTATCTTGAACTTTCAAGAAATGAATTAACATCAATGAAGTGTCCCCTTTCATCAATTTTGAGAAATATGTGTCACTTGAAAATGTTAGATTTGTCAGGAAACAAGCTACAAGAAGAATCAATTGGACACAATAAATTATCTGCATGTATTAGATATGATTTAGAGAGTCTAGATTTGAGTGATAACAAATTTAATGCTAGTTTTCCTTCTTGGTTCAGCCAACTTGAAAATCTGGAGTATCTTTATCTTGAAGAAAGTTTATTCTATGGTCCCATTCCCTTTTCTTTCAGAAAATTACCAAAGTTGAAAGTTTTAGATCTATCTAATAACAAGTTAGAAGGGCCTGCCAATAGTATGAGACGACTTGTTAATCTAATGGATTTATATCTTTCAAATAATTCTTTCATTGGCACCATACCTCAAAATCTTGGTCAACTTGTAAATTTGGAATTCCTTAGTCACTCTGATAATCATTTTAATGGCACTATTCTTCAAAGTCTTGGTCAACTTGTAAGTCTAAGGGAATTAGATTTGTCTTCAAACAATTTGGATGGAATCATTACATCAGGGAAAAATGGTCTTCAATTATGCCCTACTTGTGGAGTTTGGATCTCTTGGATAACCAAATCAATGGTTCACTTCTTAACAATTTTGGCCACATAATGCCCCACTTGTGGAGTTTAATCTCTGAATAACCAAATCAGTGGTTCATTTGCTAATAATATTGGTCATATAATGCCCCGTTTGTGGAGTTTGGATCTCTCAAATAACCAAATCAATGGTTCACTTCCTGGCAATATTGGTCATATAAAGCCCAATCTGTGGTGGTTGCTTCTTGGAAATAACCTCATAAATGGTTCAATTCCCAAATCATTGTGTCAAATTGAGTTGACCAGTCTTGACATTTCAAAAAATAGATTATCCATGAAATTCCAAATTGTTGGAAGGATAACACATATTGGGATGAAACAAATTTGTCCTCCAACAAACTATCAGGTGTTTTCCTAAGCTCATTTGGGAATCTTTACTTGTTTTGATGGTTGCATTTGCATAGTAACACCTTCAAGGGGAGCTTCCAATGTATGTGAAAAATTTGAAGCAACTACTGATTTTGGATATTGGAGAGAATAAACTTTTTGGCAATACCCCATCATGGACTGCAAATGCATTTCCTTCATTACAAGTTCTTAGGCTGCGAAAAACAAGTTGAGTGGTAGTATCCCTTCATAACTATGCCAACTTTCATCCCTTAAAAGTTTGGACCTTTCCTGCAATAATTTACAAGGTTCAATACCTTCATGCATAGGCAATCTTCGATGAATGACTCTCAACAAATCTTTGGATAGATCTACCACAGAATTGATTGCCACTATGGATGTCGCAAAGGGTCCTGTAGAACAAGAATGGTCTAATGAGGATGTCAAACAAGTCATGAAAGGAATGGAATGGGATTACACCAAAACTTGGTTTTGGTTGTTAACATGGATTTGTCGTATAACAGGTTGAATGGAGTTATTCCGGAAGGAATAACTTTGTTCAATGAATTGCATGGCTTGAATCTATCAAACAATCATTTGAAAGGAGGGATCCCTAAGGATATTTTTGCGAGTTGGGATTTTGGAGGTATGACCTCTAAAATCTCAACTGAAAAATATATGATAGGGGATATGAAGTCACTATAATCTTTGATGTCTCTAATAACCAACTCTAGGCACAATTCCAAATAGCATGTCCGCTTTAACTTCATTGAGCCATTTAAACTTGGCACAGAACAACTTCTCAGGCCCAATTCCCACATATTATCATTTTTCAACCTATGACCTATCCATTTATGCTGGCAATCCCTATCTCTGTGGACTTCCATTACCAAATAAATGTCTTGGTGACAATTCATCACATCAAGTTCCCATTAATACAGGCTTTGAAGATGAAGATGGGAAAAAAAAAGTAAATTGGAAAAATGGTTGTTCTATTTTAATTTGTGGTCGCAGCTGGCTTTGCGACTGGGTTTTGGGAGTTATTGGGGTTTTGTTGTCCAAGAAGATTTGGAGGCATGCTTACTTCATATGGGTGAAGATGCAACAAACAGGATTTATATGGCAACAACAATAAACTTGTCAAAGCTAAAGAAGCATGTGGTGATCAACAGTGCTACTGTTCATGGTTGATTGTGTGTTTGTTTTCTATGTTTCTTAATTTAAATGTTTTAGTGGCTAATTGAATAAGGTTTATGTTATTTTTTAATATTTGCTTTCTTGTTTTTAGTTTTGTCTTTTGTGAGCAATGTGTTGTATGACTTTCTTATAAATGAATATTTACATATTTGCTGTGAAACTACATGAAGTAGGGTATGCTTTGATAAATCTCACTTTTATTATATTCCATTCTACCTTCTTTATATTTATGAGATTTCATTTAATGTTATTTTTAATTCATTTTGTTGCATTTTAAATTTTTTAATATTTATTTATATTACATGATGTTATATTTACATATCATTCAATTTTATTTATATAACAATTAAATTTTATAATTCAAATTTAAAATATTTTGTAAATGAAATTTAAGATAATTTATGAGATATAAACTCATTATAATTGATTTTAGATCATTAAATTTGATTATTAATAAAAATCTTATTTTTTTAAATTACCTTATGTTTTTCAAATAAAATATGTTAAAATCAAGGTAATGTAATTATCTCACCCAAATAAAGCATTTTACAAATTAAATTAAGAAATTTCCTAACATTTTAAATTTTCTTCCATTTTAGAAATATTGTCAAACACACACTTAGTGCATTAGTGACAGATGCTAAATGAACATTGATCAACAATAAAATAGTTCTAATGTAAGCATTAGCTCCAACCTAAGTCATCAGCTAGCCTACTAATTGTGCGTGGACCATATGCTATATACTTGCATGCATATCAACATTTCTTTTCTTGTAAATGAAATTAGTTGAGTAGCATGTGGCTAATAACTTACATTGTGCAGTACCAACCACTGCTATCCTTCTTATTTACTTATTTTTTAAAAAAAAAACTAGTTTTGGGCTTTTGGCTCTTATACTGAATAGAAGAGCTTAAATATTGAAACTCTCTCAAATTAAAATTATCTAATCAATTTTGTTATAGAATATCAATAGAATCTGAATAAGTTATCTATTAATGAAAATTTCTTGTATATTGTGGAGGAAGAACTCTTCTGTGTCAATAAAATAATCGTAAGAATTGAAAAAATAGTAAGACCTAGAAGTGGATGGTGGTGTTGTTTTTGTGCATGAATACTTCCTCCTGGAGGAGAATGTGAAAAAGAAAAAGAAATTTTCATCTACTACATCATGCAAGCAGAATTGCATGTTTTCGTATCTGTCATGATATGGCTGAGATGGATTCCAATAATACTTTGATATATCTATCTTTTAATCAGTCATTTACTAAGATTAATGGAATGAGTTTCGTAGAAAAGGGATAAATCTCTTCGTTACATATAGCATATGGACTCCTACACAAAGGGAAAAGAATTGACAAAAAAATAGAGAATAAGTTTCCCTCTTGTAGATCAACCATTTGGATATATTTGTTTGATTAGCTGTAGTGGATTTTAGGATTGCATCATCTTTCTCACTTCTAGGACAACATAGAAAAAGAAAAGGCATGATGAACGCATTTTATAGAATCAACAATTATGCATGCTAGTTTTTTATGCTAGAATTATTTGAAACTTTGAACATCAAAATATTGTAGAAGAATTTTTTTTTCCTTCTACTTTCCAGTTCACGCATGTTGTACATGTTATTAATATATACCACTTGAGGTGATTAAACTACGTTACCTTTAGAAAGAAAAGGACGACAAGAATGTGAAAATAAAAGAAAAGAAAAGTGAAAGATTTAAATATGTTTTTTGTCAAAAAAAAAATGATTTTGGTTTCTGATTTTTTATTTTTATTTTATTTAGTTCAGCTCAAATGTTTCTAAAATTGATTGATATGGACAATCTAACAAAATCGTCTAAAATTAAAAAGTTATTAAATGTTTGGACTAAAATAACAGAAAAAATATTCAAGGATCAAATTAAAATTCATTTATTTACATAAAAAAAATTAAAATGAAAATGAAATGGAAATTCATATGGCACAGAACACGCCATCACCATGTCAAATATTTGTCCTATGTAAGGTATTGAATTGCGCCATGCTGGCCAGAAATTTGCTTTTGAAATGTCCATCTTTTGGGTATAACTCTCACAGTGACGCCCACAAATTAAAGAAGCCTACAACCTCACACCTTATATTACGAAGGCCACAAATTCTCAAACCTTCATTTTTATTTTCCTTGTTTTGTTTTCACACCCTTCTTCCCCTTCAGATCAATGGCTTAGAACCGAAACATTTTTGTTTCCAGAATCCTGTTGGGTTATATGCTCTTCTTATTAAGTCCAATAAGACTTTGAGAAAGAGAATAATATGGCCCATGGCTAGGGTTAGGTCTTGGATTTCACAGCATATATAAACTAATCTTTTACCCTTGTGCCTCACTAAGTGTTTTTATTAGAACGGACACCTGGCGCGCGTTCATCATCTAACGGCCCACAGCCACTCCATCCCCTCGAGATAGTCTGGAAGATCTGTCAAAGAGCGGATTACCCGATCGTGAAGCTTCGGTTCACTGCGTCCTTCCAGGTAATCAAAACAATGAAGGTTCTATTTTTCCTACGTCGCGTCGGTACGATGCGCTTCCGCGTTTCTTGATAAACCTACAATTGGTATAAAGGAATGCGATGAGGAAAGAACCAGTTTTGATATTAATTTATATTTCATGTGATTTATTTCAAATTTTTTTTGAAAAATATGGCACCTTATTTTTCTGTATTTGTTATTTATTTCATGTTATTTATTCGCTTATAGTTCATATTCGGTAAAAGTCTTAATTTTTAATCGGTTAATCGCTTTAATCCATGGTTAGATTCTCTTGTGTTTTTCTTGATTTGTAACAAGGAGGCTAATCCCATATGATTAGGTTTCCTCCTTGCTTTATTTTATGTTTTTCGCATTTTCCTATGTATTTTCGAATTTCTGGAAGTTCAGAGATCAGAAACGCGAAGAAGATGAGCAATCAACACTGAGAGACTTTCGTGGACCTCGGATCTCAGAATTGGATGATCCATATATGGTTGGAAAGAGACGGAAGAGACGAACAAAGTGATGGGTGGCCAGCGGCCGGACGGACGCGCCGCACGCGCCGCCACAAGCGCTGAGAGTGGCCTTCACGGCGGCGGAGGGGCCGCGCGTGAGGGCGCGTGGGACACCCTTTTTGGGTGTTTCCGCGGTGGCGTTCTCGTCTCCTCATGGCGGTCCTTCCCCTGGAGTTTGGTGAGACGAAGTCGGATGACGCGCGCAGTCCTGGCGGGGTTCCTCTTCGTGTCCTAGGGTTCTCGCCAAGGATTGGGTTTTTTTTGGGCTTTTGGCCCATGGATACCCTAAAGGGGCTTGAGGCAAATTTTGTGGGCTGGACGAAAGAGGAATTCCAAAGTTGTAATATTTTTTTTTTAGGAAAACCATGGATTAAAGTTATTTGTTTAATTATTTATTGCTTTTATAGAATTGTATGAATTATATGTGCGATTAACATGATGTTTGTAATAACATGCCATATAGAATAGGATGGTGCCATATTGTTGCATAATCACATGTCATATATGCATAATAACTTTTGTCATGATACGACTAGTATATAGTTATTATGCGCGATTATTTAAATTTTAAGTTATCCACTAGATTAATTATCAATTATTATGATTTTCGGTAAGAAATCAAGATTAATAATGAGATTAATTTATTGTGGAATTAAAATCTAGACAAATAATCCAGATAATTTCCTAAGAAAAATTGTTTCTTGAAAATAAATTTTTTGTGGGTTTTCTAAAATGGTTATGGAATAACACACGCTGCATACAACAATCATGTATCATGATTGTGTGGAGCACACAGCGTGAAGTGACCAGATTTTAGGACCTTAATGTTTTCAAAATTACATTAAGTTAGGTGATGCACGTCATCGGCTACACCTACTTACATAGTTTTTGAAATCAAACAAAAATTATTTTCGAATGAAACATTTTTTTTGGAAATTGGAAAATTCTAAACTTAAAAAAAAAAAATTGAATGGGTGAAGGTTTAAAATTTTTTTTAAAAGTATTAAACCTCCGGGCTCCAATTGTGGGTTTATTAGTGAAATGGTTATCGCAAAGCCCATCGGATAAGGATAATCGGATTTCGCTAGATTAAACCTTAATATTTTTTCAAAATTTTGGTAAAGTTTTGTACGGCCCATGTCGGCAACACTTAGATACTAAAGATAATTTTGAAAGTAAACAATGGTTAAATACATTCAACTTTGGTAAAATTGTTAACCCTCCCATCGAGGCTCTGCAATGAAACTGAAGGCCCAAAATAACAATATTAGTTTTACAAGTATCTTGCCCATCGTAAGCCTTGTAAAGATAACTAATGGATTGTTACACAATAAACAAGTAGTAGTTATTAGAATCTACTAGCGCTATATCTGTTTGTTGTTATCCTAGTTTGTAATTAGTGTGTTTTTCATTATTTTAGAAAAATGTCTTCATTCAATCCTTTAGCTACTATCTTGAGCCAAAAACCTATGGATGGTACAAACTACAAACAATGGAAAACTAATTTGGATATTGTTCTTCAATATGAAAAGCTCAACTTTGTTCTAACTACCCCTATGCCACACAACCTCCTGAAGATGCGCCTGAGGCAACAAAGGCACGTTTTCGCGGGAGAAGGAAAAATGGGAGAAGGCAAATGTGAGGTTCGCCTATATTTTAGCCAGTCTCGCCAGTCACCTTCAGGAGCAAGTGAGTATGATTGAGAGTGGAGCAAACATGCTCCAGACTCTTGATGGCATGTTTGCTACGTCTGGCAGCTCTCTGGGCAGAATGCGCTGAATGCAGTCACCAAGACGTGATGTTGGAGGAAGTGTGCGGGATCATTGTCTGACAATGATAGCAAACTTCAAGAAGGCTGAAGACCATGGGGTCAGATTTGAACAAGAAGTAAAAGTTGACCTTCTCTTGCAATCACCGCCTGAATACTTCAATCAGTTCAAGATGAATTATAATATGAATAAGATGAATCTTGACCTTACTCTGATGCATGAGCTTAAAAGTTGAACTCTAGTCAAGCAGGGAAGTGCATTTTTTGCTGGTGAGAGTTCTGTGAAACCTAAGGGGAAACCCAAGGGAAAGAACAAAAACAAGAAAAAGAAGAAATCAGGAGTTCCATTGCCAAACCAGTTGCAATGAAGCCAAAAGGCAAGTGCTTCAAGTGCGGACAAAGGGGCATTGGAAGAAAAATTGCCCACGTATGAATAAACCAGGTATAGGTAATTTACATGTGATTGAGGCTTGTTTAGTGGAGAATTACAATGATAAATGGATCATTGATTAAGGAGCCACTAACCATGTTTGTTACTCTTTGCAGTGGTTCAAACATAGCTTGCCTGTAAGTGAAGGACAAAGAGTTTTGAAGCTTGGAAATGGGGAGCTTGTGTCTGCACTAGCAGTGGACAAGTTATTTTATCTTTTGATAATTCAGAACTTTGGTTTTAGAAGACGTTTATATATTCCGAATTTTCAAAGGAATTTAATTTCTGTTAGTTGTTTAGTTAAACATGGTTTGACAGTTTAGTTTAATTCCTCAGTTTCAATAAGAAGTCCATCTTCTTTTATTTGTTCCGGTGTAATGTTTAATGGCCTTTATTTCCTTAGTCCTGTGCCCTGTGAAATTAATCATGTTGAATTAGGAGATGTTGAGCATGTTCATTCATCAAAGAAAAGAAAAATTTTCAATGAAACTTATCTTTGGCATTTGAGATTGGGTCATATTAACTCTAACAGGATACAAAGTTTGGTCAATAGTGGGATTTTAAAATCCCTGAACTTTGAACCGTTACCAGTTTGTGAATCTTGTTTAGAGGGTAAAATGACTAAGAGATCTTTCAAGGCCAAGGGAAATCGTGCCACACTTCAGCTGGAATTGGTACATACTGATGTATGTGGACCAATAAATGTCCAGGCCAAAGGCGGGTATCAGTATTTTATCACATTTACTGATGATTACTCTAGATTTGGACATGTGTCCTGATGCGTCACAAGTTGAAGCTTTGGAAAATTCCAAGAGTTCAAGGCTCAGGAAAAGCATCTTGGTGTTCAAATTAAGACTCTTGGTTCTAACAGGGTGAATACCTATGGAGAGTTCAGTCTTACCTGACCAAAGAGGGATAGTTTCACAATTATCTTCTCAGGGACACCCAAGGAATGGAGTTGCTGAAAGGAGAAATAGAACCCTTTTAGAAATGGCAAGATCTATGCTTAGTTATTCATCTCTTTCTCATTCTGGGATATGCCTTAGAAACTGCTATGTACCTATTGAACTTAGCTCGTCCAAGTCGGTTTCAAAGACACCAATAGAATTATGGAAAGGGTGTAAGCCCACCTTGAACCATATTCGGGTTTGGGGTGCTCCGGCACATGTCTTACAACCGAAGCCAAATAAGATGGACTCCAAGAAGTATGCATATTTATAGGCTATCCTAAAGGAACCAGAGGTTGGTTGTTTTATAGTCCAAGGAAAAGAAGGTCATAGTGAGCACACATGCAACTTTCTTAGAGGAGGACTATATGGCAAATTATAAGCCTAGGAGTAAGGTTATTCTTGATGAGCTAGTCTCAGATCAAGTTTCACCTCAACCTCAGGCGGTTCCAGCTTTTGTTCCTGTGGTTGTTCAAAGAGGGAAAATATACCTGATGTTGAACACACAGGAACCAGAACCAACCAGAACCAGAGGTTCAGCATGATGAACAACAAGTGGAACCTGGAGAGATGCAGTTCCGCTTATGGAAGAACAATAAAATCATGAATTGGTTAATCCTCTTAATGAGGGTCCTCATCTAGAATTGGATCCCCCTGATTGCACAACAACAAGTGCGGCAAACTCGTAGTGGGAAGTGATTCGTAAACCCGCAAGATTTCTCTTGTTGGGTGAATCGTCTAAGGATGTCATCATTGAAGAAGATGATGATCCCACGAGTTATGACGAGGCACTAGGGGATGTTGATGCTCAGGAATGGCTTGAGGCTATGAATCGTGAAATGGATTCTTTATATTCCAACTGTTGGTCTCTTGTAGATGCACCAAAAGGGTAAGACCCATTGGGTGTAAGTGGATCTACAAGAGAAGAGAGGATTGAGGGAAGGTTGAAACCTTCAAAGCTAGATTGGTGGCGAAAGGGTACACCCAAATAGAAGGTGTGGATTATGAAGAAACCTTCGCCGGTTGCCATGCTCAAGTCCATCCGGATTCTCTTAGCTGTGCAGCAAATCTTGATTATGAGATTTGGCAAATGGATGTCAAACTGCTTTCTAAATGGAAATTTGGAAGAGGATATCTATATGCAGCAACCAAAAGGGTTCATAGCCAAAGGGCAAGAAAACTTGGTATGCAAGTTGCAAAGGTCCATTTATGGACTTAAGCAAGCATCCAGATCATGGAACATCAGGTTTGATCAAGCCATTAAGTCTTATGGTTTTGAGAAAAGTCCTAATGAGCCGTGTGTGTATAAAAGGATCCAAGGAAACACAGGATCTTTCTGGTACTTTATGTGGATGATATACTCCTTTTGGAAATGATACGGAGGTATTATTAGGCATAAAGACCTGGCTAAGCAAGCATTTTGATATGAAGGACCTAGGGGAAGCCAATTATATTCTTGGTATTAAGCTCTTGCGAGGCGGAAGAATAGGGTATTGGCATTATCTCAGGCTAATTACATCGACAAAATACTTGCCAGGTTCAGCATGGAGAATTCCAAGAAGGGAATTTTACCCTTCAGGCATGGGATTCATCTCTCTAAGGAGCATTCTCCTAAAACTCCTAGAGAGAACGCATGAGTAGGATACCTTACGCTTCAGGAGGTAGCCTTATGTATGCTATGCTGTGCACAAGACCAGAGCTGCTATGCGGTGGGAGTAGTAAGTCGTACCAATCTAATCCTGGAGAACAACATGGATAGTGGTTAAACATATACTCAAGTACCTTAGGAGAACGAGAGATTATATGTTGGTCTATAGTGGGAGTCTTGAAACCATTGGTTATAAGAACTAAGATTTCCAAGGAGACATTGACTCAAGAAAATCCACCTCTGGGTATGTGTTCACTCTTAATGGTGGGGCCATTTGTTGGAGGAGTGTCAAACAATCATGTGTGGCTGACTCTACCAGAGAGCTGAGTGTGTAGCCTTCTGAGGCTGCAAAGGAAGCCGCATGGTTAAAGAAGTTCCTAACGGATCTTCAAGTGATACCAAGTGTTAGTCGTCCCATCACACTTCCTGTGATAACAGTGGGCAGTGGCACAGTCCAAGGAACCAAGGTGTCACAAAAGACAAAAGCACATAGAGAAGAAGTACCACTTGATCCGAGATATAATTGAAAGAGGAGATACAGTGGTAGTCAAGATAGCATCGGACGAGAACCTTGCTTACCCTTTTACTAAGAGTTTGCCTGAACGTGTGTTCGAGAGGCATGTTACATCTATGGGTCTTAGGAGGATTCCAGATTTGCTATAGCTTTAGGAAGTTGTTATTTCACTTTGTTATTTTGTGCCTTTTGAGCAAGACATTATGACATTGTAATTTTTTCTGAATGTTATAAATGAGGTATTATTCATTTATTTTGCACACTATTTACAAACACGAAGGTTGGATCAATTGTGAAGTATATAATCATATGGATACGTTCATGGAGGACATGGTTATAGGTTCTCACAATTGATGAATAGGTTCACGCTATTAAATAAAGTTGGGCATTTTTTTAGGCTGCAATATTTATGAGATGATTTTGTCCGAATCATTTTAAATATTGGTGTGAGTTAATACTTACATTGAATGGATCAAGGAGAGATTTGATTAAAGTTGTTCTTTCTGTCATAAGGAATCAAATCTCCAGATAACTATAGTTATGTAGTTGCTCTTAATCCTGAGTTTATTTTAAATAGGTAGTCGAATAGTTTTCATTCTTTGATTTACCAACGGGTGAGGTTCAATCTATTGATGGCCAATAACTCGGTATTTTGGGATTGAAACTATTTGGTTATTGGTGTTTATGAGATAAACAACATGGAATTTATAGGAAATGTCCCCTTGATATGTTTCGGTACTTGGATATTGAAGACACGCCAGTGCATGTAATCCATTAGAGAAACTATCACAGTCAAGGAAATAAATAATTGATTGGGTAACAGAAAACTAGTCAATCAATTATAGACATTCTATAAAGGGGCGATGCATATTCATGTTATAAATGTTATTATTCTTGGAGTTCACGTTCGGGCTTTTAGTGGAGTAGCATGAATTAGATAATCTTCTGTAGATTATCAAGAGCCTTGATAGATGACAAATGGTAGATCCCCAGGCTAGCTTGAGATAAGGGATGGGGTATATTAGATGATGATGGCTTATGGGATACATGGTCTTGGGTTTATGAACTCAAGTTTATATCTTAAAGAGCAAGTGGGAGATTGTTGGGTTATATGCTCTTTAGTCACTTAAGTCCAATAAGACTTTAGTGAGATTAAAGCCCAAGAATAATATGGCCCATGTGGCTTAGGGTTAGGTCTTGGATTTCACAGCATATATAAACTAATCTTTTCACCCTTGTGCCACTATGTTTTTCATCAGAAACAGACACCCAAGGCAGCGTTCATCATCTGAACGGTGCCCACACAGCCACTCCATCCCCTCAAGAGATAGTCTGGAAGATCTGTCAAGAGCGGATTACTACCGATCGTGAAGCTTGGTTCACTGTCCTTCCAGGTAATCAAAACAATGAAGGTTCTATTTTTCCTACGTCGCGTGGACGAATGCGCTTTTTCTTTGATAAACCTACAAATACTTCATTATTTCAATTTCCTTATGCACAAGTTCATGCTTGTTTGGTTATATCATAAGTATGGCTCACATAACTATTTAAAACTATTTTATTCAAGAAAATTTCCTCCTCTAGCTCTATATTCATGTTCTATATATCCTCACTGGATTAATGACAGAAGGTGGAGTTGAAGGTCCTTCTTATGATTGATGAAAAAAATTAAACAAAAAGGAAGGCAATAGAAGCAGCTGCAGATATCTATGGTGGGTGTTTACTTTACTAGCTTGCCAATAAAAAATTCATTTTTCTTTTTACCACAGAAACAATATTTTGTGATTCATTGACGTACCAAGCCCACATCACATTCGAATGTTTCCCACTGCCTCGTGCCCTTTTAGGCATTCTGATTTGAGTCAGTTTTTTCAATTGTTGAAATGGGTTCAATTCAGAAAAGAGTTTCTTCTCTAGTGGGTGAATTTTCTGTCAAATCTGTTTGTGTTAATCTCTCATATGTATCAAGTTTCGTTTTAACTTTTTGGGCCCTTTTGGAAATAACGTTGATGGAATATGGGGTATCGGAAATCGCTTATCACTTGGTATTTGATTATAGGTCTCTGTGGGTATTCTATGGGTTGAGCCAAAAAAGTAGGTTTTACTTCATTTTAAGTTTAAATGTTTTTATTTTATTTTTTGGTGTTTCCCTTTCAAATGAGAAGTAACTACGTTGATCAAATCAATTAGGAGAAACGGTATGGGTCCATATTAATGAAGTGTGAACACTAAAAAAGTGCTTAAACCTACAGTTACACCATATAATAAAGAAAAAAAAAACAAAAACAATGATATCAATATAAAAATATTATTTTTCTTTCTCTGTCCCCTCTATCTCTTTCATTTGCCACTCTTAGCTTTTGCTCTCTTTCTCTCAGTTCCCACAAAAGAATATTAACAACAATAAACATACTTCCGTTTCAATTTTTCTGCAATAATCTTAACTATAAGGTATGTGGATTCCTCATTTTTACTTCTCGTCTCTCTTTCGATGTGTTTGTGATGATTATGTTCATGAGTTCCTTATTTATTTGCATGATTTGAGCTAAGTGTGATTGTTGAACAAAGAATGAATGATTTATTGTTTAATAAACTTGTAAAATGACTCTAAAACTCGTAAAGTGATGCTAAAAAAAGATTTACAAGCTTGTTATAATTGGTTTACAAGTTTTAAGCATAAGTTTACAAGTCTTGTAAACCAAATGCAAAAACTCTAAAATTAAGCATTGCTTAAAACTTATAAACCAAATGCAAATAACTTGTACATAGCCGGCACAAAACTAGTAAACCTATGTTTAAGACTTATAAATCAAATGCAATAAGTTTTGTAAACCAAGTATTTGTGCACAAAGTGGTGCTATAAAATTCTAAAGTAGTTATAAATATTGTGAAAATAGTTTACAAGATATTAGGAAAAAATAATTTCCATTGGTTTTTGTCATTGGTTAACAAGTTTTATGCGCTTAGTTTACAAGTTTTTTGTATTATGTTTACAAGTTTTAGCATATGTTTACAAGTTTTATAAACCAAGTTTAAAAAACTTGTAAAACTAAACATTGCTTAAAACTTGTACACCTAATGTAAAAAACTTGTATGAAGGTGGTTAAAAAACTTATAAACATGTGCTTTAAGACTTACAATCCAAAGTGCCAATTTGGTAAAAAGAATCCCAAAATTTCACTTAAAAATGTACTCAGATTATTTTAGGATAAATTACACTCACCTCCTTGTGGAAATGCAACTCACACCCCTCATTGTCCACCTAACAACACCCACTCTTGTCAAATTTTAAGTATTTATATTACAGTTTCACTCCTCATTTACAAATACTGTTAATAAACTTAACAGAATGACTTTTTTGATAATAATTATTTTTAATTAATAAAATTATAAAAAATACCTTATCCCTATTTTAAGTTTAAGGGTATTTTCATAATTTTATTAATTAAAAATAGTTAATATCACAAAAATATCATTTTGTTAAGTTTATTATCAGTGTTATGTGAGTGAGAGTGAAATAATATAAATACTTAAAATTTGACGGCAAGGGGTGTAAGATGGACAAATAGGGAGTGTGTTGTATTTCAAACCAACCAAGTGAACTGTAATTTACCCTATCTTTTATGCCATCAGTTACACACATGGAAGGGTTATTTGAAGCCAAGAAGAGTTGTTATCCACAACAAACTTCAATATGCCCAACACCATATGCATCTGCAATGAAACAACCTGTGCATGGTGAAGTTTGCATATTTCCTAGTGTCCTAGTTGTATGGACTTGGCACTGCTATGCTACATGATGACAGAAGATGCCTATCATGTGTGAACACAGCACAAAATATCAAGCAAAGAAATGAACCATAAACTAACCTGACTGTAAGAGGCGAAGCACTATTCAACCTTCATCTGGAAGCAGGTATCAAATTAATAGTTGTCTTTGAAGCCAGATAGCAAAACAACCAACATAAGCATGTATGTGGAAAGGAACATAAAAAATTACCAAATATATGGCTCTTGGCATTATTTTAAGTTGCTACTGCTTGCTCCAGGTTAGTGGAAATGCACCATTGAACCACAAGTCTTACAACCCCAAATTTAAAGGGACATTTTAACTGTAAATTTGGAACACTATAGGGTTGTTTGTCAATGTAGCCAACCTCACCTAATAATCCTGCCCTTGATTGTATTTTAACCATAAATTCAATCTTAACTAATGAATGATATACATCAATTTCAGCTTATATAAAACGATAACAAATCAAAGATAAATGAAATGATGCCACATCAAATGTCAAAAGAAAAAGGGTCAAACAATAATTAAAACAACTATGGGCCGTGTATAAAGAAAAAAAGCCCTGAAATGAAGGCTACACTTGATGAAGATTATAAAAATATTCATGCTATAAACTATATGAAAGACATTTTTATAGCAGTAGATCATCATTGACTTAGCAAGTGACAAAGAAATGCTTTTCAAACATGCAGAAAGATGTTATTTTCCATAAAAATCTAATGCATTACTCTTTCTTTCAGGGGAAAAGGGACATCTATCATTTATATAAGCTGAGAATAACTAGTGTAATTGATTGACTTTTAGATGATAATCAATCCTTATGCACTTATAACTATAACTCGTTACAGAAAAAGCCAAAGAATTAATTTACATTAACAGTTAGAATTTATATTATTTAAGCCTTAAATAACAGTTATTACCAAAAGTGCATGATTTTTACACTATAAAAGAAATAAAAACAATTTATGCACCTCAGTCTTGAGGAGTAAACTTTTGGCAAACGGAGGCATATATAAATAAAAAAAATGAACAAGCAATATTCATTATATATTATGCCAAAAAAAAAATGGCGTACAGGTTTACATGTCAATTACTGAGTGTTGAAGAAATGTATATGAGAAGCAGGGGACCAGCTGAACAAGCAGCGGGTAATTGGTCTCAGTTAACCAAATCACATGTAGATGCCCCATGAGTTAAAACATATCCAACTTCAAAATCTATTATATGACTATATCTTATACTCTTTGAACCTTGAAAGTAAGTGGGCATACTTCCCCTTCTCCATCATCTGTCTTATCACTTCATGAGCATCAGTTGTCTTTCCAGCATTGCGCAAACTACTCACTAATGTATTATAGACAACAAAATTTGGACTACAACCTCTGGCCTCCATTTCCGTGAGCATCGAGCATGCTTCATCGAACTTTCTAGCATTACATAATCCCGAATTATGGAATTGTATGTAAACACATTTGGGACTTGTTCTAGAAATCATCTCATGAAACATCGCCTGTGCTTTCTCAAGCTCACCAGCCACCACATAACCAGTAATAATTACGGTATAAGCCACCACGTCAGGCATGCACCCGTTCTTCATCATTTCATCAAAAAATATTTGCAAGCATCCAGATTCCCAGCTCTGCTGAGTCCATCTATCAACGTGGTGAAATGAAGCACAGTTGGCTCTATTCCTGATTCTCTCATGAGATTTAAAAGATTAAGAGCTGCAAGTGGTTTGTCTCCTTTACCAAGAAGATGAAGAAGAATGTTGTAGGTATGAAAATCTGGAGAAAATCCATTTCTACCCATCTCATCAAGAAGTATGTGGAACTGATCCAACTTTCCAAGTCTGTACTTGGCATACATTACAATATTATAAGTTAAAACATCGGAGGAAAAACCCTCAAGCAGCATCTGTTGATAAACCCACTCAATCAACTTGTATTGGTTCAAAACAAGAAGACCATGCAGAATCGCATTGTAGGAATGCTTAAAAGGCCTATAGTTAAACGTCTTGGATTTTATGAACCTCTCAACCAATTTCTTAGCCAGGCCCGCTTCGCCACAAGTTCGAATCAAAATGTTGAAGGTACGAGCAGTAGCAGGAAACCCTTTGTCAATCATCTCATCAACCAACCTCCACAACGCCTTGAACTCCTCACACTCAGCATATATGTTCATAACCAAATGATAGGCATTCGTGGTGGGCCTGTAAGCCTCCTGCTGATTACACCACACAAAAAACTTGTATGCCAATTTGGCACACCTAGTCTTATTCTCAAAATTTATGCTCTTCAAGATTCCAAAGAGAACCTCCTCACAAGAAGCCCAGATGGCCTTACATTCAACTCATCTAAAACCAACTTAGCATCAAGGCCAGGACTGCTTGTCAAAGAACCTCAAGGACCCTCTTGGCATCTAACTTCACAGCTTCTAAGAACCCTCTCCTAAGTGAGAACTGCTTTTGGCTAGAATCCTCATTAACATTGGAGCCTTTCAAACTGCTCCAATCCTCATCCATATGGAGCCTTTCATCCACAATGGAATCATCATCTGAAACTATCTTTTTCAAAGGTTCCTCAATGCATTCAAACCCATCATCACCATGAAACGTATGGTCACATAATCTCCGCGAGATAATCAAGCAATGGGAAATTTTGTGGACTATCCTTGGACCTAAAAGGGTTATGGAATTCATGGTTTGAATTCGAACCCATCATAACTGCAACTCTGAAATACCCAATACTATAGCTGAGATTCTCTGCACAGGAAGCTTCGAGAAGCTCATAGTGCTCGCGACTTGATGGATGACACCCATCGAATCGGAAAATTCAGCTTCGCGGAACAGATAGAAACTCGAAGAACAAGGTGAAAAACATGAAGGGGCAAAATATCGTACCGTGTCGAACGATATTTTAGCGCTTTGGAGGAGACAGCGTTGTGGGTGTCGGAGAATGGCATCATATGGAGGAGCTGCAACGCATTGTCTATGGCGTTGGTGAGCGGTGATTCCGAAGAAATTGAGAATGGGTACTCTGCTAAACCCTAACACAGGTTTAACGAAGAAGAAGAAGAAGAAGATGCACTTCTTCTCACGTCTCCTAACGCATAGTTTCATTAGTCATTTGCTTCTTTGTTTTTATTGTTATTTTTTGGGAAATGTTTTTGGGTTTGAGCTATATGATGAGACCTGCACTGGAGTTTGGGCTAAATTCAGAGAAATTTGCAAAACCCTAACACACAGAAATTTGCAAAACCCCTAATTTCAAGGTTGAACTTTCAAAATAGTTTCTAACAAAAAATATTTCTCAACAAATTCATTTCTAACAATAAAAACCTCTGACCCAAAAACCCAAAAATAAAAACCTCACGACCAAAAAATATTCTGACAAAAAAAAAGAGCAATAAAAGCCTTCCTGCCAAAAAATATTTCAACAAAAATGAAAATCCTTGACATAGTTCTTCAGATTGAAAAATTCGTTAAATTATGTCCCAAAAAAAGTTTAAATTAGCCCTTTTATAAAGAGTTAATAAGTTTGATAAAAGACATTGCTCCTAAAGACTAATTTATTTAAAAAATAATTAACTTAACCTGTATTTTTAATTCTTAGGGATTGTATTAGAATTCTCATTTTTCAATGACGAATTTGTTCTATGTTTTTTCTTCAATAACGATATTGCTTTCATATAGTATTGATTAAACTTACAATGTCATAACTTGTTGGTTAAAATAAGAAAAAGAACATAAAACAAAAAATAAACACGCACACACACATTGCCACCAGACTCCAGCCAGAGTGGATATTTTCAGTTTTTTAAACCGCTTCTTTGACACACAATTTTTTTAATAAACAAACAAACAAAATTTCAAGATTGTCATCGTAATTCTGAAAATCAAGTTTCTTTTACATTTTCTTCCATTTGTATATTATTAAAAATGGATCTTCCCTGCTGATTTTTCACATGACATTCTGATATGCGATCTTCCATTATTATTATTTTTTATGTCTTAATATTACAATGATGTAACGTATTTATCAAATTCTGACTAAATAAATATGTTTTGTAATTTTATATCATTCAACTACTATCATTGTCTTATCAATCAAAATATTATTTCCTTATCAGTATATCATTTGCAAGTGTTTTGATAAATTGGAGAGATACCCTTACTCTAAAGTGAAACTAATTTTCACTTTAACCTAAAATTTAATTATCATTTGGCATTGCTGGAAAAAACTAAACTTTGCTAGGAGAAACTGTACACCACTTAAAAAATGTTATAAAGACAATGAAATGGGAACGAAAACAGAAGAATAATAATACTAAATCAGACATTTACTTAAAGTAGTATTTAAAGTAAAAAAAATACAATCGTATAATATAAACACACCTTTCTAGTCTATTTTTACTAATAATACAATCTTATACTCACCAACAATAATATCATAATTTAAACTTCACATGTACATAAGCATAAAATAACGTCCACATGAATCCACTGTACACCCATATATGAAGAAATTTAGCATGTCTCACACAGACTTCTTTATTTGGATTACCCCTGCAGTCTTCTTTCACCTTCAGCTGGCCCAACTTGTTCCACTTCTGCACCAGTATTCTTATTCTTTGGTAAATCTTCACCTCCTGCAACTATAACAGCAACCTCAAGATAAATAACAATTATATATTATATATATAACAACATTTAGCAAAATCTGCTAGGAAATAAAAAAGGCTCATCAAGGCAGTAATTTACTTTGTGATGATTGATTCTCATCTGATTTGCCAAACCAAGAGCCAACAACACCCTTAATCTTACCGACACACACCTTTTCCCGGACTGTTACATTGATCTCTTCAGACACTGTCTCTGATTTGCCATTCCCACCACCCAAGTGTTCCTCCGCCTCTATTTCTTGCTTTTTTATAGCATCAGAATCTACCTTAATCACATTTCTATCCTCATCCTCAGAAGCCGTTTTTGGCTCTTCTTTACGCTTATACAAAGTTTCTGAAATCACCTCAGAAAGTGCCTTATCATCTTCGCCAGGCTTTAGCTTCTCAGCCAAATAGTCCTTCACAGACACCCCTTTGTTTTGCTCTTTGCCCACACTTCCTGTTTCAGTTCCAACACCATCACTTGTTCTTGTCCCAGACACTTTGGACTTTACTGCACTTCCCATCTCAGCAACCTTCCCATAAACTGGAGCTAATTTCTCTGTCAGAGTTCCATATTCTAAAGTGGACCCTGACTTGTTAGAAGCATCCTCATTTTTTCCTCTTCAAGGGTCTTCATCTTGTTGTCTCTATCACCTTACTCATCATAACCAAGCTCAGAAGCCACAGCATTTTGCACAAACAGCTTCACCAGCAACACCTTTCTCATTATAAGTGTTCTGGTTTGATGGCTTTGTTAGGTTTTGATTGAAAGAGTTGGAAAGAAGCCTCACATGCTAAGAATTGAGATAGAACTTACTTGCCAACTATATATATGAGCCTAAGTTCTCCATTTCAATTTGCACTAGTCGGAAATACTTTAGCTTGTATCTAACTTTTTTTTTCTTTCTCTATACTTTTGTTTTAGATGTTGTGATGAAGTTTAATATTTGTTTTGGAGAGTGGGTGCACTTGGGCTTAGGTGTTTCAGAAGAAGTTTATGTGTTGTAAAAATTTTATATAGTGTTATTCTCTGCGTCGTTTTACAGCGGATGTTTTCTCCGGTTTAGAGTTTCCACGCTAACTTCTTATGTTGTGATTGTGTCTCAATTTATTTATTTCTGCTGGTTGGTTTTAACGGAGGAAAGTGGCTTTCCCAACAGGCTTCTCCACTGAATCATATTGTGGTTGTTCTTCAACTGTGGCTGTGCTAGAGTTGAAAGTTTGTTCAATTGCTTCAGGATTTTCTGTGTTGCTATTGGTACTTGAGGTTACAGAATCTGGAGCAAACTTTTCCTGAGTTTCAACAGAAGGGTACTGAGTTTCAGTTGCAGTGGAGATCTCTGACACAAATTGGTCATTGTTTCTTTCAGAAGGGTATCTAGTTTCGGTTGCACTTGACAGCTCTGACAAGTTTTGATCATAGCTCTCAGCAGGAGGGTACTGTGTTTTGGTTGCATGAGAGAGGTCTGGCTCTGGCACAAATTGGTCTTGGCTTTCAGCAGGAGGGTGCTGAGTTTCACCAAAATCTGGCAGGACTTTTGGTTCTGGGACAGGTTTTGGCTCGTCTTGGACATTCATCCTCTCAAAAAGATTTCTCCACTGGTGTCACGTCTATTTCATCATTAACTGCAAGCCATCACCGATATAAAAATTGAAAGCTCATAACACATAACTATCAACAGGCATGTAACAAATGTCTGGCCTATACAAATTAATAATCATATATTAACTTGTTTCTATTTTGGACGCTTACTATACTCTATATGTTCATGTCATTCACTAATACTAAAATGAAACGCTACACTTCAATGCCAACATTCAAGGCATAATTTGAAAAGAAATTTAATGATATTATTGAATAAACGGATAGAAATAAACTCTAACAAGTAGCCATTCTATCAATTTAATCATGAAATCTTATTAAAAGGTACATTAATCCGACTTGCCTGTCTCAGTTGGATCGTTGACTTTAGTTTGATAATTGAGAGGAGTGTATGCCTCAGGTCCTCTCCCTTGCGTGTGCAGATCTTCATCAAAGCCTGATGGCCTCTCCAAATTGACCTCACCCTGCCCTGGATGCTGCTTCTTCCCCAGCAAATGTTTTGGCTGGTTCAGTGGCTATGTTTTCATCAGTTTCTGAAGTTGGAGAAGCACCTACAACTCACGGCTCCTGATGAGGTTCTTCCCCCATAACTGCTATTGTTTCTCCATGATTGACTCCTAACTGTCTAAACTTTCGACTTGCTCAGATGCTGGTGTAGCAATTTTAACAAAATTCCGGACTTGCTCAAATGTTGGTGGTGGAGCACTTTTAAGTTTTAACATCTTCACTTTCATCAACTGAAAAATATCCAAACACAAAATCCAACTCAAGTTTTTTCTTTTCCCCACTTGTTAAATTTTGGAGGGTGTGTTTGAGTAAGGATAAAAATAGAGAGCGAAATTTTCATTATATACTCCATGTGTAAAATTTCGCAGCTTATCATAATTATGCATAAGAGTTCTAAGAACAATGTTAAGTTTCTTATTGAAATTTTCACAAATATTGGAATTTCAAGTCAAAATAAACGAGTAAATATGATAAATACTACCAGTAAATATGATAAATACTAGTTAAAGTATAGTGCAGAGTCAACAAAAGAAAGATTCAGTTCTACAACTTTGCTCAATCATCAGACTTACCTGTCCCAGTTGGATCAGTTGCTTTGGTGGTCTGATAACTGGGAGGGGAGTGTATGCCTCAGGCCTACTTCCTTGCGTGCGCGAATCTTCATCAAAGCCTGTTGGTCTCTCCAAATTGACCTTACTATGCCCTGGCTTCTCTTCCTTACCAAATGTTTTTGCCTTGTAATTAAGTGGCTATGTTTTCATTAGTTTCAGTACTAGTTGGAGAAGCACCTCCAAGTCGTGGCTCCTGATGAGGTTCTTCTCCCGTTACTGTTGTTGAGCCTCCAGAATTGACTCCTAACTTGTCTAAATTTTCTACTTGCTCCTTTTAAAAAAATTTTTGACTTGCGAAAATGTTGGTGGAACACTTTTAACATCTTCACTTTCATCAACAACTGCAGAATATCGAAACACAACACCCAACTCAGTTAGATTTTTGCTTTTCCTTTTTAATTTTAGCATGTGTAATTGCAGATGATTTAGCAAAAATGGGCATACCTGGTGCTCCATCAACTTGTTGGTCTTGAGCCATTTTTTCACCCTTATCCATGTCATGACCAACAGGGATATACTGATCTTCACTGCTGCTGTTCTCATGAGCATGATCAAGGACTTGATGAGCATGTTTCTTGATTGTATCCTTTATCTTCTTAGCCTTTGCCTTTACCTTATTCAGAACAGACTTCTTCTCATGATCTGCACCATTATGCGCCAACCACAACAAGAAACAAAGAAAATTATTATGGGGAAAAATTTTTGAAGGAAATTGGCCTTAGAGTATGATCAAGACTTTGCATGAAGTGGGATTCTTACCTGGTTGTGATCCACAGTTGTGGGGTTGATATTCATCATTTTCATTCACTTGACTATGAACTACTTCAGAATCCATGATTGGAATGCAGAACACAACAGAAACTGCTTTGTGTTTTGATCGTTATCGATTGATAGTTGAGCCACAAAAGAGAGAGTAAAGGCTTTACGGTTTATGGAGACGGCCATGACATAATAAAGTGACATAGCGACTACTAACACTCACAAGGACATCAACCCAAATGACACACGTCAACATCTCGCACTGCCACATCCTTACTGCACTATTCCTTTCAAAAAGCTTAATGCAAACTAGAACGCACCATTGTTGAATAGAAGAACTCTCTCTACTTAATCCTCATTTTTGGATCTTTATCTCTGCTTTCTTTGTTTCAAGTTACCTACTGGTATCACTCCCACCAAATGGTTGCTGGACAAATTCAAGGATTGCAATGTAGTGAGTTTAAACACTCCAAAGGCACTGTTTTAGACAAATTGTTACTTGAAAGATCAAGGGCTTGCATTAAAGTTGGATATTCAAGTTCATTGCCTTTAATAAGTTGCCTAAGAGGGAACAAACCTCGGTGTATTTGCTACTTTAATGTGGAACCCATCAGTTGAAGCATTATGGGACACCATGGTTATCATTTTATGTAAACATTTGGGTATTGGTCCTGACAATCTATTGTTTGCAAAATCCAGCACCACGAGAGAATTAAGCTAAGAAATATCTACAATTCCAAACTTTGCCGCACCCATGTTGACACTTTTATTAACATCTTACACTTTTATATTTTACACCCGGGTTAAAGGTGTCCCGCTTGTTCTTCATCTCTCGATTCAAGAGCCTTCTGACATACCATTGAACATCTTAACAAACTCTATTTTTATTATGCAAACATTTGTTCATTATTTTTTATGGATAAAAGCTTGTGTAGATTTTTTTATTCATGTAATTTTTTTGTTAGTTCTTGGTTATGAGGTGTTTTTTAGCCATAAGTTTTCTCATCATAGCATGTTATTTTTATATTTTATTATATAACGAATCCTAGTTTAATCGTATCCTATATTTTGTAAAAATCACCGTGTTCCCTGTCCGTGTTTATCGTATCCATATCGCGTATCGTATCGGTGCTTCCTTGGAATTAAGTTGGCATATACATTGAGGGAAATTACCACTAAATTGATGGATTTCAAAATGGGAGCTTTGCTCCTGTCCAATCCAGTTGGTATTTTCCAGAAAGTTTATTTTCTTCTAGAGTAAGGATAGAAAGATTTTGGCACTTCTTCAAAGAACTTATTTCCATACAAATGCAATGAAATAAGGTTAGATATCAAGCTCATTTAATAAGGAATCTTTTATCTTTCCAAGATAAGACCAAAGAACGGTGCATGCCAGCCCCAAGGACAGATTCAAGAGGGAACTTGATGGCATTGAATTTAAGTTGCTGGCAATGGATCCTAGTGAGATGAGTTTTGACATCATAAAAGCCCAGGCAATATAATAGTGCCGTCAATTATTCATATATCATTTTATCCCTTACCATTAGCGGCACTACTATTTTTCTTTTTTTCCTTTTTGCTGTCCAATTTTTTCGCTCATTTTGTGGAATGGTCTGCACATTTAAGCCCGAAGCTTAATATGATAGAAAGGCACACTGCCATGTGTTTCATATTATATTAGACGCTTTGGCTTATTGAATACGTTACGTTCATTTACTTTTAAAAGGCAACTGCATTTTACTGTGTCTGTGACCTTGTGATGTCTTCCCACCACTTTTCCTTCTTAAATTTGCCTAGGTTGATATCCATGATGGAATTGGTCTGAATAATGATTTTAATCTTGTAATGAATGCCTAATGGTAATGGAATTTTGAAGCAAAATTGGAAAAATTGAAAATGAAAATCTTAAATGAAACTGAAAATTAGATTTTGTAGTTTTCAAAATTTTCAGGTATTTCCTTCATAGAATTTGAAACTAAAAATGAAAAATTTAAACCAACCAGGCTCAAAGGTACTTGATAGAGAATGTGATCCTACTAATATATGTTGTTGTAAATATTCTCAATAAAATCTAAGCATAAAAGTGTTGGGAAATCTTAGGAATGAATCTGTTATCAAAATCAAGCAACAAATATTTCCCCCACCTGTAGTTAAATAGGTAGAACAAAAAATGTTCTAGGCAGGATAATAATTTGGCAGAAAAATAAAACAAGAGGCACCACAATTTTTAACGTGGAAACCCCCAAAGAAGGGACAAAAAACCCATTGAACCTAGTCCAGGAAAAAACTTCCACTATGATCAATGGGAATACAATCAGCCCTCCTAGAGCACTAGGGAATCTCAACAATCAACAAAATACTCACCCAATGGGCGGAACACAACCATATAACTCCACAATATGGGTATCATAAAATAGCCACCAGAGAAGGCAATAAAATTAACAGGCTATATCAAAGTATCAAGCTCAACATTAGGAACAACATACTAAATTTTCATGATAAACGAGCACGTTACCCGTCTGATGATGACCCTACCTCCCTTTCTCTTCCTCTCCGCGCTTCACCTCACGTCACTTTCTTTCTTCTTGTTTTCAATTTGACGCTCCCTAGCGTCTTTTGTTTTTTTGTTTTTTCCCTTTTTTTTCTTTTCTTTCTTTCCTTTTTTTTTCTTTTGTAAGTTGTTGGGCCCCATGAGGAAGCCCACCAACAAATCTCCCCCTTCCCAACTCAAGTGGGGATGCGCGCTCACTAAGCCCGCCTTCTCTCTGCAAGAAACAAACTTCGTTGTCGGCAAAGCTTTAGTCATCATATCTGAACCATTGTCATCAGTATGGATCTTTTCCAATGAAAGCACTTCATCTCCAGTGCTTCACGTATCCAATGATACCGCACCTCTATGTGCTTTGACCTGGAATGAAATGTCGGGTTCTTGCTAAGATGGATAGCACTCTGACTATCACAAAATAACACAAACTTCTCTTGATCAAGGCCCAACTCTTGAAGGAATTTTTGCATCCACAAGAGTTCTTTTGAAGCTTCAGGAACATCAATATATTCGGCCTCAGGAAGACAAAGCAACACACTTCTAAGTCTGGACTGCCATGACATCTCCCCCCAAAAGTCATCAAGTACCCGAAGTAGACTTCCTAGAATCAAGATCACCAACCATATCCGCATTGTGAACCATCCAACACAGGCTGACCACTACCAAAGCACAAACAAACTCTGAAGTGCCCGCAAATACCTGAAAATCCACTTCACAGCTTGCCAATGATCCTTACCAGGATTAGAGAGAAACGGCTAACAACACCAACAACATGAGCAATATCTGCCTAGTACATACCATAGCGTACATCAAACTCCAACCTAGAACGCATATGGAATCTTCTTCATCTCTTCTTTTCTTTCTCACTTGTAGGGCATTGTTGTGAACTCAACTTGAAATGACTAGCAAGTGGAGTACCAATAGGCTTTGAATTACTCATGTTAAATCTCTCCAACACCTTCTCAATGTACTTCTGAGATAACCACAACTTACCATTCTTCCTGTCACGAGTGATCCTCATGCCAAGGATTTGCTTTGCAGAACCCAAGTCCTTCATAGCAAAGGACTTGCTCAAGTCACTCTTAAGACTCTGAATCTTCTGCTTGTCATGACCAACAATCAACATGTCATCCACATAAAGCAAGAGAATTATGAAATCACCATCAGAGAATTTCTTGACAAATACACAATGGTCCGAAGTGGTCTTACTATACCCATGATCCGCCATGAAAGAATCAAATTTCTTGTACCATTGCCTTGGTGCTTGCTTGAGGCCATATAGACTTTTCTTCAATTTGCACACAAGCTGCTCCTTTCCCTTAACCTTGAAACCCTCTGTTGTTCCATATAAATTTCTTCCTCCAAATCACCATGAAGGAATGCGTCTTCACATCAAGCGCTCAACCTCTAAATTCAAGCTTGCGCTAAACCAAGCACAACTCGAATAGAGGACATCTTCACCACGGTGAGAAAATCTCTTCAAAATCAATTCCTTTCTTCTGCTCAAAACCTTTCACAACCAACCTTGCTTTGTACCTTGGCTGTGAGACATTATCTTCAAATTTCAGCTTGAACACCCATTTATTTTTTAGTGCTTTTCTACCCTTTGGCAACTTCATCAACTCAAAGGTGTGATTCTCATGCAAGGAATTCATTTCCTCTTGCATGGCCTTCAACCATTTGTCTTTGTGCTCATCAAAATAGCCTCTTGGTAGCTCTTGGCTCCCCACTATCAGTGAGAGTCACATACTCATCTGAAGGGTATTTCTTAGAAGGCTGATGCGGTCTTGTAGATCTTCTCAATTGTGGCTCAACTGGTGGTTCTGTGGAACTTGCTCAATTGGCACCTCAGAGTAGTGCATTGTCATCACCTGTATTCTCATCATCAACCTCTACATCTCCCCCATCAACAGGAGTACTAGGAGGAGACTCTAGATCAACATCACTGTCACTTATAGTAACAGACACTGGCTTATTTGACTTCTCAAAATCTTCAATGGTTTGGTCTTCAAGAAAGATCACATCTCCTTTGATTATTCTCTTACTTGCCGATCCCATAACCTGAACCAAAGTCTTCATGACCATAACCAACAAAGATACACTTGGACTTCCCATCAAGCTTGGACCTCTCATCTCTTGGAACATGAACAAAGGCCCTGAGCCAAACACTCTCAAGTGACTGGATGAGACATCTTTCCTTGTCCATACTCTCTGGAACATCACCATCTAGAGGAGCTTAAGGAGAAAGGTTGATCAAATCCACTGCAGTTCTCATTGCTTCACCCCAAAAGGATTTGGACAACTTTGCATGAGAGAGCATACACCTAATTTTGTCATTGATAGTACGTTCATTCTCTTGGAACTCCATTATGCTGAGGAGTCTGGAACGTTTTCTAAGCCTGATCCCATGTTCTCTACAATAATCTTCAAATGGACCCCTGACTCACCACCATTATCTGCCCTGGACACACTTCAGTTTATTCCTTTTCTCTTTCAACACTTGCATGGAAGCTCTTGAAAACTCCGAGCACCTGGTCTTTAGATTTCAAAACAAAAGCCCACACTTTCCGAGAATGGTCATCAATAAAAGTCACAAAATATGATGCACCTCCTAGTGTTTTTGTGTCCATAGTGCAAACATCAGGATGAACCAAATCTAGCACATGTGGTCTCCTATGAGGTCCTGAATAATGAAAAGCTACTCTAGCATGCTTTCCAACAAAACAATGAGTGCAAGTCTTTAAAGATGTACCTTTTACCAAGAGACTGATTCTTGGCTAGAACACCAAGTCCTTTTTCACTCAAGTGGCCAAGACGCATATGCCACAAGTCTGAAGAGGAATCATCAACAACATTCACCTCCTCTTTGCACAACTTTCCAGGCAATTGGTAGAGAGTGAAACTACTATCTTCTCTTGCAACAACTAGCGACCCTTTGGTGATTTTGAATTTTCCACCACCAAAGGTAGTGTAGTAACCTTCTCCGTCCAATGCTTTGATTGACATCAAGCTAAGACGCATATCAGGCGCATGCCTAACATTCTTCAACTAATCTACAACCCATGCTAGTTTCAAGCCACACATCTCCCATACCAACAATCTTGCATATCCCTTCATCTCCTAGCCTTATTCTGCCAAAGTCACCAGGAGTATAAGTAGAGAAAAACTCACGCCTAGGAGTAACATGACATGAGGCACCAGAATCCATGATCCAACTAGAATCATCACATGCAAGATTTATGAAGTTCTCATGATGTAGAACAAGGACATCATCATATGCAACAGGAGGTGTCTTTATCATTGTTACTATTTTTGTCTTCATCTCTTTCTCTTGATTTCTCTCTTTTCAAGTACCTGATGCTTCTTGATATGTCCCGACTTGCCACAATGATAACAATTAAATTCTTTTCTTGTCTTGGACTTACCCATTGACTTGCTACCCTCTGTACCTCAGGATTATGAGGTCTTCTACTCCTGCTTCTCCCCGTGACTCTACAACAAGTGCTTCTGACTTGGGTGGAGGCACTAATCAAGCCCCGCTCTCTTCTTCTGGCATCTTCATTCAACATGCTTTCTTTAACCATTGAAACGTCAACTTCCCATTTGAGCTCAGTTAGTCAATGTCACAACAGGACTTCCCAACTTCAGCAAAGAACTCAACAACAACAATGCTTGCAACTCATTAGACAATGTAATCTCATTGGTTGTCAACTGATTGACAATCTCCTGAAGCTACTCAAATGCTTTGGCATTGAATCACCTTCTTTATATTTCATATTTACCACTTCCAAATCAAATATGCCTTATTTTGCACATTCTTCCTCTCATAAATCTCCAATTTTGCCACATACTCTGAGCATTAGTTTCTTTGTCAACATGTGGATACACACGAGATCCAACCACTGCCTAATCAAAGCAACGACTTTTCTATTCATTCTGTTCCATTCGCTTTTACTTATCAGAGGCTTATATTTATCTCCCTCAATTGGATCATAAATCCTTGCTATAGCATGTCTTCCATGAGGGTCTTCCAAACTGAGTAATTTTTGGAATTCAACTTGATCATATTTGGCTCTGATGTTCTTCCATTTAAACTACAATAATAAAAAATAACCAAAGCTCTGGATACCACTTTGTTGGGAAATCTTAGGAATGAACCTTATTACAATCAAGCAACAAATATTTCCCCCACATATGTAGTTAAATAGGTAGAACCAAAAATACTCTAGGTAGTATAATAATTTGGTAGAAAAATAAGAGGCACCACAATTTTTAACGTGGGAAAACCCCCAAAGAGGGACAAAAAACCCATTGGACCTAGTCCAGGAAAAAACTTCCACTATGATCAATGAGAATACAATCAGTCCTCCTAGTAGCACTAGGAATCTCAACAATCAACAGAATACTTACCCAATGGGCGGAACACAACCATATAACTCCACAATGTGGGTATCACAAAATAGCCACCAGAGAAGGCAATAAAATTAACAGGCTATATCAAAGTATCAAGCTCAACATTAGGAACAACATACTAAATTTTCATGATAAATGGAGCATGTTTACCCGTCTGATGATGATCCCTTGCACTGCCCTTTTCTCCTCTTCGCGTCTACCTCACGTCACTCACGGTTTCTTTCTTTTCTTGTTTTTCAATTTGACGCTCCTGAGCGTCTTTTTTTTTTGGTTTTCCCTTTTTTTTTCTTTTCTTTCTTTCCTTTTTTTTTCTTTGTAGTTGTTGGGCCCCTTGAGGAGGGAAGCCCACCAACAAAAAGCATATTCAAATAAACTTGACAAACCTTGTGTAAGTAAACAGGACAACTTCACCATAGCACAGATCCACCAGAGGTAGAAACTATTTTCTATGGCTAAACAACTTCAAAATGAAAACATGAACCTGAACTACACATGTCAAGTTTGTCATTTATTTGTAGTCTATAACTCCATATAAATACTAGTCGAAGTAACACTCATGCAACTTGTACTACTGCAAACTCTTGCTTGAAACAACTAGATCAAGCATGCACATCAAGGACCTGCATCTGTCAACCGTGTTCTTCTTTTGGGGGAGAGAAGGAAAATAATTTTAACCCCCCTAAAAAAAACAACTCTCACACTTCTCTCTCACTCTCGTTCCTCTTGCCTCCCTCCCCTTCTTCTTCTTCCCTTTTCTTTTTGTTTTATTTTTTCAACCCACAAACTCCATTGTGATCTTAGTTTGTCATTAAATCTTCATACTCATTTGCTTCCAAACTTGAGGTAAGTCTCAAATCTCAATCTCATTCATTTTTTTGGTTACTCTAAGGTATATCCTAAAACTAGTGAGCTCTCAAAATGGTGATAGATATATATTTGATATTTTAAGTATAAATCTAATGAGTTAGAAGCTCTAAAATTACTAGGTTATAGTGGGTAGTGTCAAGACTTAATTTTTTCCTCTAATCCTTAGGAACCCTAGGTTTCATAAATTGGGGATTTTGTTCAATGGACTCTCTAATTGATAAATTGTTTTGAAATAAATTATTTAAACGTGTCAAAATGCTTATGTTTGCTAGATTCTGTTGACGTAAGCGAGCTACTCCCTCCCAAGCTATCAGGGAGAGGCTTAGTTGATCTCTTTATACTGTAAGTGATTATTTACATAGTGGCGTGTTTTAAATTATTTTTACTGAGAAACTAATTTAGTATATTTGATAAAAATTTCATTCTAAGCTACTTGGATTATTTAGTTAGTTCGGTTAGTTGATTTTTATCAAATATGATAGTTATTAAATGACTTGATGATTTGATTGAAATTATTGGTAGCTCTCTTTGTTACTTTTATAATGCCATGATTTTTATTATGTGTTATTTCTATGTGCATTGGAAGAGTTATGATATTTGATACTTGCAAAATTAGAATAATATGAAGAAGATTGAATTTTACATTTGTAAATTGTAGTTGATAAAAATTTATTTAAGAAAACCATGATGTGTTCTAGATGGAATTACGCTTGCCATAGCGAAGAAATAATGGCAATACTGCTAGCCGTAGCAAAGAGATATAACGGCATTACTTGTCACCATACAAAGAGATATAATGACAATACCGCTCGTATAGCGAAGAGATATAATGACATTACGCTTGCGTAGCGAAGAGATATAACGCCTATGTGCACATAGTTTCTCTTGGTGAGATAAAGTTTGAAAGAATCTCATTTAATAAATAATAAACCTTGTGATTGACGGGTTTAAATTACTTCCCAAATAAGATTTATGCTTCTTATATAACCCTCATGAGTATTTGAGTATTTGATGATGAAGTAAATTTTACATAAGAGTAAGGAATTGGAGAAAATAATGAGAAAATGTGTTTAATAATTTATTTTTGAGATTTTACTTAGAAATAAAATTTAAGAGTACTTATTTTCAAACTATGGAAGAAATATAGGAAGTATGAACTATTATAATTTTATTATTGACTTTTAGAATATGTATGATTTATAGCCTATCTTGTTTTATACTACATGCTCGTGCATTGATTAGTTTCTCCTTCTTGTCCACTTTGTTTATAGTCCTCACTTGGATTTTTGACTCACCCCCTCCTTTTTCCTCCAGACTTTTCAGGAGCTGAGTAGCAGGTTTTGAGGATTGCTATTTGCCTAGGAAATTCTTTTGGTAGGCCTTATTGTTAGTGAAGGCTTTTCGTTATTGACTCTAATAATTTGGAGCTATAGGACATAGGTTGGGTATTGTGATTATGTGTATGGTAAGAGTTTAAGCATGATTATTTTGTATAATCTAAATTACTGAATGTACTGGCTATTGAATCCTGATTATAAATACTATATTGTGTAACATGTTAAACTTGATATATGGGTTGTTCAGTTTTTAGGGAAGTGCTTGTTGGATTTCCAGCCAAAATACTTAAATCTGAAATTATTTTAATGAGATCATATCTTTAGACTTGTCGGACTAGGTAAGTCCTATCTAGCCTGTGAATTGGTCATGACCTAATTAGACTTGGGTCCATACATGCAAATTATGTTGCAACTTGCGAGGGTAAGTAAGGATTGTCTTCAAGCATGAATATTATTAAAAACTTTACCATCTAAAGCCCATAACAGACTTGGGTTTCAAGAATTAGCGCATGAGAAAAGAAATGCTTTAACTACTTCTTGGGTTTCTTCTTGCAGAATCCGTTTTCTCCCTTCTATTCTTTTTGGGTACTTTAACGCTTCCATATATTTTTTCATTTGGAAGTTCAAAATTATTACTGCTTCATAATTGTTTTGTTAATGTAACTTAACCAAGCATCCAACATGCTAAATTAATGTCACAAAGTGGGTTAAGGGTAGCTGGCAAGGCTGCAGAAATAGACACAGCAAGTTGTACCCATCCGTACCCCAATTAATGGCTTGGAAACAGGTCCCAAATTTTGAGCACGTACCTTATGTTGGAATTTGGTTAAGTTTTGTTATAAGAGTATATTTTAAGAAATAAAAAAATATTCATTATTTATTTTAAATTATTTATATTAGAAATGATTATTTACTTTTTATGACTTTATAAAATAATAAATACTTCATATTTTTATCATAATTTTTTACATGCAACGTTACCACGCGCATCAACAGATATTGTATATTATTGCAATATAATCTTAGTTGTTTGTAATACTTAAATTTTGACAATTTAAGTCAATACCGGCTAGTTATGGTAAGGAAGCATGGAAACAAAGTTTTGGCATGCAAAAACATAAATGAGAGTAAGATTAAGAAAAGAAATACCCAACCAAAAGCTCCACAAAAGTTGATTTCATGACTTGTTACCACTTAGCAACCTTTGAGATTCCAGAAAATGAAATTGTCTTCTAAACACCATGCCATTCAGTCGTCCAAGAAATTTGAAATAAGCATGTCTGTATCTCTTGTTGAATAAATTGCACCCAATTAGATGTCAAAACTCTGTTGAATCTATCTGATTCCTTTTAACCGTCAATTTTAGTAGTTGGGAAGCCTTAACTCGTAAAAAAATTTCAACCAACTTAACCTTGATTAACCCGGGTTGGGCAAGTTTGGCCCATTAAGTCTTTTATTTTTTTAAAAAAAAATTCACAATTTATTGATAAAAAAGAAGAAATGTGTGACCCAAAAAAGAAAAAAAAGAAAATGTATACTTATCAAACACATACACCTGATAGTTGATACTATTTACTCAAAGTTAAAACTTAAAAATAAAATCTACATAACTTACAAACAACACTATTAACAATAACATTTATCGATCAAAGTTGGTATATAGTTGTTATGGATCTTGAAAAATTAGATATACATAAATAAACATATTTTTTAAAAACTTTTCTTTTAAAAAAATTCATGAAAACATTAAAAAAAAATTGGAATTTTTTTTATTTTTTGACGTGCCAGCCCTACAACGCGTCAATTCGCATTAAAATGGGCTGGGTTGGTTGTTTAGTCTTCATTTTATTTTAGGAACCCGCCCGCCCGTCTTTTACAAGCTTTTATGTGGTGGACTAGTTCATTTTGACACCTTTACACCCAATACCAATACCCCTAGAAGCTTGTGGCAGTCCATTCCCAAGCCCATATAGAATTATGAGTGTACTGATTCATCATCATTATCATCTCTCATTTGTTTTAACAACCTAAAAAAAAAGAGGATCACTCATGCACTTTAAGTAGATGATCACCATAGTTCTTTCCCCAGTTTTTCTTCCCATTATTCCCTTCCTTTCATGTTCTCACTTCTTCTTCATTTCCTTCTTTTTCCTCTCATCTCTTCTCCCTCCCCATAACACTCTTTCCTCACCTTTCTCCATTTTTCTTTTCTTTCCTTCCACTTTTACTCATTTTAACCATCACCTCCACTATCTTCTCCTCTTCATTCTTTTCTTCTCCTTTCATCGTCTCTCTCTCTCCTCTATCTCCACTTTCTCTCTCTAACCTCCATTAGAGAGCTTGGAGCTTTGAGAAGTGGTGGGAGTGATTTTTCTTAACTATTTCTACTCTCCAAGTGATAAATAAACTTCTAAACTAATCTATTTATATTATTAAAGCTTCTAGTTAATTTAGGGTCAATTTTAGTGTCTCTTTGAACCCTAAGAATTGGGGATTTAGTGATTTGGGGCTAATTTATATTAATTTGTGACATTATTAGCTCACAAATATTAATGTTGTATTGTTCCTAGAATTGTAGAGCAATTGGATGCCAATCGAGAATTTTGGCTAACTTGAGGAGTGCTCTTCGGTTTCCTTGAGAACCATAGTTGTGAGTGGATTTAGTATCTATAGTTAATTTATTAATCTATAATTTATATATGAATGTTATTGAATCCCGTTTATAATTTTGTATGATTTAAGTACCTAAGAAAATTTATTTATTACTGTTAATTGAAAATAAACATGTTTTAAGGGCCACATGAGACAAATAAAATGTTTTACACAATATTTGAGGAAGAATAATCTAGATATGATGAATATATGAATTTTAAACTTGAAACTGATTTATGGGTTGAATCCCAATTGTATTGATGGGTTGAAAAAGTGATTGGAATTGACATATGTTTATGTTGGTATTCATAAGAAAATATTTGGAAAAGCTACTAATTTATAAATTGCCGTTTTGGAATGTTTGAGCTAGGAACTCCAGAACAACACAGAGGCATTAGCCGGTACACCTTGACTAATGAAAGTGTTACATGACTATATGAAAATGGTACATGATGAATGAGTGTAGGTTCACGTGTTGTGGTTCCTAATGGAGATCTGATCACATGAGGGAATGGCCTGAGTGTGTGATCCTGATGAAATTTTCTTAGATACACTTCCCCTGTATTTATTTTGATTATGAATATGTTTTTCCATATTATTTATATAGATTTCTAATATTTTAGTTTGATTTTGTTATTGTCTCATGTGAGCTATGGATAATTTATCTATTTACTAAGTTGTCAAACTCACTTTGTTATCTCCCTCTTTTAGATTCAGGTGCTAGTGCTAATCCTAGTTTCAATCCCCCTCCAACTTAGTGGATTTTGAATCCTCTCTTTTGGCAATCCCACCTTGATTCATGGGCCATGTTGAGGGAGGAGTTCCGTATTCTTTTGATAGATGTAGTTCCATTTTGTCACATGTAGGATCAGGGATGAGTTATGTTTTAAAAACTTATGTTGATAGATATTTAAATGTGATGAGTATGTATTATGTTATGTTTCCCTGTATATGTATTTTAATAGGATAACACCGTATCTTTTTACTTCCTTAATCTAAACATTATGGATTGATAAGTTTTATGGTAACTTATGCTTTGAGCTTAGAATGATGTAGTTGATAACAAAACCCTTATTTGAATATATATATATATATATGAAATATCTAAATCCTCCCAAAGCAATGGGACAGTTTGCCCACATATATCTATATGAATCAACTGAGTATCCCTTCACTCCTAACAACTCTTTCTTCCTTAACTCTAGAATCAATTTCCCTTTCACACAATCAATACAAGTATCAAAAGATGAGAAGTCCACATTATGAAGAATGTTCTCCTTGATCAATCTCTCCATTCTTTCTAGATATATGTCCTAATCTCTTATGCCACAACATAGAAGAAATCTTAACAAATTTTCTATGCTTTTGCCCAACAACATTATTAACATTTGAATGTTGTTGTTGATAGAACAAGGATCAAGATTCAACATATACATGCCATTCAACTTAACACCATAACCAACAACAACAATTCCATAATATAAAATAACTTTATTAGATCCAAAATAAAGAGTAGCTATAACCATCCAAAATAGAAACTAAAATCAAATTTCTTCTCATAGAAGATACACAAACATGTCTTGCAAAATCAACTCATGTCAACCACTTAATTCAAACCAACTACTCCTATGTGTTATACTTTGACATTCATTCCATTTTCAATTGCAATAGACACTCTCCCCTTCATTTGGCCTTCTCCTGTTTGGAGCTCCTACACAGACCTTGTAATATGAATGGTCATACTAGAATCTAATCACCAAGTATGAGAAAGTACATCAACAAGATTAGATTTAAAACACACTAGAGCTAGATAAATACCTTTCTTCTTCCTTTCTAGCCAATTCTTAAACTTAAAGCAGACATTGTATGTGCCCAAACACATCACAAAACTTGCAATTATCATTGAATCTCCATTTTACATGTACGGTTCACCATCTTCATGAACTGAAGGAGGTCTAGACTTATCACTTCACTTCTTCTTAAATCTAGGATTGATACTCTTTCCCTTAAAATGCTTCTTCTTCTTGTCATGACACTCCTATGGGAAACCAATTGAACAACTTGAGTTTTACCCTTCCTCATAGTTTGCTCCTCCTGGTTAAGAATGGCTATGAGCTTATCAATAGACCAATCTTCCTTTTGCGCATTATAAGAAGTCTTCAAAACATCAAATTCAAAAGGAAGATAACCCACCACCTGGAGAACCAGAAAGTCACTTCCTAGTTCCACTTTCATGGATTTCAACTTATTGTACCAATTGGTGAGCTTCATAGCATGCTCACAAACACCAGAGACACCATCATATGTAGTCTTTGTCAATAATGAAAGGAAATAAGCCTTTTTAGTTTTATCAAATTTCTTGCCTATAGACTCAAGAAACTCCTTAGCACCGTTGCTCAAGAACATTATCTTTATGTTCTTGTCTATATTGAACTTCATAGTAATCTACAAACTGGACTAGAATGAACCCACTTATCATGTTTTGCTATAACAACAAATAAGACTAGGTGTAGGAACTTTGAGGCTATTTTAGGAAGGAGCATCAACATTAGAAATGGCAAGGACAACTTAGAATAACGTCCTTACTCATAATTTGTTCTATTAAACTTTGGTAAAGAGTTCATATTCATTGGCAAAGTTGTAAATTTATACATTAATGGAGACTTTTGTCAAGCATATCCAATAGACGAAATAGAGCTTATAACAACAATACCACCTCATGTAATTGTAATCCTGCCAAGGGTCCGAATTACAATGCATAAGTTAACTTCTACATTAAAAAATAATTATATATTCCTAGAGTTAGTATCGAGATGGCAAGTACATTATTAAAATATAATTATCAATCATTAGGAAATATATCAATAAGGACAAATCAGGCAAGTGCATTATTACTAGTATTTTGTCACAATCTATCCCGCGAAGACTAACTCACAACCATGAAAAATACCCAATAGTACAAAATGGTCTAAAGTAGCATATCTCAGAAATATAAATATATATATCACAATTTTACAATAACAATATAATATAATCTAAATTTTCAATATTATGCACATGATAGAGCACAAAATCGTTTAATTAACCACATAATACCAAATCTAGAGTGTGTTGAACATATGTGCTAATAATGTCAGAAATATGCACAAAAAATTTCAGACCAAAATTTGGAGAGTATCTGGTATTTTTATGCAATTTATTCAATAGAAAACTAATAATAATTATTTCTAATGCCCAAAAAGATAAATGAAAATCATCAATAATTTTAAAATATAAAAAAAAACCCAAAAATGAAAAAAATGGTGAAAACGGGCCAAGAGAGGCTTGCATGCGCCCCCATGCACCTGGGCCCCTGAATAGGCCACACATTGCTCAGACTATTCATCATCCTTGCCGCCGCTCCTGAGCTGAAATAACCTAACAAGCCCAAAAACGGTTAAGAGCGAATTGCTTTCTCATTTGGGCATCATTTTACATGATTTTGGTCCCATTAGAACTTGGACATGTATAAAAAGAGCCCAAAACCCATGTAACGGATCCAAATTTTATGACCTATAGCATATGGCTCTGAATTTAAAAAATTGTGTGGGTATGCTCCTAGTTTTTTTCATCATTTTCTCCAATGCTTGATAAAACTCATGATTTTGGTGTCAATAGGTTTGAAGATTTCATGTTCTATAAAAGCCCTAAGGAGAATCGATTTTCATACACATATGGGTTTAGGGTTGTTTGAATTTAAATTGGTTTTACGTTGGGTTTTATATTTTTCAAAAAAAGTTGAGACTTCTAAACCATTTCATATGATCTTTATGTCAATTTTCTCATAAATCATGATGTTCCATCTTGTTATTATTTTTTAATGAAAGCACCCAATTTTACACAATTTTAACCTTTGATGGAAGTCTTTTGTGGTATTTTAATGTGTAAATATGTCTTACAAATGGTTTAGTGAATTTTAGATAATTTATCTTGATTTTAGTATAATTTGTCATTTTATTTTTAGTTTCATGGAGAAACCCACAAACGGGAGTGAATAATTCAATCCTGCTGTCATAACGTGCTTTTGGAGTCACAAGCCAATAGTGAAATACATTAGAATGAAAGTTATGGCATCATAACGCCCAAATTGTGGCGTCGCAACGCCTACAGTGCACTACGAGAATATCAATGCTAATCAGCATTACCCTGCGTCCTGAAGACCAGTACTTGCTCTCAACGCTGGCCCGGATTTCCTCTGGTTTGCCTGCCCGGATTATTAAGGAGTTATAGATAAGGTTTTTGAGAAAAAGGCAGTAAGGAAGAGAACAGAGGAGGACGAGGAAGAAGGTTAGAAATGGAAAACTTGAGGAAAAGGAGAAGATTCTGAGGAATCCATCATCACCAACCTTGGGTTTTATGAATTTCTCTTCATCTTGCAAATTTTGTTGTTTTTATGATGTGTAGTTAAACTCATAGTTAGGGCCAGGGTGAATATTGGCTTGCTTTGTGTTTCCATTTACCAATTTATTGAGTTTGATTGTGTATGGATTAATAATTTACCTTTGCCTGCTATTGCAAGTTTGTGAGTTGGCTTCATAGACTTTGATTAATGTTCATATCCAAATCTGGGAAATTCTGTTTAGGTTCTGCTCTAAGGTTAAATGACATGATTTTGAAGAATTAGGATAGTCTGGTCCGTGTGGAAATTGGATTAGAGTTCATGCTTAAACCCGCTATTTGTTAAACATAGTTAAGGAATTAACATGCTTTGATAAGAGTGGAAGAATTGGTTTGCTTAGGAATCAGGGGCCAATTACCTATACTTTCCATTAATCCTTATAGTTTTCTAACTCAACTTTCCAGTTAAGAGTTCAGTATATTAGAGCCAAAGGATCCTTCACTCCTAACGCTTTTGCTTATAATTGTTGCTTGTTGGAATTTGTCATTTACCAAAACTTATTCAACAAGTTGTCAAAGCTTTAGCATTAGAGCTACCTCAATCAACCCATTTTGTTTAAGTTTATCAAATTAGAAGCAAACTTACGAATTATTGTTTAGTTGCACTAGTCCGTGGGAAATCAATATCACTTATCCGGTGTTTTACCACTTAAGTTGATTGGTATATCTTGCCAAACTATTATCACATCATTAATAACAAAAGCCCTCAATCAATTTTGAAATTAATCGGTGAAATCACAAAATCCCAAATTGGTATATTAGGCTTCATCACACATACGAATTTTACATTATAAACACCGTACTCGTATATACAATCACAGCCATATTAGAATTTAGATTAGGCTTGATACCACTTGGAGAAATTTTAATCTATAAATAACATAAGTTCCAAAATTTTTACCGTCATCATTAATCTAATTCTTAATATGGCATGTGTAATAGATGAATATTGTAATTGAGATTAGGTGTCAAATTATCTTAAACATAATAATTGATGAGTCCATGACTATTGATTCCTTTGACTTGTGAAAAACCAAACAACAAAGAGAATATTCCTCATATCACCACCGTAGTTCCAAAATGTGTGTTTTATCTCAATGGAACAATAGCCACACTAAAAGCTGGGCTTAGTATGGGCTCTTGATCAAGGAATAATGGGAATCAAACCTACCAATTATGGCTTAGCCTATTTACAATAACCAAAACATATCCAATGTTAACAAAAATTAGAATAGTTAAGCCTAATAACAAAATTAATCATAAAATGAGCTAAACAATATGATAAATATTTTTGACACCCAATTAATTTGGAATCAAATAAAAAATATTCATAACAAAATATGATTTATATTAATCTCATATATAAAATATCCAACAAATTTTTTATTAAGAATTGTCAAGGATATTAGTATGATAAAAAACTTAATTTTATTATTACTGTGTGGATATTATTGTTGTGTTAGGCTTTGTTTGCCTAGCCATCTAGCAAATGGTTGACCCAACTAGGGGCTTTTGTTGTGGGCTTTGGCCCGTTTAATGAATATCTCTTTTGGGAAAAAATTGAACTAGTTTAGTTCAATTCAAGTGATTTGGTTATCCAATTATTATTATTTCATATTTAATTAAATTAAAATGAAAAATCACAATTTTTTTCATCAAAAAACCACAAACTTTAAGTCTCCTAAAGTTATATTAATTTCATATAAATATATAGTTCCATAATATCAATAGACATGATTAAAGAATGATTTATTAACCACATATATTATATATAGAAAAAATAAAATTTATATATAATATATGATCATATTAGATGTATTTGCTTGTCAAGTTTAATATATGAAATTAATAATCAAATTATTATCATTTTAATTGGTTTAACTTGATATGACCCGATACTTAATTAACCTTAACCAATTTAATTGGTTTGGTTTGGGTTGGTCATGTTATTAGTTCGCTACATCCTTCATTGTAGGTCAAAATGGAAATATATCACATAAAAAACTATATATGTTATTGCATAAGCTTAATTTTGATATATTAATAATATAAAACACTTTTATAATTGTCATCCAATAAAAATATTTACTTGCATGACTCTTCAAGCCATGGATAAGAGAATCAACTATCAATATATCATAATAATGTCACAATACATAATTAGATGACAGTTAAAATATATATATTAAAAATTACATATAGTTTACCAAAAATTATAACTAAAAAATAATAATTTCAATACACTATCAATATAAAGTGTTTTGTATAGTCAACTAATCATCTAACTTTTGAATTACTTTTTTTAAATCAAAGGTGTGTTAATTTATTCAAAATCAAGTCCTGAGAAACAAGATCCCTAATGCAATTTGGCATATATATCACCTAACCAAACTTTTGACCTTTCACATTTTTCTAATTATTGAAAGAGTTAAATATTTTTAATGATATGTCAATATATAATTAAGCATTTGTTATTAAACGATAATATTTATAAAGATCATCAAAGAAGATTATTAAAATATTTATAAAAATCAAATCTAAAAATTTAATATTTATTTACTAAATACATATAGCGATCAAAATTAAAATAATAGGAACTAAAACCAAAATTTTAAAAAAAAACCTTTTATAAGAGCTAAAACTAAAATTTATTTTTCTTTCAAGAATTAAAAACATATCTAAGCCTAAACTATAAATATATAAAAGGCTAGGATTGCTCGGTTATGATAGCGTACAAGGACATAAAAATATAAGTAGGTTTGATATGATTATATTTATGTCAGCATGCCAAAGGCAATATAAATATGAAAATCCTTCGACAAAAGAAGCTAAGTTATCACACTCTAACCAGATCCAGAGTACTATAAAAACACGCAAGTTCAGAAGGGGAGTTATTATATCAGCCTATAGTTCAATAGCTCAATCTCATCAAAATATTCTGAAGTTTCATTTCATAATTTGGCTTAAAATCTTCAAAGACAATCCTATTCCTCACCCACCATATAGCCCAATTACTAACCACAAGAAGAGATGACCAAGAGTGGTTTTTAATAAAAATTGCAGTAGAAGTTTTTTTTTTAATAAAATTATATTTCAAAATTATCTCTTACTATTATTTATAGTTATTACAACCTTATCCATTATCAAACCCTTAAAAAACTTCTTCCTTTTCACTTCTTAAAGTCAAGCACACACCTATCATCTCTCGGAGTCACGCATGCTCACATACCTTTAATTTGATAAGCCTACACTTCAACTTTGGTCCGAGCTTTATTGTTTTTTCATGATACATTTATTTTTATTTATTTTATTTAGAGGTATCCCTAACCATATTAGGAAGGAAGACAAACGATATTAGCCTCATTTTAATGATTGTATTGCGGTTATAAATGGCACACATATATATACCTACTGATAAATAGACACCTTTACCCACAAGAAATTATATACAAGCACTAATTTATTGGTTGTGTGATTTGGACATATATTGCATGGCTTGGTTGGGAGTTGCTGCCCATAATACTAGAATTCTTATGAAAGTATTAAAAAGATCAAAATTACAATTTTCTCTTCCACTTGCATGACACTCAAGTTGGGAGTAACCAACTCATGAAATTGTCAAAGCAATGAAAGAATGGAGGAATAATATAAAGGGTTAGCTACCAATAGAATGTGTCATTAGTGTTTTTACATTGTTTAATTTTTATTCTTGTCTTGTTATGTTAATTTGGTCTTAAAAAAATATTTTTATTTTTATTTATTCAAACATATTTATAAATACTTTTTAAAAAATCAATTCAAATGCACTCTAAATATTTTTATCAAACCCTTTAAAAGGGTCACCACACCAAGCATCCTATAAACTAAGGGGATAATTAGATGGCAAACATGCAAACAAATTCCAACGATTAAAGCATTTGTACCATAGAGAGGAAGACACTAAACATGAGTAAAAGAGGGGCTCAGTCAATTTCCTCTACAGAAGAGCACAATGGGCAGTCCACCTCAGTCACAGGAATGTAATTAATCCTACAGAGTCTGTTCAGCCCTATAAAATAAACCACATTATTAAAATTCAACACGTGGGCAATAATGTCTTCCCATGCCTTTTTTCCAACTAGTCATTTCGATGAAGTTGTGGCCTCCTTAAAAACCTGCAAGAAAGAGAGTAAACAGAAAATATACCAGATGACTTATATCTCCAAATGCACTAATCTCCCACACACTCCACAAGGTTATTTTGGTATGATAAGATGGAATAAATAAAAGCCTCTACCACTCAAGTATGAAAATATTAAGCATAAATATGAAAAATATCCCTCAATTATTTGATTTTCCCTATAATTTTTAGTTATTCTTGCTAGAGATATTAAAACGGCTCAGTCCGTCGGGTTAATCCGCCAAACCCGTCATTTTTACCCGTTACGAAGTTTTGAGTCACAAAAATTTCACGCCTAACCCGTCCGCTGAACCCGCAAGCTTAGGTGGGTTAGGCGGGCTTGGCCCGCCAGGCTAATTCTTTTATATTTTAGGGCGGGCTTGGCCCGCCAGGCTAATTCTTTTATATTTTTTTTAAAGAAAATTCATAATTTATTAATAAAAAAGTAAGAAACGTATTACCCAAAAAACAAAAAAGTAAAAAATATGTACACTCACCAATACAATACCACTATACAATTGATATTATTCACTTAAAGTTAAAATTAAAAATAAAACATGTCATAACTCGCAAATAGCATTATTAACAATAACATTTTTTAGTCAAAGTTAGCATATTATTGTTATGAACCTTGAAAAATTGGTATACATAAATAAAAAGTATTTGTTAAAATATTTTTTTAAAAAATTCATCAAAATATTAAAAAATATTTTTTAATTTTTATTTTTATTTTTTGGCCCTAAAATAGGCTCAGTTAACAATTTCAACCCATTTTATTTTGATGGTTTGGCCCGCCCCTTCCATTTTTTGCTGGCTTTTGATGAGGCTGCTTAATGGGAACGCTAGCCCATTTTAACATTTCTAATCCTTGCTTTAAAAAATTGATTGTTAATTTTATATTGATTAAAAATATTTCTGAATTTATAATTTTTTTCTTTTTTTTTTGGGAAGTGTAATTTTTATTTAACGTAGTTGTTATTTTTAGCATTTAATTTAGGAGTATTTTAAAAATTATGACATATATTCCTATTAATATATATTATAAAACAAACATGTTGTTTTGGTAGATAAACAAACATGTTTTAAATTTATTTATGAAAACCTTAACAAATAATTCTATGTTACTTAAAATTAAATGAGGTCAAGTAAGTTCTTGGAGGACTAAACTGATGCCATCATACATGCCAAAGGCAATATAAATATGAATATCTTTTAGCAAAAGAAGTTAATGTTGTGTTACTATAACCAGATCTAGATAAAAACACCCAGTTCAAAGAGTAGTTCATCACACCAGCCTTTGCCTTTTGGTCCAATAGCACAATCTCATCAAATATTCTGAAATTTCATTTTCCCCATTTGATTTAAAACCTTCAAACTCAGTCATGTTCATCACTCATCAAATAGACTAGCTAATTGCAAAACAAGATACAACCAGATCTTGTTATCAAACCCTCTAAAAGGCGCCAAACCAAGCATGGTAAAAACTAATAGAATTAAATGGCAAACAATGCAAACAAATTCCAAAGATTTTAGCATTTCTACCGTATAAAACAAGACAACATGAGTAAAAGAAATGGGCCACTTCAGTCATAGGAATGTATAGTTAATGCTACACAGTATGTCCTTAGTATGACTGGCTTTGCAAAATAAACCACATTAAAAGTTCAGCTCACAAGACCTTTCCATGCCTTCTTTTCAACAAGTCATTCCAATAAAAGAGGAAATATAAAATATACTAGATGAATTATATCTCCAAATGCACTCATCTCCCACACCCTCTACAAGGTTATTTTGGTCTATGGTTAGAAGGAGTTTAGATAACAAATCCATTTTCCCACTGCTCCATAGATGCAATAGTTGCTTCTTTCTGAGTTGAAAAAGAAAATAATCTGTGTAAATTTGCTCCCATAGGCTGCCATGGGTAGGGCGTTCCATAAAGTGCAGGACTGATATGAGAATCGCCATCACCATGCAAGGCTGCATTCTAAATAATTAAATTCCCCACTCATAAACCACCCAAATATTTATGCCTTTGGATGATATCCCATGCAAATGTTTATCCCTTATTAATTTAGTTATTATTTTACATGTTCCATATATTATTGTATGAAATGAATAACTAATTTAATAAAATAAAATGACTTTTTATCTTTAAATATATTCCAAACAATATGATTGCGTTAGCAATTAATCCAAACTGCCTTCTTATAAGTTTCATAAAAATCTTTTTCTTTTTAATCATCAAACTTTGATTAGAGTCGCAGCAATAGCAAGATGAAAAAATTTGTGTAACTGGAACTAAGTTGTCATTCAAAAAGATTAAGTAAAACAAAAATTATATCCATCTGAACTTTAATTTGCCAACCTAATGAACGATTTTGCAATTTGAACTATGGAGGAGACATAAAAGAAACAAACTTCCAATAATTACATTAAACCTCTACGCAACAGCATTTCAATCTAAGGATGCTGCTCAACACCATTCAATTAAATAATTCCCAAATTTCATCAAGCCCCATATTTTCCAGCACCGGATCATACAATTGTCCTCCTCCTCCAGAGTTTTCATTAGCAGTATTTGAATGGCTCTCCATTATTCCAGAATTATTTCCATTGGGAGCGCCGGGATTTGGAGCAATATGTGGCGTATTTGCATGCCTCACGGTTGTTGTGGCTTGCAAAGTAGCACAGCAAGATGATGGGTTTGGGGATGATGCAGGGGCATGATGATGAGAACCATTCACGTTTGGTGGTGAAGAAGAAACAACTGCATTTTGTTGTTGTTGCCGACTTAGCTCAGCGTGTTCCGCAAGCAACCGGTTGAACGTTGTTATTTGCTGCTTCAGCGTCACCCTCAAATAATAAGCCTTGAAGAATTCTGGGTATTGTTCTTCTAGCCTTTTCCATGCAAGTGCAGTGAGACCCGCTGGTATTTTCTCTGAGCATAAAGTTTTTCCATGGCCTGTTCGCGCTCCATATATTGTGAGAGACAAGGCTTAATGAGTCTCTGAGCCAGCTTGATGTCGTCACACGTAAACAGTGCACTTCCCATGTGTGAAGATAATAAATGTATTTGGAGAACAGGGACAAACAATGACAAAGATCAATAAAGAGGCAAAGGAAGGAAACACAAGAAGTGAGGGAGTGCAGAAGGAAATATATATGTAAGCAGAAGGGAAGGGCAAAGGTGGCTGACTGATAGTAGATTTTATGGGAGAGTTGAATATTATTAGGCCAGAAAATTTAGCCAAAATTTACTTGCCAGAATGATTGGCAAGTCCACGTGGCAGAAAATGTAGATTTTATAGGAGGTTGCTACTAATTTGTTTTTTTAAATTTCAATGAAGATATAGGATAGAAATATTTTTTCAACCAAACTGGTAGTAATCATGCATGTGGGATAATTTATTAAAATTCAATTAGATTTTGCTTCAGATATTCTAAATATCAAAATCATTATTATATGCAATACATGTCAACGTGGAAGAAAAGGAAGAATGTAATTAGAAAAGTTGTTAGATTTGTGTTGCAAATTTTTCGAAAGTAAAGCCGTCAGTTCCCCAAAAAAAATAAATGAGAGTGAAGCGGGACATATGTTGCTACATATCTGCTGGTTTCTATAATCTTTTTGTGATATCTTGTGAACGAGAAAGGGTGGGAAAGCTGGCCGTATACAGCATAATTATATCCTTCACGTTGTTAATATGCTTAAATTTATTTAATGAATACAATTCGGTATATTGTTTTTGAGGTTTAACCCATTCAGGTTAGTTTAAACTTGGAAAAAAATTATTTTGATGGGCTTGGTTTGATTTGATTAGAGCTTTTGTGATCAAACCATAATCGAACCAATTAAAGTCGGATTCATTTATTTAGGGTGATCGGGTTACTAGATTATTATTAATTTATATTTAATTTAATTAAAATGAAAAAAATGAGAATAGATTAGAAAATGATAACATATTTAATTCAAAATTATCTTGCACTATTATTTATAATTACAACGTAACCTTATCCATGGTCAAACCCTTAAAAGACTTCTTTCTTTTCACTTCTCAAAGTCAAGCACACACCTATCATCTCTTCAAGTCATCCATGCACACATACCTTTGATAGGCCTACATTTCAACTCTAGTCCGAGCGTCATTATTTTTGCATGATACATTGATTTTATTTATTTTATTTAGAGATGTTCCTAACCATATTAGGAGAGAGGACAAACGATATTGGCCTTATTTTAATTATTGTATTCAGGTCATAGATGGTACACATATATGTACCTACTTTAAACAGACACCTTTACCCACAAGAAATTATATACAAGCACTAATTTATTGGTTGTGTGATTTGGACATGTATTGCATGGCCTATTGGGAAGGTGCTGCCCATGATATTAGAATTTTTATGAAAGTATTATAAGGATCAAAATTACAATTTCCTCCTCCACTTGCATGACACTCAAGTTGGAAGTAACCAACTGAAGAAGATGTCAAAGCAATGGAGGAATAATATAAAGGATTAGTTACCAATAGAATGTGTCATTAGTGTTTTTATATTGTTGAATTTTTATTCTTGTCCTTTTACGTTAATTTGGTCTAAAAAAATGCTTTTACTTTTATTTATTCAGACATATTTATAAATTCTTTTTAAAAATTCAATCCAAATGCACTAAAATATTTTTATCAAACCCTTTAAAGGGTCACCACACCGAGCATCCTATAAACTAATAGGATAATTAGATGGCAAACATGCAGACAAATTCCAATGATTTAAGCATTTGTACCATATAGAGGAAGACACTAAACATGAGTAAAAGAGGGCTCAGTCAATTTCCTCTACAAAAGGGCAAAATGGGCAGTCCATCTTTTTCACAGGAATGTAATTAATTCTACAGAGTTTGTTCGGCCCTATAAAATTGTTAGTTATATGTCCTAGAACTAATAAATATATGTATTAATAATTTCTATTAATGGCAGTTTATTATTCTTTTAGCCATAATTTATGTTTATTAAAATAATTCCATAAGATACTTGTTATATGCTTCATTCTCAAGAGTTGAGAATATGAGTGAATTGAGTAGTCTAGTACAATATCTTTAAAATAGTTCACAATTATAGGAATTCCAATTGGACGTTATTATTCCGACAAATCATCACATCTGCGTTTCCATGATTCATATGAGATACTAATGAAGATGAAGTAGTGAGTCTCATATTATACAACATTAAATATCAAAAAGATATGTGGACACTTATAGGATAAGTGGGTTGACATGATAAATAGATAAAGTTCACATAGTAATTTTACTAATGTCAATGAAACATTATCTGGATCATACGAGTTGTATATAATCCTTAGACCTGAGATGGCACGATTATCTTGCACATAGGTAGCTATAGTTTGCGACTCTCCATATACTCATGTCATGCATTAGTATTAAACAGCCCGTGTGTATAGTTAGTTATGTATGGAGATATGTGACTAGTCAAGATAGGATTCATTACCTCATGTAAATGAGGATAGATCCTATGGATGAGGGGTTGTTCTTGATCATAAAATCCTTGGCCAAGTTACTTGGACTTAAATAGAAAAGAGTTTCTAGTTCATGTCATATTGATCAAAGAATGCAAAAAAACTCAGTAGAAACCATATGATCTAAGCTATAGTGTTTCACATTATCTATGACCTTGACTTGGATTGGGATCCTATAATGAAAGGATTCTGAGTGCATGAGAAATATGATTATTGGTTCACTAGAATGTTCTAATTGATATATTTATTACTAGTTGGGTGGTCATGACATATTGTGCTAAGTGTTACCCATGACTTATGAGAACCAAGGGTATTTTGGGAATTGTATTTTAGGTTCGGAAATGAGTTTCCAATAAAATCAAAAGTTTGATTTTGTGATCTCATTACCGATTAGTCATGAACCTAATTAATTAGTCACACACAGTAGAGCATATATATGCCAAAAACAAATTAATTGTAATTAATATAGTTAATTAGAAATTAATCATCAAATTGAACTTGTAGTTGGATTGTAGGGTTGTTAGCACATCCAAAGTCAAATTCAACATGGTGGTAAATTCTCAAAAAGAAAAAAATATTTTATATGGAAACTCCATATTTTAGAAAGTGTTTAGGACATTTTGGTCTTTTTGAGTTTGGGTTTATATAAGACATCATGTGACTTATATGTGACATTATGTTATTTTGGTAAATACCAAAATTACATAAGCCTATTTAAAATAAGAATTATTTGAAAATAAATTAATTTAAATTTTAAATAAGTTTTTAATTAGGAATCAATTGAGAATTGATATGTGACATAAATGTCATCCTAATAATTGCACATGCCCAAATAATAATAAAAAATGAATCTGACATATCAAAGAGAGAGAGTGTGGCTCAAGTTCAAAGGGAATAAACCTTTTGAGTAGATAGCTCCCTCCATTATGAGAAAACCACTCTACCACTCACTCCATACCAGTCTAGGTTCCCAAGGACAACAAAGAACGAGACTTGGACAAAAAGGAATTCCTTGGCATATCGTGTTTGTGTGGACAAGCTAGATGTTGTGCAGTTGTGCGACTACGTGTTCGTGAGACGAACAACTACTCTCTATGAGATTTTTCTACAAGAGGTATATGTTCTATTTATTCATCTTTGTTTTAAGCGTTTATGTTATCTAAATGGCATAAGGTGATACCAACCTCATGTAATAAGATTTCATTGAGAGTGTTTTCTATCCTATATAAATGGTTCATGTGATGAAAATTTTTTATTCACTACTATTTTATTTTCTGCGTGTTAATCTGATGCTTTTCCAACAAAAATTAACCACATTATTAAAATTCAACACGTGGACAATAATGTCTTCCCATGCCTCCTTAAAAACCTGCAAGAAAGAGAGTAAACAGAAAATATACCAGATGACTTATATCTCCAAATGCACTAATCTCCCACACACTCCACAAGGTTATTTTGGTTTATGATAAGATGGAATAAACAAAAACCTCTGCCACTCAAGTTTTCACCTCCACAATCCATTTTCCCATTAATCCCCAATGCAATAGTTGTTTTTTTTCTGAGTTGAAATAGAAAATAATATGGGGAATTTTCCTTAGCCTGACATCACCAACTCAATATGGAACCATAGGTATCTCCCACTTTTCTCCTCATACCATTCTGTGCAGTTTTCAGTAACCTGTATTATTGAGTTGGTAAGGCTGGATTCTGAATAATTAAATTCACACTGCCAAAGCACCCAAATGTTAAGGCCTTTGGATTATATGCATGCATATGTTTATCCCTTATTAATTTAGTTATTATTTTACACGTTCTATATATTATTGTATGAAATTAATAAACTAATTTAATAGAATAAAATGACGTTTTATCTTTAAATATTCCAAACAATATGATTGCGTTAGCAATTAATCCAAACTGCCTTCTTATAAGTTTCATAAAAATGTTTTTTTTTTTTAATGATCAAACTTTGATTAGAGTCGCAGCAATAGCAAGTTGAAAAAAATTTGTGTAACTGGAACTAAGTTGTCATTCAAAAAGATTAAGTAAAAACAAAAATTATATCCATCTGAACTTTAATTTGCCAACCTAATGAATGAATTTGCAATATGAACTATGGAGGAGACATAAAAGGAACAAACTTTCAATAATTACATTAAACCTCTACGCAACAGCATTTCAATCTAAGGATGCTGCTCAGCACCATTCAATTAAATAATTCCCAAATTTCATCAAGCGACATATTTTCCAGCACTGGATCATACAATTGTCCTCCTCCTCCAGAGTTTTCACTAGCAGCATTCGAATGGCTCTCCATTATTCCAGAATTATTTCCATTGGTAGCGCAGGGATTTGGAGCAATATGTGGCTTATTTGCATTCCTCACGGTTGTTGTGGCTTGCAAAGTAGCACAGCCAGATGATGGGTTTGGGGATGATGCAGGGGCATGATGATGAGAACCATTCACGTTTGGAGGTGAAGAAGAAACAACTGCATGTTGTTGTTGCCGAGTCAGTTCAGCGTGTTCCGCAAGCAACCGGTTGAACGTTGTTATTTGCTGCTTCAGCTTCACCCTCAAATAATAAGCCTTGAAGAATTCTGGGTATTGTTCTTCTAGCTTTTTCCATGCAAGTTCAGTGAGACCCGCTGGTATTTTCTGTTGAGCATAAAGTTTTTCCATGACCTCTTCGCGCTCCATATATTGTGAGAGACAAGGCTTAATGAGTCTCTGAGCCAGCTTGATGTCGTCACACTTAAATAGTGCACTTCCCATGTGTGAAGATAATAAATGTATTGGAGAATAGGGACAAACAATGGGATAGAACAATAAAGAGGCAAAGTAAAGGAAACGCAAGAGTGAGGGAGTGGAGAAGGAAATGTATATATAAGCAAAAGGGAAGGCCAAAGGTGGCTGACTTATAGTAGATTTTATGGGAGAGGTGAATATTATTAGGCCAGAAAATTTAGCCAAAATTTACTTGCCAGAATGATTAGCAAGTCCACGTGGTAGAAAATGTAGATTTTGTAGGAGGTTGCTACTAATTTGTTTTTTTGAATTTCAATGAAGATATAGGATAGAAATATTTTTTCAACCAAACTGATAGTAATCATGCATGTGAGATAATTCATTAGAAATTCAATTAGATTTTTCTTCAGATATTCTAAATATCAAAATCATTGTTATATGCAATACATGTCAACGTGGAAGAAAAGGAAGAAAGTAATTAGAAAAGTTGTTAGATTTGTGTTACAAATTTTTTGAAAGTGAAGCCTTCAGTTCCCCAAAAAAATAAATGAGAGTGAACCGGGACATATATTGCTATATATTTGCTGGTTTCGATAATTCTTTTATGATATCTTGTGAACGAGAAAGGGTGGGAAAGCTGGCCGTATACAGCATAATTATATCCTTTACGTTCTTAATATTTTTAAATTTATTTATTGAACACAATTCGGTAAATTGTTTTTGAGGTGTAACCGATTCAGGTTGGTTTAAACTTGGGAAAAAAATTATTTTGATGGACTTGGTTTGATTTGGATTAGAGTTTTTGTGATCAAACCATAATGGAACCAATTAAAGTTGGATTAGTTTATTTAGGTGATTGGGTTACCAGATTATTATTGATTTATATTTAATTTAATTAAAATGAAAAAATGAGAATAGATTAAAAAATGATAACATATTTAATTCATATAAATATATATTTTTTGACAAAAAAATATAAATATATAGTAGCTTAATAATAACATCAATAAACATAATTAAATTATGATCGTTTATATTACAAGAAAAAAAATCATGTTTACATTATTTTTACTTACACCTAATGTAATCTCATTTTGACCATTATTTATTTATATGGTGTTAAGATATACTACGATACTATTGTACTTCCCGTGCAAAGCACAAGCACAACATTAATTATACATTAAAGTCCTTTCACCAAAATTATCACATGACCTACTCTCCTATATATATATATATATATATATATATATATATATATATATATATTCTTTCTGATTTGTCATTCATCCAATCTTAATATTCTTTTACTCTTTATTTTGCAACATTACATTTATTCCAATGTTCAATTACAATGATATTGTGTCACTACTTTTATCAAATGACAACTCTTCCATTGCTATTTGTCCGTGTTGGCTATTCTATCGTCAATTCATTTCGTGTTTTCGTTTACTGAAAAATGGCACTAAAATAATGTCATATTTTATTAGCTTTCTAGGACGTATTTGATGTTAAAAATTTTAGAGATTTATGTCTACAACAACCATGCAAAAAAAAGTTAGGATTGTGAAATGTGATTAAAGATTAATGAAACTTGATCTTTTGCATTGATATATTACCAAAAATAAATAAAAACTGAAAATCACCTCATTAAAAAAAATCTAATAAAAAACTTGGACAAGAAAAGATGATTATTTTATTTTTAAAAGTATTTATTTGAATTGGGAGTTTTTAAAATTTATTTATTATTAATTTAAAATATAGAAAATGAGATAAACATTACAATCTATAATCTATAATACTAATATTTCAGACTCTTATGAGGGCAAGTTTTTCAAGTGTCGTAACGAAAATAATTTAGACCCATAGTTTTAAAAATTTAATCATTAATGATATTTTTGAAAAAATAAATAGCAATTATGATATATTATTAGAATATCATTGACAATCATCAGTATTTAATTGCATGATTGCACTATAAAAATTAAATATATTTAAAACTTATCACCATTTAATTAAAACTATAATACTATATTCAATATTCCTCTGGGTTTTCCAGGTGTAGCTTCTAGAGTAATTTAGAGCCCATAAATTTCATAACTTTAATAATTAATATTTTTTAAAAAAATTGTAATAATAATTATTATATATAATTAGTTTACTATCATTAATTTATATAATTTTAATATTCATAATAATCTTTTTAGTATCTGTAATTTATGTTAAATGCATGACCAAAAATATTATACATTATTTTGATAACCTTATATATTGGAGTTATTTAAAATAACTAGTGATAAATAAAATAAATAAATAATCAAAAGTAATTTTAAATTATATAGTTTATTTTTTAAAATATAAGTTTTTGAAAAATTTTTAAATTAGATAAGTTATGTTACTTTACTTATATACTCCTAATTACCAATTAATTAATTAATATATAATATTAATTAATTACTATATCATTTTTGTACCTATTGATAAAATGATAACATATATATATATATATAGTAATATGATCAATTATATTTAAATCACGTACTATATTCATTAATTTATAATATTTGTTATAAACTAGAAATTTAGTCTTGATATACTAAAATGAGGTAAATGACTCATTATATAATAAGAGTATTCACTATGATTGTTTATCAATTTTATCTTATAACTTTTTTACTATCTTTATTAGTTATTTTTGTTTTAGTTTTTTTTATTTTAGCCTTTTTTTAGTATTATATTTATGGTCTCATGATTAGTTATCACTTTTATATAATGACATTTCTTAATATTCATAAAATTCAAATACATATTTTAATATATTTATATAGGACTTAAATTCAAAATAATAGAGACCAAGCAGTTTATGAAATTATAATTTTCTTATTTAATATAAAATTGAGCCTTATTTATTAAGCTAATGCGATTTTAAGTTTTTCAAATTATCCTTAGAAAAATGATAAATTCATGTGTTAAGCTTATTGAAAGCTTTTTTTTTTTCATTTTAGAAGCTTAATATATGAACAAAATTTATCAAAAATTTCTCATACTTTTCCTAAACAATGAATTTATTGAAGGTATAAAAGAAATTATTGAGTTAGAGCCTGGAAATCAGTTAAGGAAACTCTTTATTACATTATTAGTGATAAACATAATAAGCATGCCACAATTTATATGGTAATATGTTTGGGAACTTTAAGAAAATGAAATCTTATATGACCGAAGAAATATATTGAAGAATTAATGTAGATTTTAAATTGTAATTTAAATTTTTTATCAATAATTTTAATATTATATTTCCAAATTTTAAAGACAAATATTGCATTTAGAGTTTCCTATTGTCATAAAAAAGAAATTTTATTTTTTGTATATATTTCTATCCCAAGTTCATTGTTAAAGAATTTATCTTTAATTGAAATTGAAAAGTTATTTAATTCAAATGGAAGGTCATTTAAGTCTATGTCATACCCAAATGATTCTCCACTCAATTAATTGCAAAGTCAACTCTTAGTTGAAGAGCTAGAATACAGAGAACAATTGTATAATTATTTTAAAGGGTATTTATTTTTAATGAATGAAATTCAGAGAATAATTTATGATAATATAATAGACTCAATAACCACTAAGAAATGAGGTTTTTATTTTGTATATGGTTATAGAGGAACCTGAAAAATATTTATTTTGAGAATATTTACTAAAATGATGCAGAAGGAAATCATATAAATTAAATTTATTCATTATTTTTTATTAATTATAAAATATATTTTTATATTTTTATAATCTATAATCTATCTATAATATTAATATTTAAGATTTATTACATGGAAAATTTTCCATGTGTTATTCATGAAGAAAATTATGGCCCACAATTTTTATAATCTTAATTATTAAAGTAAATTTTTGAATTTAATTTACCTTCTAATTATCAATTAATTTTTTCCAATCATACTTTCATATCTCTTTTCCATTAATACAATAAAAATACTCTACAAAATATCTCATTTAAAATTATTTAATACGAAAATAATAACAAATAATTAATATGAACAAAATGACAATTGAACATATTATTATATTCAAATTTTATATGTATAATTATTATAGTATTATTTAATTATAATACCATAAAAAAGACTTATAATTAATGATAATTTTATTAACCATAAGTAACTATTTTATAATTATATAAAAAGATATTATAATATGTTTTCTAAGTTGATATTGAACTAAAACTACAACCCATATGTGATGTTAAAACACTACATAAATTAGGATTATTTATTTTTTTTGCTAATTTATAATCTATAATCTATCTATAATAATACTAATATTTAAAACTCATTACATGAAAAGTTTTCCATATCTTATTCATAGAGAAAATTATACCTCATCATTTTGAATCATAATATATAAAGTAAGTTTTTGAATTTAATTTTCCTTCTAATTATTAATTAAAATTTTCCAATCAATCCTTCATATCTCTCTTCTATTAGCACAATAAAAATACTCTACAAAATTACTCAATCAAAATTATTTAACATGAAAATAATAACAAATAATATAAACAAAATGATAATTGAACATGCTATTATATCATTGCAATTTTATATGTATAATTACTATAGTATTAATTTATGATAATAAAACTATTATTATTATATTACCATAAAAAATTATAATAAACAAAAAATTTATTGACCATGTGTAACCATTATAGAATTATATAAAAAGCTATTATAATATATTTTAAATTGATAATGAATTAAAACTACAACCCATATATAATGTTAAAAACCTACATAAAGTATGATTATTTATTACATTTTTTGTACTAATTATAATACATTAATTATAACATATATTTTAAAATTGATATTTTAATTTATTAAAATGATGTATAATGAAATGAGATATAATTAAAATAACATAAAATAAATTTATTCTTTATTTTTTATTAAGTAGAAAATATATCTTTATGTTTTCATAAATTAAATATTTTAATTTATTAAAAAAACATGAATGGCTAGGGATGACAAAAAAAAAAAAAATCAGGTACCAACGAAATTACTTGCAATAAGGACAAAAATGAGGATAGGTTTTATTTTATAGGACGGGGTGAAGTCCCCATTTGTTGAATGGGTAGGGATGGAATGAGATATTCGCCTCATGGTAACCCATCAATTCGTCATTTATATTAATTATTAAATATCCACTTTTTCAAGTTTATTAATTCTTTTCTTCAATTTGTATTATAGATATGTTTTTATTGTTAATTTGGATTGTGTTGTATTAGTCATATTTATTAATAAGGACATTTATGTTTTGAATTTAAAGTATTTTAAAAACTCTTCTCCTTTTGAAATTTATTTAATTCCTAAATACCCATAGGGATTTAAATTCCAATGGGGATGAGAAATGAGGACCCATGACAGAGATGGAGATAAGGATGAGGGTGGAAGCATGTCTATCTCTAATGTATATGCATTATCATCTTTATACTGCTAATGATATAATAAAATTATCCACTTATTCTCTTTCATTATTCAACAATTTCAATTTTCAAGACGTGTAAAATTTTCATAACATAGGCTATTTATTGTTAGTTAAATGTTATTTATTGAGATTTTTTTAACTTTATAAATATGGCATTCAAAATAAAATATAAAATCAAATGACACATTTATATTTTATTATTTATCTATTGAATCATTTTGAAAAGAATTTTATGTACACAATTTTCTACAAGATATATTTAAGTAAATTATTATTTACTTAAGTAATGGTTAATAAATTATTTTTTATTATCACCCCATGTATGACGAGTTAAACGACTAGTTTGGAGATATTTATAATGAATACGAAAATATTATGAATGTAAAAGAAATTTTAAAAGACACATCATCATAAATTAATATACTCTAAGGGGGCATTTGTTTCAAAGTATCCTGAGAATAACTACATAAGAATAATATGTTCTTATGTTTTTTATAAATTTTATAAAATTATTCTTGGGCATCAATTCTAAAAAATGATTTTTCCATGATTTAGTAAGATTTCATTCTTAAGATAAAATATGGAAATAAAACATTTTCTATGACTTGGAAATGACAATTGTTAAGTATAACTATGAAAAATATCCCTCAATTATTTGATTTTCCCCACAATTTTTATTTATCTTTGCTTAAAAAAATTGATTGTTAATTTTATATTGATTAAAAAATATTTCTGAATTTATAATTTTATTTTTTCTTTGTTTTTGGGAAGTGTAATTTTTATTTAACATAGTTGTTATTTTTAGCATTTAATTTAGGGATATGTTAAAAATTATGACATATATTCCTATTAATACATATTATATAACAAACAGATTTTAAATTTATTTATAAGAATCTTAATAAATAATCCAGTCAATATATGTTGCTTGAAATTAAATGAGGTCAACTGTGTTGTTGGAGGACTAAACTGATGCCATCGTACATGCCAAAGGCAATATAAATATGAATATCTTTTAGCAAAAGAAGTTAAGGTTGTGTTACTATAACCAGATCTAGATAAAAGCACCCAGTTCAAAGGGTAGGTCATCGCACCAGCCTTTGCCTTTTGGTCTAACAGCACAATCTCATCAAATATTCTGAAATTTCAATTTCCCCATTTGATTTAAAACCTTCAAACAAAGAGGAAATATAAAATATAATAGATGAATTATATCTCCAAATGCACTCATCTCCCACACCCTCTACAAGGTTATTTTGGTCTATGGTTAGAAGGAGTTTAGATAACAAATCCTCTTCCCGAGTAAACAAAAACCTCCGTCACTCAACTTTCCACCTCCACAATAATCCATTTTCCACTCCATAGATGCAATAGTTGCTTCTTTCTGAGTTGAAAAAGAAAATAATCTGTGTAAATTTGCTCCCCATAGGCTGCCATGGGTAGGGCCTTTCATAAAGTGCAGGACTGATATGAGAATCGCCACCACCATGCAAGGGTGCATTCTAAATAATTAAGTTCCCCACTCCTAAACCACCAAAATATTTATGCCTTTGGATGATATCCCATGCAAATGTTTATCCCTTATTAATTTAGTTATTATTTTTCATGTTCCATATATTATTGTATGAAATGAATAACTAATTTAATAAAATAAAATGACTTTGTATCTTTAAATATATTCCAAACAATATTATTGCGTTACAAATTAATCCAAACCTCCTCCTTATAATTAAGTTTCATAAAACATCTTTTTTTTTTTAAAGATCAAATTTTGATCAGAGTCGCAGCAATAGCAAGGTGAAACTATACGGAGAGGAAACCAAAAGAGAACAAACTTTTAATAATTCCAGCATTTCAATCTAAGGATGGTACGATCAACGCCATTTAATTAATTCCAACATTTCATCAAGACTCATATTCTCCACCGGTGGAATATAGTATTGTTCGCCTCCTCCTCCCATGAAGTTTTCATCAGCAGTAGTCGAATAGCTCTCCATTTTTCCAGAATCATTTCCATTGGGAGCGCTGAGGTTTGGAGCAATATGTGGCGTATTTGCATTCCCCACGGTTGTTGTGGCTTGCAAAGTAGCGCAGCAAGATGGGTTTGGGATGATGCAGGGGCATGATGATGACAACCATTCACGCTTGGTGGTGAAGAAGAAACAACTGCACGTTGTTGTTGCCGACTTAGCCCAGCGTGTTCCGCAAGCAACCAGTTGAATGTTATTATTTGCTGCTTCAGCCTCACCCTCAAATAATAAGCCTTGAAGAATTCTGGGTATTGTTCTTCTAGCTTTTTCCATGCAAGGTCAGTGAGACCCGCTGGCATTTTCTCTTGAGCATAAAGTTTTTCCATGGCCTCTTCGCGCTCCATATATTGTGAGAGACAAGGCTTAATGAGTCTCTGAGCCAGCTTGATGTCGTCACACGTAAACAATGCACTTTCCATGTGTGAAGATAATAAATGTATTGGAGAATAGGGACAAACAGTGAGAAAGAACAATAAAGAGGCAAATGAGAGGAAAGGCAAGAAGTGAGGGAGTGGAGAAGGAAATATATATGCAAGCAAAAGGGTAGGGCGGTGGCAGGTAGGAGATTTTATAGGGTTAAAAAAAAACATTGCCGAAATTTACTGACCAGAAAGATTTGGTGGCAAATAATTAATAGTGTAATTATATATATTTTTATTAATGGATTAAAATTCATAGATAATAGTTCCTTTTAGATAATTTGTGGTTGAAAGTTTATCACTGTCTCACTAATTAGATTAATTAATATTTTAAATACCTATGATTAAATTATAACCATTGGATTCAAAAGGGTACTGGTACCTTGGGTTCCAAAACAAGAACCATATTATTAACTTTTAAAATAAATGAATTATAGTTGGTCATTTATCCAAAGGTTATCGTTTTCACGATTCGCAATTTCCACCAAATTTGAATTATCATCATTTGTTTTTTAAATCAGATTGTCAACTTAATTATCACTAAACTTATACAGTTTTTTTGTTTTTCTGTTTTAGTTATGGTGTGATATTTTTCATCTCGTTTATCTATCTTTTTATTTTTCACTCGTTCACCTTTGTCCATTTTTTTCAGGATCAAGACCACTTTTACCCCCTTCAAGCCATTCTTTAAAATTGAAAAAAAAAAAAAAAAATCTCTTTTAATTTGGCCATTTTGAGTATTTCACTCTAACTTAAGTTTGTTCTCTGATCAATAGTTTATTCAACTTTTGTTTTCTGTGAGGGATTTAATTTTCAATGGCAATTTTGTGATAAAGTTAATGTGATAACGATTTAGGATTGAGGATTCATAGGAGGAGGATATGACTACGAGTAAATCCACATTAATTGCTAGATAGGTGCTGCAGTTATATTGTGATAATTTTGTGGTAAAAAAATACGTATTTTACTAAAGTCATTATATGCCATACATGTCCACATTCACGTGCATCAAAAGTAAAGCAATCGGAAAAAGTACATATTAGAGTTGTTACAAAATAACACAAATTGTTCCAATGATGAACCGGAATTTTGCTATATCTGTGGGTGTGCTAGTAGATATCCTGTGATGTGAATCCTATAGCAGATGTCTCAAGATGTTCATATCATCATAAGAAAAGAGAAAATGTTTTTGAAGGGTCAAAAGCATATGAAAAATGGGTAATTGAATCTTAAAAAGATTTTCTTAATTCATAATAACGGGGCTTTTAATTTCAAATGCATGCGATTTCCGAAATATATGGATTTTGTTTCTTCAAGATATATCAAGTTGCCGGAAAATCGAGATTGGAAACACCTTTCCCAACAACAGATGGCAAAAAAATATCTTGGCTGATAATTCCCCAAAGAAATCACGAATTTCAGTTGGAACATGATCATAGCTTGGCGGAAGTACTGTGACGAGGTGGAGGTCACATAATGAAGGGTGTAATCTATGAAGGGCACTTCACTTTTGTAAAAGTACCCATGTTGGGTACTTTCTGACTATGGATATGCGTCACATAAGTGGTGGAGCCAGAAATTTTAAAGGATGAGGGACAAATTAGTTAATATAAAATAAAGTAAAATAAATTATTATATAAAAAGTATAAAATAAGTCATTATATAGTATTTTTTATATAAATTATTGATAAATTAGGATTTATTTCATAATTTATTCTCTCTTTTCTTAAGAAAAAAATTAATAATTTTTTTCTTAAATACCTTTTAGGTTCAACATAAAAAAATGTGTATCAATGTATTATTTAACATTAAAATAGAGCATTGATCATAAATAACTAACTAGTACATAGAAACTCTACTAATTGGATAAAATGAGTTAATAAAAAAAATTATAAAAAAATATATTCTAGAAACATTTATATATTTCATACTTTTATATCATATGTGTTACTATACCAAAAAACTTTTATTATTTATTATACATATTATATATAGAGATAACATAATTTTTTAAGTGACCAGAATATAAAACATATATATAATCATACAAATATGCAAAATTTGGGGAGGTCGTGGCCCCCTCATCCCCTCCCTGCCTCTGTCAGATACTTACTCGATGACTATTTTTGAGTATAAGGTGGTACCCAAGCTTGGATACATCAGTTTAATGAACTTTTGTATTATTTTTCCTTTCTTTCTTTTTTAATTCCATTGAGCCACAAATTTTTCCCTACTTAAATTTATTTATTTTTTAAAATATTAGAATGTAATGTTGCATAATTTTGACTTGTTTTATGTTAAAATTTTAGTTTTCATCACATGAAATTTATAAAATTTTAATATTTTTTTTATATATATTGTGATGTTCCTATACTTGAATTTTTTTCAAAATTTTCATACCCCCTACCCATATTCGTACCAGGTACCATACCTGTATCCATGCAACATAGGTGTAATGCTTTGGTGTCGATGTTTTTGTTGCTTTCTTCTTTATCTCAATAAGCGCGTGTTTTTATGCCATTGTTTCTTATATGATTAGTCCCATGATCTTATATCCTGTGTTTTGTGCCCAGACCAATTTGCTCCTCACTTCTATGTTGTGGGTTGTCTTTTTCATATAATCATCGTAAACAAAGTGTTCTCAATTGGTGAATGCCTTCTAAAATAACATAGCTATCATGATATTGATTATATCAATTTTCTCTTCTAGCTATCATGATATTGATTATATCAATTTTCTCTTCTTTTTTTCCCTTTTTTTTTTTTCCAAAAATCAACTCTGTTTTCTGAAACTTTAAATTTTAACTGGAGCCACTTCATTAGGAAGAGGTTAAATTCATCATGAGCACTACTGAAAATATGGAATACAATGAAGTTGAAATTGAGCTGTTATTCACATAATGGATAAGAACAAAAATTACATGCATTATATTACATCTGAATTTGCCAAGTAATAATCAAAGATTTTGTGTAGTTATTGGAATTATATAATGGAGGAAACGAGATGAGAACAAAATTTAAATTACATCTAACAACTACCTTGATCTTTTCCCGAAAATTGAGACCTGTGATGGTGACAGCTCTCCAAAAAAATGATTGACTTCAAAACAAAAGTTAAAAGGGCTCACAGGCCTAATCCAAGATGGAAAGGATTTGCAATAGAATCTTGATGCCCCCACAATAAATTCTTCTAAATCCTACCACAAGAATGCACCATGGGACTGAATTGAATCTTCCTTGTGTATCATGGAAATTCTAGAGTTGTTATCAGGTTCACTGCTTTGGGCCAATAACCATTAAAATGTTTATGTTCCAACTCTTTCTAGATTTTCAGAGACAGTTTTCATTCTAGGCCGGACCTCAGGGTCTCCCTCAGTGCATGACAATGCTACATGAAACACAGCAAGTACCTCCTTCTTGGCATGCACTTCTTGGAGTAGAGGGGGATCAACCATTTCAGATAAAGGGCTTTCTTGTTCAAAACCTTTCCTTACCCACCTCACCATGTCAGGGACTTCCACAGAAGTTGATGGTGCAGGAGAAGAATCTGGGGACTTCCCAGTGAGCAATTCAAGCAACACAACCCCAAATGAATACACATCCCATTTCTGGGTGGGTCTGCTGCCTGGGACTCGACCCTCAGGGGCTTTATAATTGTTGGTTCTCTCTGTTTGTGATGACTTAGAGTAAGGAAGAGCTCCACCCATAAAGCCACCAGAAGAAGGGTTATTGCCAGTGATGCTGATCAACCGGTTAAGGCCAAAATCAGAAATGTGGGGTTGGAAGTCTGCATCAAGGAGGATATTGGAGGGTTTGATGTCGCCATGAACAAATTTTCTTGGACTGCATTCATGGAGATAGGCCAAGCCCCTGGCTGTTCCTTTGGCAATTCTCAACCTGGCAGACCATGAAAGGTTCATAGAAGGTTGACCATTTCTCCCTGCACAGACAATTAGGTTTGATTATCAACTATTTGCAGCTGAAAATATTTATTGGAAAGACTATAAATGTAGTGCAGATTGCAAATGCAGATTGAGCTAGCTTTAATTGCAATTACAAATTTATGCTGTCCGTACAAAAATAATTCATACAGAATTTATTATTATACAATGATGATATATCTTCTTGAGATATAGACATAAATAGCAGTTTAAACTATATAAATTCTATAAATATTTTTTCAAATACAATAATCATCAATAACTGGTTATTGTATCTTCAATCATACTTAACACATTATTTTGTGGGCAAAAAGTTAAGAGTCAGACATAAGTGCGGTAGAAGCATGGAGTAGGAAAACAATTATTGTAGGGCCCGTGTTGAAAAACAATCTAGAGATGGTCAAGTTTTTAGAGACTGCTTGAAAAGCAAGAAAGTTTGGCCAAAAAGATAAGTAATGGAACAAGAAAAAGGCAAAATTTTCACGAAAGAAGGGTCAACGAACAGGGAAGTTCAACTATGACCCAAAAAAAAAGGAATAAAAAGAAAAACCAAAAACTAGCAAGTTCAACTATGAAATAATGGCACAAAGGCGGCACAAACTTGCAAGTTATTTTTTCTGCCTACAGAAACAAGAACACTTTAAACAAAGCTACTTTAAAAGATACTACTACTATATTAGTGTGTGTGACAAACTGAAGATATTCGTATAAAAAGGAGATCCAAAGTCCAAACAACCACGAATATTAAAGTCTGCAGTCACTGCACTTGAGAAGATAAAGTCCACTATCCCAAATAAATTAAATATCAATATTTCATAGATCTTTTTTCCCTACCTTATCTCACATAAATTAAGAAGAAAAGAAAGAAAGAAAATCATCTGAAAATTAGTAATATGAAAAACCCCCATGTGGGGTTTCAGTGTCACTGCTGCTAGAGAAATTGTTTCGACGTGTGAAATTGCAACTTTTCCACCTAAAGTTTTGGTTTGTCTAGTGGCCCATGTGCTGAGAGAATAAGATAAAGGGTCTAGTTCATGGTCCCAAACATGATGAATACCATTGCCATCTCATTTCCCAGACACATGGTGAATGTCTTTACTTCTCGTCGGAGGCAGGTCATTTACATTAGCATTCTTGTCTCACCAAACAACTTCTTGGATCCAACGCCCCTTGTAATAATAATAAATGATCATCTAACAAAAGTGCTCACCTAGCCACACACACCTCAAATTAAATTATAAAAAATATAATTATTAGTTTATTTCTACCGAGACAAATTAAAATTTAATATTATTTATTTGCACCAGTCAACCAACCATTTCGGCCCATTGTCCCACAAAACTACGATTGGAAAAGACAACTCCAAACGCAGTGTCTTTCGAGTATATGCAGAATACCTTAGTTTTATAACAATTATTGATTTTTAATTTTTAATATTTTAAAATATCTGTCTATTTACAATATGTAGATAACATTAATTTTTTTTATTTATATTCTTAATATAAATATAGTAGTTAAGTATTAATACATTTATTAGGATGAATAATAATGACTAGATAAATATAATTTTATCAATTAATATAATTTTTTATATTTATCAATATATTTTTTTATTTTTCCTTGATATGTGTATTATTTAATTTTTAACCGTTATTGTAAAGTATTTTACTATTAATTTTTTAAAAAAATCATTGGATTTATTACTATTTCTATCAGCCCTTTCTAAAGAGGATAAGTGGATAACAGTTAAATCGAATTATTAAACGCACGCAACTTAAAATGCAGACAAATCCTTGTCTGCGCAATCAAATTGCTCTGGTACTAACTCATGAAACAAAAAATCTCTAGCAAAGCAGGGATGTGGATCCATGGTTTCACGGATAATAAGTCAATGAGAATGTAAAATGTCAGAAAATTAAAAAAAAAAACCTCATAAAAAAAAATCTCATACTGCAAAGGAATTGCTAAAAAAAAAAAACGAAATTATATGCCAGACGGATAATATAGTCAAAGTTAATACTTACATTATGCTAGGATTGATTAATCCACGCACCATTAGTCCACGTAATGCAAGTATAATGTAATATCAAAAACATTTCCTAACAAATATTAGCCATTAAGTTATATGAGTTTATATAATTGAAGTAATACTAATTTATAAGAGTCTAATAGTATATCTGAATTTTCCTGCATACTCTGTTTATATTGCATCACCTCAGATCCAGCATTCACCTACCTAAATACCTATCATGAGCTATCATTATTCTTCTTTTGACACTATTATTGTTAACTCTCTCTTTACCATACAACACTGTTCACACACACTCTGCCCAAAAGTCAGCTACTTTGTTAGGCAAGGTATGAGTGAAAATGGAGGTCAAACCCTGTTCTTACCCAATCCAAAAAATTGAAACCAATGTCCCAAAATGAAATTCAGAAAGTAAAACATGAACAAAAACGTGAAAGAAACTGACCTCTAAGAGCAGTGGCCAGATTGCCATTGGATATGAAATCACTGATGAGGAGCTTCTCATCAGTGGCCCAATAGTAGGCCCTAAGCCTCACAATGTTAGGGTGCTTGACCTTCCCAATGGCCTGAACCTCAGCAGCAAACTCCTTGTACCTCTGCTCCCCACCTTCCCCAAGCCTCCTCACAGCCACAGGCACCCCATTCCCAAGCACAACCTTGTACACAATCCCCAACCCACTCTTCCCAAGCACATAAGCAGAAGCCCTCAAAAGCTCATCAAGCTCAAAATTGAACCCTTTATCTATTGCCACCAAATCCCCTTCCCCTCTCCCCCATCCCCCTCCTCCACCTCAGAATCATCACTCTTCAACACCCCAACACTCATACATGGCAAAGAACAACACCCACAAAAGCCCATTTTTTCACTGTTCCCACCACCAAACTTGGCCTTACCCGTGCAACTGCACCCATTACACCCATCCTTCTTCTTCCAATAAACATAAACAATTAAAAGCCCAATTAGTGCCACAGCAGCAGCATCAGCCACTGATATAAGAACAATTAAACCAGGGCTCAGCCCTTTATTGGGCCGTACGGCAGGCCCGACCCGCGAATCTGGACTAGCCCCAGGTTCGCTCGGAGCTGAGCCTCCGCACGGTTTCTGAAGCGGGAAACCGCATAGGTTCGGGTTGTTGAGGAAAGCAGTGGGTCCCTGGTTGGAAAACGACCCCGTTTGGGGAATCTCTCCAGAGAGATTGTTGTTGCGCAAATCGAAGCTAACCGTCACGGGAAGCTTCCCTAGCGACTCCGGGACGTTACCGGAGAGGTGGTTGAACGAGAGGTTTAGGGTTCCGGAGAGGGAGTCAAGGTCGCCGATTTCATCAGGGATGGAACCTTCTAGAAGATTCGCGGAGAGGTCGAGCTGGACGAGGCTCCGAAGGTCTGGCCAAGGACTCACCGGAATCTCGCCGGCGAATCGGTTCCGAGCGAGGACGAGGCGCTGGAGATTGGAGCAGTTGCGAAGGGAGTCGGGGATGGCGCCGGAGAGGGAGTTGTCGGAGAGGTCGAGGTTCTGGAGGCGGCGGAGGGTGAAGAGGGAAGGGGGGAGGTCACCGGAGAGGTTGTTGGAGTGGAGGTAGAGGGAGCGGAGGTCGGTGGTGGCGTTGAAGAGCTGGGAAGGGATGGGGCCGTTGAAGGCGTTGGAGTGGAGGTTGAGGCGGCGGAGGTAGAGGAGTGTGCCGAGCTCCGACGGGAGGTAGCCGCGGAGGCCTCTTCCAGCGAGTGAAACGCCGACGACGCGGGGCTCCGAGTCGCCGGAGATGTTTGAGCAGCTCACGCCGGACCATGCGCACGGCGTCGCGTCTCCGTCGTTCCAGTTGGAGAGCGCGGCGGCCCCCGCTGCGTCCACGGCGGATTTTAGGGTGAGGAGTGCGACGCCGTCGGAGGAGAGAGAAATAACAGTTCGGAAGAGAAAGAAGAAGAAGAGATAAAGGAAAAGAGAAACGGTCATTTAGAATGAGTGATACGACACCGTTTCTGGTTGTGTGGGTGGATGGCACAGTGTGTACAGTGAAGTGTTGAGGAAGGGAGTGAATGGTGTTGGGAAATGGTTGAGGGAGGGAGAAAAATGGAGGTTGTTATATTTATGAGGGAAAAGGAAAAATCAAGAGTTAAGGGGAAGATGAGATTTTAATTTGGTGGGGTCCATTCCCGCCAAAAAATTAGAGAGAGAGAGAGGAGAGAGCTCCTACCAGAAGTGAAGTAAAAGAGAAGCAACAGAGGAAGAAGAATCTTTCTTTCTTTGTTTGCCACTAAAAAGTGGATGGAATTTGGCTGTGTTGCCAGTACATTGAAAGGGGGCTACTCATGTGCCAACGATGAAGAGTGCCTATGGTGCCAATACTACATGGCCTCGTGAAGAGGGGACATCTGCCCTTTTGATTTTTTCATTTAAAAAAAAGACACTAAACAAATTAGGATTTGTCAAACATACCCATTCTTCTTCCCTCTCCTGACACCTGTATCCACCATCACCGCCGCTAGCCCAGAGCAGGCCCAGCTAGCTCTACAACTGCTAGCTCCAACAGGCCAAGAGCATGGTCTAGACGTCCCCTCCACCATTACCCTCTCAATGCCTATTATCAACACATGGCAGGACCCTTTTCTTTTAGCGATCTGAGCCTCCGCAATAATCCGGCGGCGTCGCTCCTCCGATTGGTGCTAGACGGAGCGGAAGACGAATCTACAGCGAAGGAGGATGAAGAGCCATTGAGATCGACGGAATCATTGACGGCGGTAACAACAACCAGCATCTTCGCCATCACCGACCAGGAGGCCCACCACCACGCCAGCGCCACCGTCGTCCTCTCCTGCGCTGCCTTCGGCTTCTCCGCCCTCCTCTCTCGTCTTCTGCTACACCGAGTTCATGGCCGACTTCCCCGTCACCGGTGATAATTCTCTTCTCCGCATCGAGGCCACAACCCCCGTTTTTGATTCACTAAAGGAGATCACAACTTGGGAACCTCTTATGAACGTAGTTTTCGCACAAATCCAGTTTTTGCACAAAAAGATCACAAATCCAATCTCCTGTCTTTTTTTTTTTGTGTTGTGTTGTGTTGAGATTTAAGGGGTGAGAAGGGATGGAGACAATGACAGAGGCAACATGGAGACAGAGGGGAATAAGCCTTAACCCTAACCATAATCACATCCCTAAAGAACAAGAAATGAATATTAAACGGGGGATTGAGAGAGAAATGGTTAGTGGTGAGTGTTGAGGAGATCCGCAAGGCACAAAGGGCAGATGGCCCTGCCACTGTCTTTACAATCGACACTGCAACTCCTCCAAACTGCGTGGAGCAAAGTACCTACCCTGACTATTATCTCCGTACCTGCCCTTTTTGTCCTTTGTGTCCAGCAGCTTCCTTATTGCATCCATGGCCGTCCATGGTGGAGGTGGATACAAGGTGTTGGAGAGAGGGAAGAAGAATGGGTTCAAAGGTATATTTGACATTTTAATTTCTTTGACTTGTTTGAAAAAATAATAAAAAAGCCAAAAACTTTCTACTGACCATTTGACTGCCACATGTCCGTCAGTCATGTAATATTGGCACCATAGGCACTCTTCATCGTTGGCACCTGAGTAGCCCCCACATTGAAATAGTGTGGATGTGTTGATGATTGTGCTGAAGTAAATTTTGCTTTGTGGAGCCTAAGTGTTTTTTCTTGAAAGAGTAAAACAAATGCCATGTTGTTTCATATTTTTTTAATAGCAAAAGTCAATATGCTTTTTTGGGTATTAGAAAAGTTGTTAATTCACACGGAACATGAATTAATTCCTAATGCATGTGAAAAATTAATGCCGGAATGTTCTTGTTTCTTTCTTTTGATTTCGTTTATGCAACATGGTTGAATAAAATAAATGAAGTATTCCACAACCTGAGACTAAATGATAGGCGAACTCCACAACTTGATAATGAAATATTTTATATATTTTTCTTCTTGTTAATTTGTGAGATTTACTTTTGATAAGCCCCTTGTCTTAATTAAAGTATATAGAGACTAAATTAAGAAGTTTTTACATCTTTTTATAAAGCATAAAGTAGTTTGCTCAGTAGAATTTCAGAGAATGTTAAAAAGTAAAACTTAGTCATCAGGTTTGAATTAAATTTTTCAAGTCACATACATGCCTTCAACGTCGTGGATTTATCGCGTAACAAAAAGAATTAAATAGTATATAAAGTAAACAATTTACCTAAGTTGGTAATGATGGTAAATGAATTCGACAAGTATGAATTCCATGACATTATTATCTCTTCTGGTCACTTTGAAATCTTGTGTTGTAATCCCCTTTCCTCAACCAAACACCACTCTCTCACACTCATAATGGCGGGGTCACCAACATAAACTTGTTTGTACCTCCCATTCCATAACAGCCTGCTGCTTCTTCACGTAATTTTGTGCTGCAGAGAATCATTTATTCATTGAATAGAACTATACGTGATAATTGCCCGTAGTACTCAATCATGCAAAACAAACTTAGAAGCAAACAAAAACAAAGCCACACGGGCAATAACTCTATTATTGCAATTTGTTATTCAGAATTTCTTGGGCGTAAAATTTCAGTAATGATCTCTATCAGCAAAAGATAGAAGGACTTTATGCATGCCCAATAATATCCTTCCCCTATTTCAAAAGAGGACGGCTAAAATCCATCGTAAAGGGTAATTTGCTGCACTTTGAGAGGGAAAACAAATTAATAAAACGCTTTGCTTTGTAGTCAAGGGATATAGTTGGTACCGGATGCATTCCAAGTTTCCAACTACATAAAACCAGCAAAAAAAGACAAAGCAGAATTCCAACTGTTCGATCAAGAACATAGGTCCCGCACCAAGAAATAAAAATGGATAACACTGTAATACCTTGGGAGAGGTTACCATAACATACTTGGAGGAGGGATTCTAAGGTATAATAATGGATCTACCTAAATAAATGAACTCAATTGTTTATTCCGTCATCTTTGTGATAAATCTTACACAATTGAGTGAATCTAATTAGTGATTACATAGAATAGATCTCGTTTTTCTTCTTACACGATAGTATATAGCTTTCCACTTTTACTCGATTTTCCTTCTATAAAAATCAAATGCAAATACTTAAGCAGTAGCGAGCTTAAAGAGTTATTACTGTGAGAAATTCCAGAGAGATAAAAAATGAGGGCATAGTTTGCCTTTCGGTGTGTTACCATAATCAACTTGCCTTAATATCAAGGACAAATTATATTAGTTTCTCCTAAGATTAGTTGAAACTTCTTCCCCCTTATTTGTAAGATTTACTTAGAACTTTAAGTTTATAAAATTATTACACCAATCTTGTCTAACTTTATAGAATTATTACCCTATCATCCCCTCCATTGCACATATATTAGGGAGGTTAACGCTACCCCAACAAATATAAAGAAGTCAAGTTAAATTTTACCAAATCTAAAGAAAGCGCAAGCGCAGTGTAATTTATCTAATATTAATGCATTAACATGTTCTGTAAGGTCAACGTGCTTGCTGCTGTGGGAGAGCTATTAACATCCCACGTGCATCCTGCATTTCCAATTCTTTAAGGTCAGTGTCAATGATTATTGAGACCTCAATTACCCCCTCAGTTTGCCTTGTCAGCTCCCCCTTTTTATTTTCTATGACCTATTCTTCCACCTGTACATAACTTCGGAAACTTTTCAATCCTTCCTGCACTTGAATTCACCATTTTTTGGGATCTGCGCAGGGGACCACAATCAATGAAGACTTCATTATCTTGGCCTCAAAAAACAAGGAAAAAAAAATTGCACCATGAACATTAAGCGAGCACATGTTAGTTGAACTCTATGTCAATTACTCATCCATCATAGTCATGGCAACTAGAGTTTAGATACTCGTTAAAAGCATAGGTTGCTGCTCGCTGGTATAATTCCTTCTCAAAGGAGTAGTTCGCGTGGAATGTTTGAAGCTAAATTAGTTTTATTGCTAAGTGCAAAGTTGTGTTTTTTTTCTCTAAACCTAAATGTCAACTCTCCTGATAAAGCGAAGAATGCACAAGACATACGTTACATCAGACATAATATGCATTTATAAAAGTTAGCCCAACCCCATGCATATTTTATCAATCTCATTATAATTGGGTTTGGGTGTACTATTTTCTTAAATACAGGGGACCATTTTTCTGGGAGTATAGGTTATAAACTTCTTTGATAAGTTATTGATATACAAATTCCTTATGCGTTCATTTCATCGACGAGAGTGAGTGCCTTAAAATAGGAAATTAGATAGCAGATGAATCCATTTTGAGACTTTTTTCCCCTCTGATACATGCATGTAATGATATTATTACTAAGGAAATCTACCAATAAAATTTGTAACCTCATCATGCAGAGAAACACCGTTTTAGAATTCAGTAAACTACAACTGGCTTTCACTTGCGGCAATTCCTACCAAAGTACAGAGAAGCTTGACACATCTAGTCAAATTTCATCTGAAAAAGCAGCAACCTTAGAACGTGCCACATTAAAGATACTTTTTGAGGGTTGGACCATAGCTCTTTTGTTCCTCTAGTAAGAGATGTTTGGGATAATACAGATGTTCAAGGGTGGGAAGGGTTCAAGTTTATGAAAAGGTTAAAATGCCTTAAAGATAGGTTGATAGTTTGGAACCGAGAGGTGTTTGGGGACATAAGAGTCAAGAAAGTTCTTAAGGAGATTCAAGTTCTAGATAGATTGGATATGGATGATCTTAGCTCTAGGGAAGACCGTGTTAAGAAGGCCTCTTTGCTTAATGATTTTGAGGAGATTTTGTTGAAAGTAAAAATGAGTTGGAGACAGAAGACTAAATTCCAATGGGCTAAACATGGAGATGTTAACTCCAAGCTTTTTCATAAGGTGGCTATAGGGAGAAAGAGGAAAAGTTTGATTAAGGAATTAGATCTTGGGGATGGCCAGATTGTTAGAGACAATAGAGCTATTGTTGAAGAGATTACTAAGTTCTACAAGGATTTATTCTCAAAGGAGAATCTTAGAATGGAGTGCTATATCTCATGAAAAGGCATCCTTTCTTGAGAGACCCTTTGAAGAAGCATAATTGAAAAAGGCAATTTGGAGTATGGGAGTAGATAAGGCTCCAGGTCCAAATGGGTTTTCTGCTAGTTTTTTTCAAGTTTGTTGGGATATTGTTAAAGTGGATCTTTCAAAGGTGCTTGATGAATTCCATAGAACTAGAAAGATTGATGTTAATACTAACTCTACTTTCATTTCTTTGGTTCCTAAAAAGGATAGGCCAGTTAGAGTTAAGGACTATAGGCCTATTAGCCTTGTCACTAGTTTATATAAAATCATCCCTAAGATCTTTTCTGCTTGTCTCAGTGAGGTCATAGGAGAGACCATTTCAGATAATCAAATTACTTTTATTGAGGGTAGATGCTGCCCTAGTGGCTAATGAAGTGGTTGAGGATATGAAAAGAAGGTCAAAACAATGCTTCGTCTTTAAGTTAGACTTTGAGAAGGCCTATAACATGGTTAGTTGGAGTTTTTTTGGATAAAGTGCTTGGGAGAAAAGGGTTCGATTCTAGGTGGAGAAGTTTGATTTCAAGTTGTCTCGCTACTAGCTCCTTTTTGGTGATAGTCAACGGTGAGCCTAAAGCTTAGTTTCATGGCCAATGAGGAGTGAGACAAGGTAATCCTCTATCCCACCTTTTGTTCACTCTGGTGGTGGATGTTCTAGTCACTTGGTTTCCAAAGTAGTGGAGAAAGGGTTAGTAAATGGGGCCAAAATAGGTTTAGATAAGGTTGTGAATCTCTCATTTGCAGCTTGCCAATGTTACCATCTTGTTCTTAGATAATGATAAGAAAGGTTTTTTAGATGTTCTGACCATTTTGCAAATTTTTGAATTATGCTCTGGATTGAAGATTAATTGGTCCAAAAGTGGCTTAGTTGGTGTTAATATGGATTATCAACCCATCTCTGCCTTTGCCACTTTGGAGGTTGTCAACTTTTGGATTTGTCTTTAGTTTATTTGGGTGATCCTTTTGGTGGCAATCATAGATCTATCTCCTTTTGGGATCCAGGATGGAGAAGGTTTCTAAGCGCCTTGATACTTGGAAAGGGGCTTATTTTTCTCTAAGAGGTTGGATTCATTCAAACTTGTCTTTCTAGCATTTCTCTTTATTTCTTATCTCTATTCCGTATACTAGTAAGGGTGACTAATACAATTGAAAATATTATAAGAGAAATGTTTCTTCTGTTGGTGTTTCAGATATAAGACATGATCACTTGGTTAGTTAGGAGGAATGTTGTCGTCTAAAAAGGAAGGGGGCTTGGGTCTTGAAAAGTTAGTATCTAAAAATATTGCCTTGACAACTAAATGGCTTTGGCGTTTTCTCTTGAACCACTTTCCCTATGGCATCGAGTCATTCAAAGCAAGTATGGCCTTGATAGGAATAGGTGGGATGCTAATACAGCTTCTTGAGCTACTCATTTTAGTTGTTGCAAATTCATTGCCCAAGGTTATTCTAGGTTTAAACCCTTACTCTTCTTGGAGGTTGGCAATGGGTCCCATGTCAACTTTTGGGAGGATCATTGTATAGTTATAGCTTTTTCAGCTTTATCATTTGTCTTCTCTTTACCACTCTCCAATCCAAAATTTTTATCTGCATGATTCCACTTTCTCTTGGAACTTTCATCTTTTAAAAAATTTAAATGATAGAAAGTCTTTAGATTTAGCATTCATTTTGGGTCTCCTTGATTCAATCATATTATCCTCATGTCCCAATAAAGTCTTGGTCTCTTGAGTTTCCTGGGATTTTTTCATGTAAATCTTATTTTCAATTTCTAATCCATTCTTTGAACAATTCTTTTTGCCTCGAAAAACCCATTTGGAAGTTGAAAGCTCCCTCAAAGGTTAAATCATTTATTTGGACAGCTGTGCTTAATAGAATTAGCACTAACAATATGTTGTAGGTTTGAAGACCACAAAAAGTTATTTCCCTTATATGTGTGATATGTGTAGTGCTAGCTCAATATCAACGACACACTTGTTCTTGCATTGCTCGATGGCATACTCTTTATGGAATTCTATGTTTGGCCTTTTTGGTGAATGTTGAGTGTGTCCTAATACCATGGATCAATTGATTCAATTCCTTTTAACTAGATTTGTTGGTTTTGGGAGGAGAAAGGAGGCCAAATCCTTACGACATGTGTTGTCTTTGCAGCTTTTTTGTGTATTTAATTAAACGTAACTCTGTATCTTTCAAGGCAGACATTCAGATAAGGTACATGATCTTTTCAGGATCTCCATCTATATGATAAGAGATTGGAAAGTTGACCTTTAGATGTTTTCTTTTGTTTTTCCTTGTTTAAGGATCTCTTGTCCTTTTAGCTGTATGTATTATTCTTCTCTTTTATCAATGAAATTCTTCTTTTATAAAAAAAAAAAAAAACCTTATCCTAATGCCAATATTAATGGATGCATTGAATTCAGCCTAAGATGATAACTGGACAAAGGTCATAAATTCGATTCATTTTAATCATTGAAATTATATCTATATTTGACTTTAGTCCTAAAATTAAGAAATTATCAATTTAGTGCTTGAAATTACAAGAAAATTTTATTCAAATTAATCCCTAGAGTAATATTTGCATAGAGCCATGAACTAACTTAATTACTAAAATGATTAATTTGAATAATTTTTTTTTAATTTTAAAGACTAAATTGTTAATTTCTTAATTTCAAGAACTACTATAACTCATGCATACCAGGGATAACAAGGAACATTTACTCTATGTAATATTCTCAGCTATTTTAACTCTTACCAAGTGCCAACAAAATAGCAGCATCTGGACAACCTACGCAAGTTCTGTTCTTTGATTTGAAATGTTTGCATTTAAATAAAAACATAGTATCAGTAAAATAAGGGAAATTCCCAGAACACTTTATTTGCAACACGGGATTTCTAATGATTTGCAACTTTTACATGAAGTCTGTACTGCAGAACTGATTTAACATCTAACGAATTCTTTTTATAACAAAGAGAGATTAAAAAAAATACAAAAAAGGCTCAACCGTATGCTTTAGCTAGATATCTTCAATGCAACGACACACTAGGCCCACCACGAATATTTAATGACGTTTATGACTATGATATCTCCAGTAAATCCAGATTTTAAGTCATGTATGCATTAGGTAGTTCTAAGAAGTCAGAAAAGGTGAAATAAAATTTTCCTGTAGCAGAAATCTAAAACAAAACCAATCAATTTAGCAATCATATATCTAACATCTCCCAGATCCTCTCCATAAACAGTACATATAGAAGTTACAAGGTTTAATTATATATTCAACCTCCACCACCTTCACCGGTAGGGTAAACCAATACCTACAGCAATGACTATTAAACATTGTCCCACCAGGAGGTGTTGCATAACTAATACCCACATTTTTCTTGATTACCGTGAAAACACACGTGTTTGGTTTTAGGAAACAGTTTCATTTTCTGTTTTCAATAAGTCTTATATTTTTAGGATTTTGTGAAGAAATTAATTAAAACAGGAAATGCAAAGTGAAACTGAAATTTCAATTCGCCGTTGTTTGAAAACAGTTTTCAATTTCAGTTTCATTTTCAGATTAGTGAAGGAAAAACTGAAAAAACTGAAAACTGAAATTGAGTTTTCAGTTTTTTCAGTTTTTCCTTTACAAATCTGGAATTGAAAACTGTTTTCAAAGCAAATGGCCTTATTGTTTCCTTTACAAAATCTTGAAAAATAGGAAACAAACTGAAAACAGGAAATAAAAATTGAAAACTGTTTTTTAAAACCAAATGCACACAACCTTTGTTTGATCTCAATTTCAAGAAGGTCACCATATTCAAACAAGATAAATAATCAACTGGACTTACCATATCATAAGCTCGACTGTAATTCTGTATTTGGCACTGAGCAGTGAAAGGAAATTTAATCCCAAATCCTTAGGTTTCAATATTTCAGGATGCCCTGACTGTAAGCATGTTTTCAACCCAGATTACTCAATTTATTAAATTATGAAAAATGGGTTTGGGTTGAATCAGAGGGTTAATCTATGGCAAAAGAAAATCACAGGGTTAAGAAAATGACCAAAGTGGTATGAGCGAAAATAAATGAAGCATAAAATGTGAAAATAAGAAATCAAGCCTACAATAGTGTAACATTTTCCACAAGCATGGAGGAATAGTATGAATACATAAAAGCAAACAAGCTCCATGGGATGCTGCTAAAATGAGAATTCGGTTATACACTCAGACCTTGAGTAAATTTATGAAGCAGGTGCTTCAGATCTGGAGCTCAAATTAACAGAATCCGAAGCTGAGGGTGGAACATATATCCGTGCTTTCTTGAGGATTTCAGCAACAACCCAATGTTTATGTTTGCTCAAAGGCCTAGAAGTATCCAGTCGAACCTATAGCAATGGCAAAATCAATAGATTTACTGACCTTTCTGGAAAAATCAAGAGAACCAATAAAGGGATAACAGCATTATTCTTTTCAGGTAAGTTCATGTTACTCACTCGGTCACCAATGTTACAGAGATTGTGTTCGTCGTGAGCCATAAACTTAGAGGTACGCTTGACATAGCGGTTGTATAACTTGTGGTGGAATAGTCTGTCAACTGCCACGACAACTGATTTCTGCATCTTATTGGAAACCACCATTCCTACCACTTGCTTCATTTTCTCTCCCAACCTGCCATCCCCAAATCAGATTCAGATGCACAACATAATTATATTTAAAAAAAAATTATTAATTTCACATTTTGAATTTCATGGAATAGAAATGATAATCCAATAACAATATCCATTGATTTCAAGTAGGAGCATAGATGCACAATTAACTGTCAATGGTTACCAACTGCTTCCCACATACCCCTTGATTAATTAAATACACCTCCTTGCACCCAAATTTGATCCTTCCCCCATCACCCAAGCAGGTGAAGGAAGCTATATGTAAACCCATTAAGCAAGAACAAGATCTTTCAAACTTCCAAACTGGGCCAATCTGGTCCCTTTGACTTGCCTAAAACAGGCCAGGTCAGTTTTGTCCATTCATATTCACTCTCAAACCACCAGACTAAGGAAAAACACTGACCCACTGCAGATGATTTTAAGTTCAAGCACCCTTCTATCTTCTGCAAATGAAACCAAAACGCCACTCTATCTTTTCGACATAAATCTCACACTTGTGATTAGGATCCTCTTATGTTTTTTATTTGCATGACCATGCCATGTGAAGAGAGATAGATTCATATCGGTATTAAATACATAAAAAGTCCCCCTAAAATATGTGGAAACCAGTTCTCCTATCATTGGGGACAAGACAACTACTACATTTCTTTCAATTCTGAAGCTCTCTCACAAGGAATCCTTTTCCCTCCCTTACCCTAAATTAGCTCAAAGCTGAATCTCAAATTATCAATCAAGCACGAATCCAATTTCCATATTTTACAATTCACAAATATCCTAATCCTACAGGTATCTTAGTAAACTAGGTTTAAACGGGATTACTCCCAAGTCCCAAATACTAAAGCATTCAACTTTCACAGAGAAACTAAAATTGGCGAACCATAACAGCAATAATCTAAATCCAACCATCCCCAGAGACCAAATATAGTCATCGAATTCCTTTTTTTTTTTTCATGGTACACTATATTAAGTGACTTTTACGACAACCTACATTCACAACTTAAAAGAAACTAACTCAAAATCGAACAGTGCAGTTCAACGCCATTTAAATCAAAGGCTCAATAGAGAAATAATAATAATAATAATAATAATAATAATGTGCAACAAAAAGAGCGAAATTGCAGAGATTAGAGACCTCGAATAAAATGAAAGCAAGGAGAATGGAATGGAGATTGTTTTCAAAATGCCGAAACGGAGATTACTCAGTTGTCGTCACCGGAGGGCGGTTGCGCCAGGTGGAGGCGGTGGATCCGCCGACTGAGCTGCGGCGCCGGTGGAGGTGTCAAATGCGCTACACCACCGTTAATAAACTCTAGGCTAAGCCCACAAGGCACAAAATACATAAAACTCACATTTCTACAAAATTCACAAGACCAAGGACACACACGAGCCAAGTGGATCAAGGCTACTATGTGGCCTAACTTCTAAAAGATTAGATTTTTTATGGTCTGGCTATAACCCTCACCCACATATGAGCTTGCTACTATAGCTCACCTCATAGGTCAAGGTTGTTTTATACATGGGCCAAGGATAAGGCTTGCTCATTTAAAACTTTTTGCAAAATATAACTTTTTGCAAGTGCGGTTTTTTGTTTTTCCCTTTACATATGTGGGTCAGGGCTTAACGTGGGGTGAGCTGGTCCATGGATAGCTCTACTAATGTGTCAGTCAAATTAACATCTCTAATTGTTCGCTTAATTTATTGTGTCACCTTTAGAATTTTATGAATTGTAGCTGAACCATAATATGTAATGGGTGTACCCCCAAACTAGATGCCGTTGTGAGAAATTTCAGGAAAATAACATTGGACTCTTACTAATAGCTATAACTTTTTGAATGAAATGCTTTATCCAACACTAATTATATATAAAGGTAAGATTTTTTTTAATTTAAAAGCAATATTATGGAAATTTAATTTTAGTGTAGTGCTCGTAAAACCATTTCATATTGTCATACAATTCAATTCATCTATTTAATGACTTTTCAAATAATAATATTAGAGTCAATCAAATTTATATAATTGAATACCCCTTCCATTCACAAATAACTGTCCAATTTTAAATATGTACGGAAATTAATAGAATGATTGATAATGCCTCAATATTAATAAAAGTTATATGTACTTTATAATATTACCCTTGATACTTCCCACTAAGAGTGTATTGAATAGGAAAGAGAAAATAAGTTAACAATGGATATAATTGAAAACAACTAATAAATATTACTTAAAATTTCTAAATGGATAATTATTTATGGAAAAGTAAAATTTTTATATTGGACAATTATTTGTGAATGAAAGGAATAACAATTGTACTATATGTACATCAAAATTAAATTATAATTTTTATATATTGATAACGTATAATAAATTAGTAACTAATATAAACCAAAGAATGAGTAATTATTGATCATGATAGTTACCCTGATAATTTGACAATTTTATTAATTTATTCAAATTTTCTTAAGAGCGTCACAATATCTAGGAATTGAATTGTCACTATTAATTTTGAGTATTTCGGCCAACAATTAAACTGATATTAACTAATGTAAAATCTGGACATGGTAACCTAACACGTACCTTTTTTTTTTTGAAGTTTTTAGTCTTTGGATATTTGTTTATCAATGTTGCGATATGCTCTTAACTCAGCGTTCTTGTTTACTATCTCCCAAATAGGAACTGTTATAAACAAACCCATACTTGATGTACGATCCTCATTAAAACGATACTCATACAATTATGCTTATTCTTTATTACTTGCAATCTAATATAGTTCCTCGATCAATTTTTTTAATTAAATTGGTCAACACTAATCCTTTCTATTCTACTTATGTACTCAATTGAGAGATTGTTTCTTAAAGGACTAGAAGATCAGAGTAAGTCATAAATAAACATAAAATCTAGAACTAGACTTTCTATCATTGGGACATACTCAGTATGAGTCACCATTACTAGTCTACCGCAAATTAGAGGATTTTTGGAGATGGAGACCAAAATAGCTTGTACCACCGAGGTACCTAATTATCCTGATCTTAATAACCTTGTTATAAGAATCAACGGGAGACTGCATAAATTGACTCATACATGTTAGGAAACATAGTAGAAGATGATGAATAAGAACTTGAATATTAAGGTTTTAAATTAACCAATTGCTATTTTTAAAGAGATATTTGTCCTCCACATATAGTTACTATCCTTTAATAATACTCTTCCAGGATATAACAAAACCTATAAATTTTTTTGTCTAATAATAACAAGAAATTTCCTTTCTTGAGCTTGAATATTTAGAACACTCAAACCTACACATTACACAAAGTAAAAGTATGTAAATTGTTTTATGATGGGAATTATTTATTGAGTTCCAAAAGTTGCTTGGGATAAATCATCACTGTTTGTACTCATACTTTCAAAAGAGACACAACGTTTCACGTACAACATTTAACCATGGGGTATCAATTGCCTTATTTCAATTAGACACATTCATATAAAGTGTCATTTAAATGACTACTATAAAGTCTGTGTTACGACGTACCCGGGAGGGTACCATAATAAAATGACAACAAATAAAATTTATTCCTAAAAGAAATAAATTCTAAAAAATGGAGTCCACCAATTTTAATTCTAACATAAATTGGAAAACCATTTGATTTGGCAAAACTAGTCTTTTGAAAAGATATAGGTCCGAGTCTAATTATGATTAAGGAAGGGTGAAAACTTAATCCCACTTGCACCTTAATACATCCAAATAAATCGTTACCTTAGAGTTTATTATGCAAATTAATTTATAACTTTAATAATATTTATTTTCCCAAAAAGTGTAACAATTTTATACAAATAAATAAATGAAAGAACGAATAAATAAATAATAAATAGAAGAAGAGAATAAAATTTGAAGAAAAATTAATTTTGGCTTGATAGTTGTTGACGCAACGTATCCTCTGTGCAATGAGGAACTCAAAGCCACGTCGTTCTTGTAGAAAATGATTGTGTGTTAATGGATTTTAATTAAAAAAAATAAAATAAAATGTATTGATTGATTTTATTTGTGAACAACATACTAAATATATTAAAAAACTTGTTGAACAAACTAAAACAATGTTAAAAAAATAAATAAATAAAAAATGAAAATGAAGAACCTAATTAGAATGGACAAAGACATGCCAAAGTTAAATTTTTTAACATTATTTCTTGAAGCAAAAGTACAATTACCTTTGATTTCAAATTAAAGTCCAAACTTTGCACCTAAAGCTAACGTAGATATGCTTTATCCAAAACGTGGCTTCAACCTTGTAAAGAATGGCATTATACGGAATGACTATTGGATAGCATGACAACAGTGAAGACTCTATGCCTAGTGACAATGAAGGATAATGACGTGGTGATTTATGGCTGAAAAGGGAAATGTGGATTTGATGAGTGAAGATGGGTGGTTCTTTGCTTTTAGTTGGTATGATGGCTGATGAGGGGTTGTTCTGTGTTTTGGTTAGAGCGAATGGTAAACATGGTGAAGGTGCACTGATGATGATGTACATTGATGAGGAATTGTGATGGGAGGGAGTGATGATATGTGGTGGCTATTTTTTTGCTTCTTTGTTACCGTCTTGCTCCCTTTTTTTCTTGATGGGAATGATTATTATATAGAGAGAAGAGAGAGATTTTAGGAGTCAGTTATGGTTGAAATCAGTTAAGATTTTAATTTAATTTTATTTTTTTGTTGAGTCAGTTAAGATTTGATTTGATTCTATTTTATTTGATTTTTTTTAGTCGTTAGATTAAATTTAAATTCAAATGCACACAAAAAATGAAAAAGTAAATAAATAAATAAACAAGTTGAAGACAAAAATATGGTGTTCAAATTGCCCTCTTTACTAGTTTCTTACTCAGATAATATAAAAATGGTAGTTTTTGATATTTTCATTGTAAGAAATTAGTAAAGATATGAACACATATTTTTGTTTCAACCTATATGTGAAAGTGTGTGAGAAGTGAAAGCATAAAAGTATGTGAAAATTGAATGCATGATAATGCTGAAAGTATGTGAAACTAAAACTTGATGGTGCTGAAAATATTTGAAATTAAAAGCTGGAAAGTGCCAAAAGTATGTGAAAGTAAAACTAATAGTGCTGAAAGTATATGAAAGTAAAAGACGGACTTAAAGTATGTGAAATTAAATTGATAATGCTGAAAGTATGTGAAAATAAAGATTTGACAATGTTGAACCTCAATAGTGCTGAAAGTATGTGAAAGTAAATGATTGATAGTGCTGAAAGTATGTGAAATTAGATTAATAGTATTGAAAGCATGTGAAAATAAATGATTGACAGTGTTGAAAATATGTGAAATTAAATGTTTGACAATGCTGAAGATATGTGAAATTAAATTGACAGTGCTGAAAGTATGTGAAAGTAAAAATTTGATAGTGATCATTGCTAAAAAGTAAATGATGTGATAATTGCAGAAAAGTAAATGATGTAATAGTGCTGAAAAGTAAATGATATGATAGTACTAAAAAGTAAATGATGTGATAATTGCTGAAAATAAATGATGTGATAATTGCAGAAAATAACTGATGTGATGATTGCTAAAAATTAAATGATGTGATGATTATTGAAAATAAATGATGTGATAATTGAAAAAAACTGATGTGGTGATAGCTAAAAATTCAATGATGTGATGATTGCCAAATAAATAAATGATGTGTTCAAAGCAGAAATGTAAATGATTGAGATCAAGACAAAGGAAAGGATTGGAATATAAACAGAAAATTAAATGATCAGGATCAAGATGGGAAAGTAAATGCTGGTGATTGAGACAGAAAGTTAAATAGAGTATGTTGTAAGGCACTGAATGTTTGTAAAAGTATGCAAAATTAAATGCTTGACAATGTGAACATAGAAAATGACTTGTAAATGCATTGAGAAAGACATGATGGATGGAAATGAATGATCTATGTTTGATGTTATATGTGATGTCTACTCATGATATGTGATGTTTAGAAAAGACAATGATTCATGGTGTAAAAAAGCAAGTGCCTAGAGATGATTATGAAATGATGGTGTGATGAATGATGTAATGACTATGATAACTATGCCTATGTGATTTAATAGTGTAAATGATGAATGTCTTAAAATGATGAAATAACTCCACATAGCGATTTTTTTTTTTGGCCTTTGTTTGGGGTATGAAAATGATGAATGTCCTAGGTAATCTAGTGCTTGAAAATGTGAATGCCCTATTGATAGACAAATCTACAAAAAAATTTGCCCAAGTTTAGGCATGAAAATGTTGATGGTATGAGCATGATGAATATCCTAGATGATTTGATGATTGAAAACTTTGCATATGATGAATGATGGAACCTGATGGTTGTAAAAATTTCACAAAGGAGAATGAGGAAGGAGAAAAAACAAACTACCTCTTTTTTTTTTTTTTTTTAAAAAAAAAGAATGATGATTGCATGCTTTGATGATTTGATGAAGGGAAGATGAATGACCTAATATGGTAAGGAAAACTATATAAAGAGAAATGGAAGGAGAAAAACAATTTCCCCAGTTTGCTATCCAAGAAAACCTTAGTCTGATTCCAAATGAGTCATTTTATTAAAAGGGCCACTGCCGTTGACTTCTCTTGTGGACAATCCACTTTATCTTTCTTTTCAGACTACTCATGGATTTTATTTTCAACTTTGCCCCTGTCCTATGTTGCACCTTGAATTGATTTTGCTCTAACTTTTGCCTAGACCGCTTTTTAGATTTTCATTTAGCGAGCCTTTTCTTTTTTTCTTTTACCTTTCTTTTCAAGATTTTGATCTAACAAGATTTCTCATGAATTCCATTAGCTAATACCTTTTGACTTTCTATGATTATGCATGGTTCAAAAAGATGGACAAAGAAAAATGCATTCTTTGAGAGAACAACTTTTGATGGTGATGAAAAAGGAAAAGGGAGGTGAAAGTAAGGCATAAGAGATCTAATCAAATTAACCCACTTTATTGATAACTTGGTTATGTTGAGCCTAAAGTCATGATCAAGACTGAATCTTTTTCTATGCGACCAACAAGTCTGGATGCGAAAGTTATCAAATGCGTCTTCATTGATCCTTCGCCACCAAATTGAATTACCCCAGTGTGAGCCCCTTTTTTTTTTCAAAAGTCATTGTTTGTAGACTTTCCTAGCTAGTGCATTTTTTAGGTCGCCCTTTTGGGTTTTCAATAGGTATTTTGTGCTCTAACTTTTGCCTAGATCGTCATTTCTCTTTTGAGACTTCAATTTAGTGAGCTCTTTCTTCTTTTTCTTTTTTTTTTGCTCTAACTTTTGCCTGGATCTTTTTTTTTCAATTTCCAATCCAGCGAGCCTTTTCCTTTCTTTTCTAGAGTGTGTGCTTTAACTAAGTGCTTTCTTGCAAAGTGTTGCATATTTGCTTGGGCTATCTACTTGGTATGGAACTTCAAGACTGAGTCATTTGACTTAAATATTCGAGGACATGTTGCATGATTTCCTTAGTTGATGGTGACAAGATTCAATATTTGAACAAATCATTTGCATAGTTTAGGATCTTCATCATGATCATGATCATTTAAGCTCATTGTAACACAATGATCAATTCATGGGCCTTCTCGATTATTTTCTGCCTCAATCTTAAAGAAGGAGAAAATAAAAGAAAAAGAGAATGAGGTGAAAAAACAACAATGGTGAGAAAGGAAACAAATAATATAATGACTGAAAGGAACTACACATAATCATGGACAAGTCTCAAGACATAAGCAAAGTCATAAAGATAAATCTAGTAAAGCTGCAACAATGTTCAATAACATATTCAAGCACCACCACTTCCAATAGGGCTTCTTCTTCTCTTTCATCTTGTACTTCAATAGCTTTGGCATCAATCAGATTCCACACAGCGTCTCTAAAGCTCTTACAATCATCAATCGAGTGTCCAAGAGTGTTGGAATGATATTCACATACATGATTTGGATTAAACCAATGAGGATATGGTGGCATTGCAACACCAGCAGGACGTGGAGCTAATAGATTTGCATGACATAAGCTCTTAAATAGTTCGGAGTTGCTTGCTTTGAAGTTGGGCAAGGGATGACTATTTCTTGGTGGTCTAGGGCTAGCAGTGTTGAAAGGGGTTCTTTGGTGATTTGGAGGCATAGTCTGGTGAGGCATGGGTTTGAAGGGTGCATGTGGTTGAAGGGAGGAGATATGATTGACTTGATATGGCTGAGGTTGGCAGTGTATGGGGGATAGATAAGGTGTGAAGATGGGTAATGTGGGTATTGGTAGGATGGATAGTGATTTGGGTGGAAAATAGGCTTGTAGGATTGGGATGGCTGTTGTGGTTGTATGAGTTCAATGTCTTCTTTCCACAATGACCTTGGCTTGGATTGTGGCTTATCTCGACTCATCTTCTATTAACTCCATCCTCCCTTCCTGGATATTTGCTTCAATTCTTTCTCCAGTTTCCACCAAGTCCACGAATTCCTTGACATGGGTCCTAACATATTCTTGAAGAATGGACCCTCTAGTGTGTGAATGAAATAAGAGCACATCTCTTGCTCTAACATTGGTGGAACAACTTTAGCAGCCATGACTCTCCATCTTTGAGCATACTCTTTGAACGTCTCACTCTTCTTCTTTTTGAACCCTTTCAGTTGATCCCAGTGGGTGCAACATTCAAATTGAACTTGTATTGATTGGCGAAAGCTTGAGCCAAGTCTTCCCAACATCTAATTTGTGTTCGATCCATTTATGTACCATTCCCATGCAGCCCGCCAAACTTTCAGGAAAAAGCTAATTAGGAAATTCTCATCTTTGGACCACATTCCCATTTTGGTAGGACATTGGAGGTGCATGATAGGATTGGTGCTACCATCGAATTTGATTAATTCAGGCATCTTGAAATCCTTGGGAATGGTGACATTTGGAGCCAGGCATAGGTCATTGATACTCATGGGGCCATAGGGTTAGGCCCTCGCAATATTGGAAACTCTCCTACATGCTTTCTTCCAATTCTTCCCTAAGCTTCAATCGTTCCATCTCCCTTGTGATCTTGCATTTGCTCCCTTCTTCATTCTGATATTGCATTGCTATTGTTTGCATCATCATTGTTATTTCCAGCATCTTCCTTGGATTTCTTTATAATCTTGAAAGCTTCTTTGAACATGACCCCTGTTCAAGCATTATAGTCTTCAAGTCATCAATCTCTTGGCTCAAATTTCTTCCTCCAGAGCCATGATCCTTTTTTTTTTTTCCTTTTTGCTAAGATCAGAAAAGTTTTCTAGGAGAAAGCAATGCTTGGGAACAACAAACCTTTGAATGGTGTTTGAAAATAAGACAAATTAACCACAAGAAAAAGGAAAAAAATAAAAAATATGAAAAGGCATCAAAAAATGCATGAATGCATATATGCATGGATATGTCAAAATGTCATGTAGTGAGTGTTTGGAAAAAATGCATGCCAATTGGATTTTTTTTTTTTACTTATGCATGCTATGAATGCATGCCAAATTTTTTATGGGTGTGGGCTATGTGTGAAAGAAAGTGTATGAATGAATGTATGCTATATTTTGAATGCATGTGAAATGCTCATTTTTGGCATATGGATATGGTCAATGTGATATGAGTATGCATGAATGACCTATGCATGACATGTTTACAAGAAAGATTTTTTTTAAAGGAAAAAATGCATGTATGTTGGAGATATATACGGTGAATGAGTAAGATAAGAAGGGAAAAGATGCTCCTTTGTGTCCTAAAAGGGTGGGACCTAATGATTGAGTACCTCTAAGGTTAAGACCCTAATTTGGATAGTCGCTAGGCTCAATCTATTAGTGCATAAATTTTTGGATTGGATCTATGTCCCTAAAGTCAAGGTCCCCATTGCCCTTATTGATAGGATAAGGATCCAACTCTATGAGCCTAACCACAGGGACATAAAAGTCACAATATGGTAGCTTATAGATTTGGTAACAATCAGCGAAAGAATCAACGACTTAGGGAAGCATAAGCCTCACAATAACAACGTCAAAACCCCTTCTAGCCTTATGGATTTCCAAGGCCCAGGTGTAGAGCCTAAAATGTGTGTGAGATGGGTGATTGTGCAGTGTGTGTGAGGAGCATACAAAGTGAAAGCCCTAAAACTACACAATAAAGTCCAAATAATATATACAAAAAAAATAATAATAAAAGTCCTCTACCCAAAGGTTGGAATGGTAAATATTTACAAGTAATATAGACAAAATTATTTACAAAAAAGAAAGACAATTATTTACAAAAATAAAACAAAGGTGCTATGAAAGGGAAAATAAATATTGTAAAGTTATAATTATTTGCATAATTGACTCTAATGGGGTTGACTTCTAACTCCCCAGTGGAGTTGCCAGAGTTACAACGTACCAGGAGGACACCATAACAAAATGACAACAAATAAAATTTATTCCTAAAAGAAATAAATTCTAAAAATGGAGTCGCCACCAATTTTAATTCTGGCATAAATTGGAAAACCATTTGATTTGGCAAAACTAGTCTTTTGAAAAGATATAGGTCCTGAGTCTAATTATGATTAAGGAAGGGTGAAAACTTAATCCCACTGCACCCTAATACATCCATATAAATACGGTTACCTTAGAGTTTATTATGCAAATTAATTTATAACTTTAATAATATTTATTTTTCCCAAAAAGTTAACAATTTTATACAAATAAATAAATGAAAGAACGAATAAATAAATAATAAATAGAAGAAGAAATAAAATTTGAAGAAAAATTAATTTTGGCTTGATAGTTGTATGCTACGCCACGTATCCTCTCTGTGCAATGAGGAATCAAAGCTACGTCGTTCTTGTAGAAAATGATTGTGTGTTAATGGATTTTAATTAAAAAAATAAATAAAATGTATTGATTGATTTTATTTGTGAACAACATACTAAATATATTAAAAAAACTTGTTGATATAGACCAAAACAATGTTAAAAATAAATAAATAAAAAATGAAAATGAAGAGAACCTAATTAGAATGGACAAGACATGCCAAAGTTAAATTTTTTAACATTATTTCCTTAAGCAAAAGTACAATTACCTATTGATTTCAAATTAAAGTCCAAACTTTGCACCTAAAGCTAACGTAGATATGCTTTATCCAAAACGTGGCTTCTGCCTTGTAAGTAGAATGGCATTATAGGAAATGATTATTGGATAGCATGACAACAGTGAAGACTCTATGCCTAGTGACAATGAAGGATAATGGCGGTGGTGATTTATGGCTGTGATGAGGGGTTGTTCTGATTTGGTTAGAGCGAATGGTAAACAAGTGAAGGTGTCCTGATGATGATGTACATGATGAGGAATTGTGATGGGAGGGAGTGATGATATGTGGTGGCTATTTTTTTGCTTCTTTGTTACGCTTTTTTTTTTGATGGGAATGATTATTATATAGAGAAGAGTAGAGAGATTTTAGGAGTCAGTTAGGTTTGAATCAGTTAAGATTTTGATCTGATTTTATTTTTTTGTTAGTCAGTGAAGATTTTGATTTGATTCTGATTTTGATTTGATTTTTTTTGAGTCGCGAGATTAAATTTAAATTCAAATGCACACAAAAAATGAAAAAGTAAATAAATAAATAAACAAGTTGAAGACAAAAATATGGTGTTCAGCTTAAGGCTATTGGAATGCACCGGTCCATTTAGAGATTTCAACAATTGCAACCAATGACAATAACTCCCTAGGGTGGTTACCATAAGTTGCCATGTTTGGTTTTGTATCAAAATCAAATAACCGTTATATTTGTAAATGTATTTAATCCCCCACTATTTTACAAATTTAAAAATTATACATATTTATGCATAAAGAATGTATCACTAGGATTAAACATCCCTTTAATGTAAACTCTTAAGGATCTAACGAAGTAACAGGTGTCTAGTTGATTAAACCTATACTCCTTGTATTAGTACTAAAAGTCACACACATAAATTGTACCTCTTTAACAAGTTCAAGAATTTATTAATTTTAAGCACTTTTATGACCTTGTGCTCATCCTGGTTTCATTAATATTTACGAGAATAAACCTCTAAAATTCTTGATTGGAAGAGCATCATTCCTATATTCATGTAGGTGGAAAATAATATTATCAATCTATTAAGAGTTTTAACTCACTCCCTAATTATATTTATATAGGACTAAATCCTGTCTTCTTAGTGCTCCAATTATTAAATAACTTGTTATTACCTATTAAACCTTAAAGGTAGTGCTCTACTAGAATAACAAAGGGTTCCCATCATTTAAAAAATATTTAATTACTCTAGATGTCCTTATAATTTCACTCAATTTTTAATCAATAATCTCATAGTTTCAAAGTTTTTAATTAGATCCTATATTATATAAAATTTTTCAATTGAGTCCCTGAATGATAACTGCAGAAATTCAATAGATCCCTACAACTTAAAAGTTTTTAATTAGGTCTCTATATTATATAAAACTTTTCAATTGAGTCCTTGCGAGTGACAACCATTACAAAAAACAAAGTTATCACTCAATTAAAAAATGGAATTATATTCCATTTTTTGTAATGGTTATCACTCGAGGGACTCAATTGAAAAATTTTATATAATATAGGGACCTAATTAAAAACTTTTAAACTTAGGGATCTTATTGAAAATTGAGTGAAATTATAGGGACTTAGAGTAATTACACCTTTAAAAATTATAGGTTTTAATCCCATTTTAGTAGTAGTCTCTTTTACCTTATCCATTGATAAACCTTTAGTCAGTGAATCTACTAAATTTCCTTGGGATTTTACATGTGATGGTACTTATACCATCTCCTATTATTGCCTCACATACTCACTTATCAACCTTATGTGTCTAGACTTTCTATTATAAACTTTGTTATGTACTCGATACATGGTTAGTCACTATCAAAGAAGATCAAAATGGTAGTCATTAGCTATGGCCATAGCTCTATATTATATAACAAATTCCTAAGCCATTCTTCTATGCCAGCTTGACTAATAAAGTTATAAACTCAGCCTCCATATTAGAATATGAAATACATGTTTGTTTCTTTGAGGCCTACTTATTGCTTCACCACCTATAGTGAAGATCCATCTTGAAGTGGATTTATTATCACTTAATTTATAATCCAACTAGCGTCAAAATTACTTTCTAATAAAATAAGATAATTACTATAATGTAATCCCAAGTTTATAGTTTTCTTAAATAACAAAGAATTCTTGCTACTTGGTTTCCTGTAAATCTTGATAGTTTGCACACAACAAATGCTACATCTAGTTTGGTGCAATGCATTGCATACATTAAACTTTCTATAACACTTGCATACTTTAGTTGTGTTATAGGTGTCCCTATGTTTCATCTAATTTAAAATTAGGATCATAAGGTGTATTGGACTCTTAATTTGAAGATGCTCAAATCTAATTTAAAATTAAGGTCATAAGTTGTATTGGACTCTTAATTTTAAGATGCTCAAACTTTTCCATACCTTTCTAATGTAATGAGATTGATTTAAAGCAAAGCCAATTTCATGTTTAAGCACATTTATGCCTAATATTGTATCAACTTTATTCAAATCCTTCATCTTGAATACTCTTTTGTTTGACAAATCTCTTCTATATTCATCCCAAAAATTAGCATATCCTCTACATAAGCACTTATTACTCCATAATCCTTAGTGAATTTGGAGCATATACATCTATCAACATTGTTATGTGAAAAGCTATTTGATAACATTATAGAATCAAATTTCTCATGCCACTATTTAGGTGCCTATTTTAAGTCATATAAAGACTTAATAAGTTTACAATTTTTTTTTTTTGGATAACATAGAGCCTTCCGATTGCTCTCTATAAATTTCTTCATTAAGATCTCTATTAAGAAAAGTCATTTTGACATCCATTTGATGTACATAAAGCTTATAAATAGATGCTAATGCTATAAGAGTCCAAATAGAAGTTATTCTTGGCATAAGTGCGTAGATATCAAAATAATCTAGACCTTCTTTTTGTCTAAACCCATTCACTGCCTACCTTGCTTTGAAGATTAGTAATGAACCATTTATATTATACTTTCTTCTAAACACCCACTTGCACCTTATAGGCTTTGATCCTGCTGTAAATCAACTAAGACTCAAGTATTATTAGATAATATTGAGTCCATTTCATCACTTGTTGTTTCTTTCCAAAGGTAGAATCTCTAGAGGCCATTGCCTCTTTAAATGTCTGAGGATCACCCTCTATGCTTAATATAATAGAGATCTTATTTTTCACAAAACTCCTAGTTCCTTATACCAAAAATGATATAGCCTAGGAAGAGATAAAGTGTGGGCTCATATCTTTCTCTTTCTTACTTATTGACTCCTTCTTAGTTCAACAATCTCATTGTCACTTAGACATTTATTGCCTTGATTGGTCATTTATTGGGAAATTTCTTTATCCTTTTGGGGATATTCTAATTTAGGGGTTGAATCAATAATGAATTTGTTTTCAATAAATTCTTCATCTCTTGATTCAACAACTATATTGAACATGAAGTCCAAACTTCTATATGCCTTAGAATTTTGAGCATATCCTATGAAGATGACTTTTATGGCTTTTTGCCTTAATTTAGTTATCCTTTGATTGAAAATACGATAAAAGTCTAAACAGCCCCATACTTTTAAATAATTTAGGTTTGATTTTCTTCCTTTCCATATTTCATATGGAGAAACCTTTCTATTTCTTGGCGTATTTGTTATGAATATGACATGCCATTAATAATGCTTCACCCCAAAGATTGTGAGGTACCTTATCATTTAGTAACATTGAATTAACCATATCCACTAAGATATAGTTCTTTCTCTCTTAAACTATTTTGTTGCGGAGTATATGGAGCAGAACATTCATGCACATAATACCATGTAATTCACAAAAATTATCAAATTCACTAGAAAAATGTTCTCTGCCTCTATCACTACAGAGTCTTTATTTTCATATCATGCATAATTTATATTTCCATTTTATACTTCTTAAATATTTCAAATGCTTCATCTTAATTTCTTATCAAATACACGTAAGTGAATCTGTTATAATAATAGTGGAAGAAAGAGGATATATGAGAAAAGTGGTTCGACTTATAGCCTATAGTCACAAGCCAAAACAACTTCTATAATTGATATAAAATTATGACGGAGAATACAAAAAAAGTTTATACACTTCTCACTATCCCAAACCCACATACACCTCACAAGTATATGTGTATGCTCAAAACTCTCAACCAATGAAAAAACAACGAGAATGAAAGAAACAAACTTCTCAATGTGATGAGAATGTGTTATTGTTTGAGATGATTTTACAAATGACAGAAAACTTGAATTTGTAGGCAACAAGAAACATCCTATAACCATCCACGCAACCTATAGTAGAGAGTCAATGTAACCTCCTTAGCCATCCATGCAACCAATGGAACAAAGATAAAGTGCTCTCATAATCCTCAAAATTATGAGTGCTAAAATAGGGGAAAAATACTTTTTCAAGCCACTAATTACAAATCTCCACTCTTGCTTGAACCATTTTCAAAGATGAAACTGCATGTGGTGCTTTCAAATACTACAAATACCAATTATGTCTAAGTAGTGAATAAACTTAGAAAGTATAACTGGCTTTGTAAGCATATTCGCCGAGTTATTAGAGGTATTGATCTTTTTCATAATAATATCACCTTGTAAAATGATATCCCTTAGAAAGTGATACCAAACGTCAATGTGTTTTGTCATTTCATGATACATTTGATTTTTAGTCAAATGTATCATACCTGGCTATCACAGGATACATCCTGGTGTCTTGTTTCAAACCCAAACTACCTACTAAGGACCAAAGCCATATAGCTTCCTTCATAGCTTTCGCTATAGCCATGTACTTGGCTTCTGCTAAATAGTGTAATAGTGGATTGCAATGTTGCTTTCCAACTAATCGCACTCCAAATAAGGTAAAAGTGTACCTTGTCAAAGACATTCTTTTATCCAAATCTATAGTATAATCAGTGTACAGGCAGGAGTGATCGTAGGCACACAGGAGCGGCTTAGCGGAGGGTGCATGAATGAACCGATTACACACCTGAATCTAGTTGGATATATGACTATACAGTTAAGCTTATATGAATTGATTGGTACTACCTATGCCACAAAGATGCATCTTTCCACAATAACGAACTTGACTTGTAATTTTGGATGGGTACCTCGTTTTATTTAGGACAAAGTACGTAAAGACTGTGTTGGTTTGTACAGTCGGAATCCATAAGCAGTGTTACAAATGGTATCAGAGCCATCCCACGTGTGGTCCTTAGGCGTGTGGGCATAATGCCCGGGATAGTAGGAGTTCGCTGTCAGAAGGCACGACAAGGATCCAGCGAGGGTGCATGAAAGAACCGATTACACGAATTAGAGGATCCTAGTCTATAGGTATGTGACTATACAGTTAGAAGGGCTATATGAATTGATTGGTACTACCTATGCCACAAAGATGCATCTTTCCTTTCACGAAAGAACTTAAGCGTGCTTGACTTGGGTAATTTTGATGGGTGACCTCCTGGAAGTTCAGGAAGTGAGTGACAAAGTACGAAAAAGTGTTTGTAAGAATCCATAAAGCATATGTTACAATCAGAATCAATATAACCAACAATACTATTACTAGTATTATGATTCCTATCAAACAATAGGCCAACATTAGTACATCGTAGATATCAAAGTATCCATTTCATAGCTTAACAATGCATCTTGCCAGGATTTCCCATATATCTGATGCTAACTACTTGTGAAATGTTTGGCCGAGTGCAAACCATAGCATACATCATGCTTCCAATTGTACTTGCATAAGGGATGTACACCATTTGTTCTTTTTTCTAGTGAAAATTCAATCGAAAGTCTGAAATGAGCTGAGAAGTATTCATAGGTTTCGCATTCTACATCCCAAAGCACTTAACACTTTTTCGATATAAATCCTTTGTGGCAAGTATAATTTTCTAGCACTTCAACCTCTATTAATTTCTATGCCAAAATTTTCTTAATTAGCTAATCCAAATCTTTCATTTCAAATTCACCACTAAGCCAAGCCTTCAACTTGTTGATTTCATATATACTCTTAGAAGCAGTGGACATATCATTAACATAGAGTAATAAATAGACAAATAAATCATGTAAGAACTTATTGTGACATACACAACTATCATAATCACTTCTATAGTAACCATGACCTAGCATAAAAGAATCAAATCTTTTATACCACTATCATGGAGATTACTTCAAGCCGTATAGTGACTTTTTCAAATGATAAACATATCTTCCTTGCCTTGAACAACAAAATCTTCTGGTTGTTTTATATAGATTTGTTCTTCAAGCTCTCTATGCAAAAAAGCTCTTAACATTAAGTTCGTCAAACTCCAAATCAAACAATATGGCTATGGCTAGCAACACCAGAATGGAGCTATGTTTCACAACTGGGAAAATACTTTATTGAAGTTTATTTCTTCCCTTTGACTGAAAGATTTTGCAAGAAAGCATGCTTTGTAATAGGTTGCTTCAGCTCCTAGAGAACCTTTAGTCTTTTTAAAGACCCATTTATAACCGATTATCTTTTGTCTTTTTGGTTGTTTCCTTAAGTCCCAAGTATTGTTCTTATAAAGGGATTACAACTCCTCATTCATGGCAACGATACATTGTACTAACTCAGCACTTGTGATAGCTTCTTGGCATGTCACAGGTTCTTGAGTTTCAATACCCTATGCAACCAATAAGGCAAAAGAGACTATGTCAGCATGGGCATATCTCTTAAGAGGTTTAATTCCCTCCTTTCTCTGCTTTTGCAATACTGTATTATTGTCATGGTGGCTGCTCTTTAATGGACTCTTGGTCATACTCTTCTTCATGAATGAGTTGTTTAGAAGTGTCTTCATATACTTCATGCAGATGTTCAACTTTAAACTCCGTCGCTTTTTCATACAATGTTCATCTTTTGCATCTCTAACATCTAGTCAAATGAAGCATTGTTGATTCATTGAGTTTGACGTCTAGTTATGAACTTGAGTGGTCTAAGTTCAGTATATCATAACCTATAATCTTTTACCCTGATGGATATCTAAGAAACATACACTTTTGTGGCCTTCGCTTAAGTTTACCATCATTAGTATGAGCATATACAGGACAACCAAATATTCTTATATCAAAATAATTAGCAATAGTACCAAACTATAACTCAAAAAGAGTTTTACATTCAATTGCAATGGAAGGGGAATGATTCACCAAATAACAAGCCATATTATTGCCTCAACCCAAAACTCTTTTGGCAAGTTAGTATTAGATAACATGCAGTGAGCTCTCTTTAAAAAGTTTTGTTATATGTTCTACACCATTTTGTGGTGTCCTTTGCACAATGATGCCTTGCAATGCCTTCATTCTCGTACAACTGATTAAATTAACCTTCACAAAATTCCAAACCATTGTTTATTTGAAGACGCTTGATTTTCTTGCCAATTTGGTTCTTATGAGCGTTTTCCATTTCTTGAAAGTAAGAAAAATATCATTTTTATGCTTCAGAAATAGACCTACACTTTCTTTGAGAAATCATCAATGAAAGTCAATAGGTATCTCTCATCACCTTTTGACTAAGTCCTTGTTGTGAAGACGTTTATTTTCTTGCCAATTTGGTTCTTAATGAGCGTTTTCCATTTCTTGAAAGTAAGAAAAATATTATTTTTATGCTTCAGAAATAGACCTACACTTTCTTTGAAATCATCAATGAAAGTCAATAGGTATCTCTCATCACCTTTTGACGAAACGGACAGGGCCCCAAATTAGAGTGAACATAGTCAACTATGCTCTTAGTCCTATGGTTGGTAGTGCTAAACTTAACTCTTGTCTATTTCCCATAGACACAATGCTCACAAAAGTCAAGTTTTTCCATTTTAATGTTACAAGCAAGCCACGCTTACTCAAAATAGACATTCTAGCTTTGCTCATATGCCCCAAATGCATATGCCATAAATGAGTAGCATCTAACTCAGAATTATGGGAGGATGATACAGGCTGTAGCATCAACAACTATGCTACCTTAAAGTAGGTAAAGACCATTAACTAACTTCCCTTTGATCACAATAAGAAACCCTTTGGAGACCTTCACTTTTAGAATAATACTTTCACCTTTGTGAGTCAAGAGTGCCCAAAGAAATGAGATTCTTCCATAGGTCAGGTATGTGCCAAACCTTAGTCAATGTTCCCATAACGCTATCATGCATCTTGATTCTCATTATACCAATACCAATGACCTTAGAGGACATATTATTTCCAATAAGGACAACTCCAACTTCAATTGAATGATAGGTTGTAAATCAATCTCGATTCACACACATGTGATATAAGCAACTAGAATCAATAATTCATGCATCACCAATTGAAGTTGTAGATACAAAGAAAACATTTTTGGAACCTTCAGCAACACTTGCTACATTAGCTCTATCAATGACTTTCCTTTCTTTAATCTTTGGGCATTCTATTTTCCGATGCCATTTTTTCTTGTAATAATGACACCTTCTTCTTCGCTTCAAGATTTTGATCTAGACTTCAATCTACTATGACTACTTGAACCCACATCCTTTGATATTCCTCTAGCAAACAAGCTAGTTATGGGGCCATCATGTCCACCATTATCATGCTCCATTTTCTCATGACTCATTAATGTCAGACTTCACCTTATTAATGTAAAGGCCTTCTTCATGTCCATATATAAGTGTTTTTGAAGTGCTTGTAGGAAGAAGGTAGAGAATAAAGAAACATCATTGCTTGTTTCTCACTTGGAGAATGTCTTATCCATATTTTTTAAATCCATAATGAGTGAAATAAATTCAGAAATGTGTTTCTAATGAATGTACTTTCAGCCATGTGGAGCATGTATAAATGTTGCAATATTCCAAGATGATTGACCATCGTCTTTTTCAAATGCAGTGACTCCAACTTGTTCCATAATGATGCTACCATTTTCTACAGGACCTTTTGTAATACATCATCTGTGATGGATAATTGAATGGTAGAGAAGCCTTTTGATTAGCTTTTTCTCACTCATAATCCATCATTGTGATAGGCTTCTTATCTTTCCCTTTAAGTGCTACCTTCAAATTTTGGTTTGTGAAAATGGCCATCATACGACCTTCTACATGTCAAAATTAATATGGCTATCAAATTGCTGAATATCAAATTTAGTGGTCACAAGATTTTTTTTTCAGGTTTGCCTAGAATGCTTATAATAATATTAGAAGAAAGAGAACATATGAGAACAAAAGTGATTCAACTTATAACATACGTCCACAAGTTAAAATGACTTCTATAATTGATATAAAATTATAATGGAGAATACAAAAGAAGTTTATACTCTTCTCACTATCCCAAACCAAATACATCTCACAAATATTTATACACTCAAAACTCTCAACCAAATGAAAAACCAAAGAGAAGGAAAGAAAAAAATCTCAATGAGAGAATGTGTTATTGTTTGAGATGATTTTACAAAAAAATAAAACTTGAATTTATAGGCAACAAGAAACATCCTGCAACCATCTATGTAACCAATGGTAGAGAGTCAATATAACCTCCTTAGCTATCCATGTAACTAATGGAAAAGTGATAAAGTCCTCTCATAATCTCTCAAAATATGGAAATGCTAAAATAAGGGAAAAAGACTTTTTCAAGCCACTAATCTACTATACCATAAATTAAAATAATCAACATACATAAAAGCATTCAATTCATTAGTAATACTAAATTTGAGCATGTTTTGAGCACAATATCCTTTTATCCTAAATACATATCATTCTTAAGTAAGATAATCTTATTGGATTCCATCATAATTTTGAATCCCCTCTTATATAACAGACTAGTAAAGACTAAATTCTTCCTTATATATAGAATATGAAGTACCTTCACTAAGCTTAATGTCTTTCCAGATGTAAAGTTCAATTCTAATGTTCCTTGACCACATACTTTAGCCGAATTGTCACTTCTTAGTAGCACCTCTTAGTTGTTTATTTCTTCATATGTTGTCTTGAATTTATTGCAATCATTGCAAAAATAAATAGTAGTACTAGAATCTAATCATCACGCAAAGGATCTTACTTGTGTTGCCATGCTAAGTTTTGTAATCATAGCAATGTGCATGCATTGAACTCCCTTCATGATATAGTAACCATGTCCTTTTCTTCCACTAGGTTTGGCCCTAGAACTTGACGCTTCACTTGAGTTGTTACTTTTCTTCAAAAGTCGACAATCCTTGATATAATACCCTTTCTTGTGGCAATAGTAGCATTCTCTTTGTCTCCTTTTATCTTGCTTGATATTCACAAATGATTTCTTTCTTTTACCATTATTAACATTCACTTCTCTAACATGGTTCACCTTAGAACTTTGAGATAGATACACATCACATTTTCCAGCTTTCTCTTCTATATTTGCCTTAGTAATCTTTCAACTGAAAGTCATCACCAAGATGTAGGAGTTTCTTCCTATAATGATTTCAGGTTGAAGGAAATTTTGAAATAATTGCTTCAATTTGTAATGATTCAAGAATTACCACTTGTAGATCACAAACTCTACTTACTAGGATTTGTAATTTAGGAACTTGATCCATGATAGACATATTATCAACCATATTAAATTCAAAATATTTCAATATGATAAATTTATCCGTATCTTGCCTCTCATTGTTGCACTTTTCTTCTAAAGACCTCCAAATCTCCAATGGTGATTGAATTGACATGTACAAATTGTAAAGTCTATCAGATAGTGTTGAGTATATGTCCTCGACACACAAAGGTGTCCTCATCATGCTTCTTCTCTAGTTAAGCAGTCACTTCCTTTTCTTCATTGGTAGCATTTTCAATGGCATTGAGAATCGTGTGTTATTTGGATCAAGTACATAGGCAAGATTGAGTGCCAAAAGAAGAAACATTAATTTGTCCTTCCATCAATTGAAATTTGTTTTATCAAATCGATCTAATTTGGCAAATTTTTTATTCATGACCTTGAAAGTAGTATTTTGACATTGATTCATCTTCAAAAAAACATCTTTGTAAAATTGTTAGGAAAAATAGTAGAAGATGATGAACAAGAACTTGAATATTGTGGTTTCAGGGTACGAAATTAATCGTTATCTTTAGAGAGATATTTACCACATAGGTAGTTATTATAGGTTGATAACAATACTCCCCTAAGATATAATGAAACTTTAAATTTCTTGTCTAGCAATAACAAGAAATTTTCTCTGTTGAACTTGAAAATTAAGAACACTCAAACCCACACATTATTGTTTTATAATGGGGATTATTTGTAGAGTTCCAAAAGTTGTTTGCAATACATCATCACTTCTTGTACTCGTACTTTCAAAAGAGACACAATGTTTCATGTACAACAATTTAATCATGAGGTATCAATTGCCTTGTTTCAATTAGACACATTGATATAAAATGTCATTTAGATGACTACTGCAAAAGTTTGCAAGGCTATTAGAATACATCGGTCCATGTATAGATTCCAACAATTGCAAACAATGACATTAATTGTCATAGCTAGGGTGGTTACGACAAGTTGCAACATTTGATTTTGTATCAAAATCAAATGTCAATTATATTTGTAACATATATTTCAAAACATAGGCTAGTTCAAGTCTTGTACTTACAACGTATTAGAGGCTACCATCAACTGCGCAGAGAGATAAGAAAAGATAAGAAGACAAAGAAATGGGTGAACAGGGGAGGAGTGGAGGAGAAGAGGTAAAGAAAAGGAGGAGAAGAAGAGAGGAAAAATTCTAAAACTAAGTCAAACCTAATCTATTTTGAGCTAAGAGGTCTTTGTGTTCTAAGATTTTGCAGATCATTTAAAGACCCAAAAACTCATTAAAATGCATACAGCAGTGCCACAGATCTTTAGAGCTCACTGAACGACTCTGAACTCTTTATAGCGAGCCTGCTTGAACCAAAAATTGGGAACAACAACACCAGAGTTTGCACAAGTTTTGACCCCTGAAACGATTGAATTAACTTTAAATATATTCGTGAAAGTTGTAAATTTCTTTCTTCTCTTCAAAATGGACACCTTATTTGCCTTATTTGAACTTTGGATGAGTGAGATATGCCTTGATTACTGAAGCATGACCAATCAAGAAATTCAACATCTCAATTATGATTTCCAAACTTATTTTGACTAGTAGGTTTTCATTCTAACTTTTGAGTTCTTCATGAAAGTTATAGATAATCCTCTTAGTTTTCCTGCAAGCCAAAGAGCATAAGTTTTAGAGGTCTACAACTCTAGTTATATGCAAACAGTGCTAGAAGCATAATTATGTAAAAATTCTCATTAATGCTCAAACCAATGTCCAAACTCAAATATGATACAAATGCATACAATTAAGTATAAAAGAGAGCTAGGATACTAAAAAAATATGCAAAATATATATAGAAATACATACTTATCAATAAATAAAAAAGAAAGTAGGTAGTAGAAGCAGTTGCAATTCACAAGTGAACAATGAAACATTAATTTGACTTTGTAGGCTAAAAACCAAGCTATTGTCATGCAACAAATAATTTACAAAATCATTTCCTAGGGGAATGTTTAGGCCATATAATACCTTGGTGAGCTTGCACTAACTTCCCATTACCAACTTCTGAATACATCCTCTTGCAAGTCACCATCCAAGAAAGTATTGTGTGCATCCAATTATCAAATTCACCAGCCCTTGGACCATTCTGTAGAAACATACTACCGTGATAAATTATGTTTAACAGTTGGACTAAGTCACAATGGAATCAAATTTAGGCCTTTGATCGGAGCTTTTTGGCACAATTTGTGCTTTGTACTTCTTAATTAAGTTAGCTAGACATTACTTCATTCTAATAGCCCATGTATTCCGATCCGAATAGGTGGTATACCGTACAGGTAATTCAGCTAACTTCCAAGTATTATTTTCCATCAATGCAGCACACTTATCATCCATGGCTTGTTTCCAATAAAGGATGAATAAGGCATGTTCGATAGATTGACGTTCAAGATAAATAGCAAACTCCTTTGGTTTTCAAATCGGAACATTAGGCTTGGTAATCATAGGTTGGATATTATCAACCATAGCTTGAGATGCCAAATTCTAAGGTGCTCTTAGTTATTTGGCAATACATTGGAATCTTGTCTACTAGTGGGATATTCTTATGGACTATATCAAACACGTCAAAGCAAACAAGAATTGTGTAATATCTCAGGATTATATGCTCTTAACTAGTAAGGCCAACTCTAAGTCAGGCTTGAAAAGGATTGGATTAGGCCTATGAGAGGCTCAACGACCCTTAGGAAGGTTTTGGACCAAAATCAGATAATTTTTTTTCAAAAATCAAAATAAAAATTAACTTATTCTTTGATACTAAAATATATTTAAATTTTTAAATTGAAATAGTTGTTTTTTTAAAACAAACGCACCTAAGTTTATAATTTCCCTTGTGTTTTGATTTCAAATAAAATAATTATTTATTCAAATATGAGACCAATTAAAAACAAATCAAATCTTTACACGCACACTTTTCATTTCTGAGAATAAGATATGGGATGATGCATGCTCCATTATTGACCTGAAAGGCTGCTCTGGTTGAATCAGCGAAGAAAAAGTAGTACCCAAGTAATTATTTGACACAAGCATAACAATTCCAGATTCCTACTAGATTCGTAGTGTATGACTTGCTTACCACCGAAAGGAGCCTTGAGAAACAGACATTAAAAATAGGATGAGAAGATTTCCACTTATAAAGTGGTACTATATTTTATTGGTAGCTACACGCACAGGTACCAGAAATAGGAAAAAATATTATTTTAAAAGAGTAATGCTAGGTGGTCCGAACATGTTGCCTGATATTATGATTCCCGACTGGTGTTAAAAATGTATTGGAAGAGGGGAATAATAACAATACATGGATGAGAGAAAAGGAAAGCTATGAAGCAATTATAAATTGTCAACTCAGTTGGCCCGTGCTGTTTATCAGGCTAGCTAGCATTTTTATAACTGCTTCACAATTTTCTTTTCTCCCATCCATGTATTGTCATTTCCTCTTCCGATACATTTTTAAGACTTCAACCCGGAATCATAATATCTGGTAGCCTATTTGGGTTGCCTAGCATTGCTCTTTTGAAAATAATAATGGTAGTTCTCTTAAATATTTAAGCCATCTAATTATGAATAGCTGTATTCTGTATACTTCTTATTTCAAATTCAAATATTCCAGCCACAAGTGCAGCTCCTACGATCAAATTTAGTTTATTATGGAAGTACCAAGTACTTGGTTTGCATGAATGGTTCACTGAACAGACAAGAGCATAGATCAGTTAGTAGTAAGTTGTTCTAACTTACTTAGAGGTTTTGGGTTCCGATGCTAGACATGCAGTTGCGTTAAAATTTGGGATTGGGAGCTTTACTGGCTTAGCGGTGATCATTTTTAATCAAACATTCTAATGCAAATAATTAGAACTTGCATTTTGCTTTTTCTTTTGATAACACGTGAGTATATAAAATGCAAGTATATTGACGCTACAAAATAATTGATAAGCTCTCTACGATTGTTTCCTCACATGATATTTATCTCTTTACAATTAAATTATTTGCATTTTTGTTACGCAACATAACACTTTTCTGTTGGCAAAGAAGACAAAAGAATACATACACAAATTTAAAGGTTTCCATAGCATCACTTATCATAGACGAGAATAGGCTGATTGAGTGATATATATCTGACTTAGCATGCTATATATGCCTACACAGAAATTTCTTAAGGGCAGACAGAGATAGAAATGTAGCAAACCTTAACTTTAACGCTATGCAAACATAAATTCGTAATCATGGGAATTTGGTCTTCATTTTTTTTTGGTGAAACTAAAATTGAGGATTGAAAGGATGGAGGCCCATTTCAAGGCAGAAAAGCCTCTGAACTTGGAGATCATTTAAAAAAAACTTACATTAAAGACAAATGGAGTTTCCAGGTTAAGACTTGTCAAGTACGAAACTGTGTCTTCATTTAGAACTGCATTCTATTTTCTCCTCATCGAGGAAGTTACTCCTGCACATAGTATTATCACCATATACTTTTTTCGCAACTTCCACAATTTGTTCAGTGGTACAAATTCACCTGGAAGAAGAATACCTCCTCCAAGAAGATCATTTTTTTCCAAGAGAATCATTAATGTTAGCCATCGCGGGAAGAGAGAGAGAGAGAGAGAGAGAGCCATTTTAAAGTTTTTTCTTTTGAAAAAAAAACAAAGAAATTATGGTAAAAAACAATATCAGAAAGAAAAATGTCAACAAACTTTAATTTGGCCATGCCGTGAGACATATTATGTTCCAATATGTTCATCTTCATTTTTCATCAAGACACTGTTCTCATAAAAGAAATAAAAATAAATAAATAAAATGTTAAAAATAGCCACAACCAGAAATCACATAATGAGAAACAGTAGAAGACTTAATTCCCTAATGATAGAAGCCATTAATTGTCTTATGCTTCTCTGCATGGAGCTCAAATTCAACCACACAAGGGGGGGGTGATGGATATGGAGCTTGAGAGACTAGCTAGAGAGTATGAAGGAGCCATGAAGCTTAGAATGGATAGCACCAGTGAAGATGATCAGGAGAAGATCATCCATGGTGCTATCCCTCCTGAGCTTTACAGTTTCTTCCATACTGAAAAATTATAATTAAGAAGTCTGCCGAATGCTGGAGTTTGGAGAAATTAACAATTTCAAAAGAAAAAAAGAAAAAAAGAGAGCTCCAGTTAGCTAAATACCTTCATCAAACGTTATATGCTTCTGGGTTCTGATACATGGTGGGGGATGTGGCAGCAGAGGTATTTATAGACGATAGAAGGGGACATGCGTGGGGGTGGGGGGATCACAAACTGCTGTAGGTGCTATAGAGCGATGTCAAAAGCTTCACTATAAAATTGCATTTAGACTAATTAATTAAAATCCCAAATTCATCCTATTTAACATTGCGGGGTCAAATTAAATTAGTAGCTCAAGACTCCAACAAGTTTTCGTTTTCTCTCACATTTCACAAAAGAGATACATTATATTGGAGTATGTTAAATTGTCGTTCTAATTGTACTTTAATGAAAAAGTATATGTGGATAGTTAAATTGGTGATCTACTTCTATTTAGTTTTATAGTGGCACATTACTAAACTCTCTCATCAAAATGATCACATTTTAATCTTTTTCTTTATTAACCAACCTTAAGCATCCTCAAGTGCTAACCTCACTCATTGTTTAATTCATATCTCTTTATTTTCAGGCAAATCTCAAAACAATGTTATTTAGTGCTACCATAGAGTTTACTAGCCACAAAATCAATTTAACTATATTCACATGTACCTTTTTATTAAGCGTTGGAATGACCAATTTGCATAGAGACTAATGTATCTCTTCCTGCAATAGATGAGGCACCACAAGTACTTTTAAATCCTCAAGTACGCATTTGTCCCTCACAATGTTAGTTAGAATGAATTTGGAGTTTTATTTATTTATTTATTGCAAATAGTCGTTCAGGGAGCTTCAGCATCAGAAATCCCATTAGAGTCAGAGCTCAAAAAACATTTACATGGGACTTCGGATCCTCACATTGGTAGCAAGAATCGAGGTCACATATTTGTGGAATATGAACTTGTTCCTCACCTATGGCCCTCATTGGTTCTAAACTTACTTAGTTAACTAATATCAACTTGACAATCACTACTAGAATTCTGGGATACCGATGGTAACTATTGACGGTACATACCCATTAGGAGTTACCGACAGGATCTTGACGAGTTGTTACCTTTTTGGAAATTAATAGTTAATTATTAATTTGCATAACAGACGTTTGTAAGTCCATCGGTAAATGATGTGCCAATACACGCCACATGGCGCGCATAGTATCCAACGATGTATCTACGCTTATTTTATTTTTTTAATTTATTTTTATTAAAGATCACTAACAGGTGATTTATTTAATTTTTTTATGTTTTTTGTCATTTAATTACCGATCGTATCGACGGGTATTTTATTTTATTTTTTGATTTATTTTTATTAGAGATTACTGATGGTATCCGATGGATTTTTGAATATTTTGTACATTGGCACGCAACTCTTGGTGTTCCCACATACCCATCGGTAAACTCGTCCTGAAGAGTAAGGTTTGAAACGCACGTTTCACACACCTTCGAACCTATCGGTAATCCATAGATATTTTAAATAGAACGCCTTCTTCCTCCCTATTTCATCCGCCATCTCTAAACCCTCGTTGCCACAACCCATTTTTCCATCGTGCATCGCCAGAAGCTCCATTCGAGACAAAGACCACCATTGCAATCTAGGAGCTTTCGTGAGCATTTTAATCAGTTTAGTTTTTTTATTTGGCTTAGTTTTTTCGTCGTTTATGGGTGCCAGTTATTGTTATTATTTTGTTAATGTAACATCTATACTGCTTTATGGAGGGAGAAGATTTCCACTTATAAAGTGGTACTATATTTTATTGGTAGCAACACGTACGTACTAGAAATAGAGATTCTTCCTTCCTCTGGAGGAAAAAATTTCTTCCTCCATAAATCATCTCCACCTTTTATTTATGTGAGTCCCAATGCATAGTATCGCAAACTTTCGAAGGAGGTCACTTATCCCAAAATTGCTCCAAGTCAAGCACGCTTAACCATGGAGTTTTTTAGTGATTGGCTACCAAAAAGAAGATGCATCTTTATTAGCATATGTAGTACCAATCAATTCATATAAGTCATCCTTAATTGTATAGTCTCATACCTACACAGTTTAGGATCCTTCTCATTCTGGTGTGTAATCGGTTTATTCATGTACCCTTCCGCTTAGAGGTCTTGCCAGGAGCCGCTCCTTATCCATGCTTTCTAACAGGCAATCACTCCAGCCCTCATCATCTGTTACAGTTAATGTAAGAGTATTGTTTGAGGATGGCAGCGATTATTGACATTGAGATTGGTTTGCCATTCTACTTGCTTATCTTATTTTATGTTTTCTATATATATAAGTATGTTAATTTAAATTTTTCATATTGGAGGATTGGATTTGGTTGGATGTGGAGTCCTTTCACAACCTTTTCACGTTGTAGAGGTTCGTAACTAAATCCTTGTTATTTATAATGTTTAATATGTACGTAGGATAGAGACTTATATTTTCTAGGATAGAGTTGTAGGAAATAGGGATTGCATGATGAGGGTGAAGGGTATAGAGGTCCTTCCCGACTTATTTGCATTTATGCTGTGGATTCTTTATGTTTGCGGAAATTACAGGATGCATATTGTGGAGTTATAAGGAGATGCACAATAAAACGGTTTTAGAATTATGTGAATTGTATGTAATTATTAAGATGTAACTGTTGCACTATATCTATTTTGTTGTTGATCTTTATAATAAAATCTATTATTGTTGAATTGACTAAATATCCAATGATAGAAGCTCCTAATTTAAGGGGAGATACTAAAGAAATTTTGTTAAAATATTTTTTAAGGATAAAAGATTAAAAATAACCGTATTAAACAAACTTAAAGACTAATTAAAAAAATATATCTTGATGGAAGCTCCTAATTTAAGGGGATATACCTCAAAATTCTGTTAAAATTTTTTGTAAGGATAAAAATTAAAAGTAACCATATTAAAAAAACTTAAATACCAATTGAATGTGTTTTAAAGACCAAAGAAATATCTATGATGGAAGCTCCTAATTTAAGGGGAGATGCCTCAAAATTTTGTTAAAATTTTTGCTAAGGAAATAAGATTAAAAGTAACTATTAGAAAAAAACAAAAAAAAACCAATTGAACATGTTTGAAAGTAGTAATTTGACGTCATTAAAAAATAGTACATCTATGATTGCATTGAAATATATGGCTGGAAGAAATTTACAGAGCATTCTTGTTTGAGACATAAATATTTATTATTTTTAAAATATAAAGGTGGCTCCTATTTTAAATTCAAAGTGTATAATCATAGTGCTTCAAAAATGTATTATCCAAGATATAATGAAGACACTATCCAAGATTGTCAAATTGGCAGTGATAACACTGAAGACCTAACACCTGAAAATCATGTACATTTCTTGAAAGTTACGATGCACCTTAAATAAATGTACATGATTCTCAGGTGGTATAGGCCTTTCAGTGTTATCATTGCCAACTTCACAATCTTTGGTGTCTTCATTACATCTTGAATAATCTATTCCTGAAGCACTTTGGTTATAAACTCTGACTTTAAAATAGGAGCCTCCTTTATATTTTAAAAATAACAAATATTCATGTCTTGAACAAAATCGCTTTGTAAATTTCTTTGTCTATGGTAGAACTAAATATCATAAGACAGAAGCTCCAAATTTAAGTAGAGATGATGTCAAAATTTCTGTTAAGGAAATAAGATTAAAAGTAGTTGTATTGAATTTGTATTTAAAAGTAATAATTTGAAGTCTTTAAAAAATTATAGGGTCTAGGGTTTATCACAAGTGAAATATTACTTTTAAACCGATTATGGATGTAGGATAGATTGCATCCTAATAGAGGGATTAAACTGAAATTTTATAGGGTGTTGAAGAATTTATGAGGGTAGCATGTCTGTGATACCGAGGTACAATGCCAGGAGTCAAGTTCTGATAGCCTTAGGAGTTTCCCGAGACTCACCGTTGGTTCTTAATTTCGCTAAGTAAGGATCCACACCTCATTGGAGGGCTATATGATAGAACCATATTCTTAGAATTAAAAGTTTGGAATGGTTTCTAGAGGGAAAATAAGTTGAAGAGTGATTTTTAATGAATTTTATCAAACCTTTAAGTGTTTCGTTTTTAGCCCACAAGTTTAGAAAATCTTGGAATTCTGATTTGAACTAAAACCCAAATTTTGGATTTGAAGTTGTTGGGATTTTAATTTTTTTAGATATTTTATTTCAATCCAAATGGGGGTATTTTCTTATTTACATTTATGTTTTAAAGTTAATGGGAAGTAAAATAAATGATTAACTTAAAATTAAGAAATGTAAATAAGTGAACCTCCTGGAAAGGTCTCATTCACCGCCCAGGTGGGAAAGGCCGTCGGAGAGAAACCTCTGGAGACCCCAGGCGGTCAACAGAGGGAAGTGCGATCAGCTGGAAGAGAGGAGACCGCCCAGGCGGTCATTTCATCGCCCAGGCGGTAAAAAGTTTATAAAAAGCCATGTTTCGGGCTCAGAACGCGCAGAACGCGTTCCCTTCTTCTTCTTCATCAATTTTCTTCTCTCTCTCAAATCCATCATTTCCAAGCTTCAAGGTGAGTATATGCGTTAGATTATGTCTTTATTTCTTCATAATCTTGGATTTGCACTAATCATTTCTTTCATTGTTATCAAGTGAGAGTCCTTCCCAATTTTGTTAGGATAGAGCCCTCCAGAGATTATTAGAGTTTAATCTAGAGTTATAATTGCTCTATGGCAGTTGTTGGTGCCATTCCAAGTTTTAGTTGGTGGGGCCCACATACTCCCAACTTCAACGTGAGTGGGTTCAGATCCTATGATCCTTATGTTGATCATTAGAGTTAATTTCAGGAAATTATGACGTGGCCATGTGATATTAGAAATGAAAGCATGAAATATATGTTTTTCTAAACTCATGGGACCATTATTGTTAAAAGTGATTTTTATTAAAGAGCAAGAGTATGAATATGATTATATTTAGAGATTTATGAAATATTATGATGATTTCCAAGAGTAGAACACAAATATATGATAAGGTTTTTAGAGAAAATAAGTATTTTTATGATACTCAGAAGTATGGAATTCAATATGATTCATAACAATTGCTAGATACATATTCTGGGCTTAAATTGGAATGCCTGAAGAGGTGATCCCTTGGGCATGATTTCATAGTCATAGTTATGCTAAAGTCAGATTGTTACAGTCATATGAGACCAAAACTTTCAGAGTTTCAAGAGTTTTCATGTTTAAATAATTTTATATATATTATAGATTTTATGATTTCAAGAATAGAGTTTTAAGAGAAATGATTAGAGATGTTGTAATGATTATATGAATTTCAGAATTATTGATTTTATATACTAGAGCTTGTGAACTCTAGGATAGAAGACTTTGAGAAAAGATTTAGATTTCTGATTGAGTTAGACAGTGGCTATAGAGAACAGCTGTGTTAAGGTTGATCCGAACTTTGGTATACCAAGTCGCCCATAGGGCTAGAGAAATAGGACCTAGTTAGGTGCCCAGAGTTCAAAGATTTTGTTATGTCACATGAATTGTGCATAACCAGAGATTTTGTTTCTCTATTAGAGTACTGTTGTTTATATTTACAAAGAACATCAGTTTAGAGCTATATTGTTTACATATTTGAATATGATTTTCAGAAGATATTGTATTAACATTTATGATTATATATGATTATTTGTTTCTTGATTGTCCCATGAGAGTGTTATGGGTGAGGGCCTACTCATTAGTTTTAGATGAAACTCATCCCTCTCCTTCTTCCATTACAGATACGTTAGCTGTGATCTGTCCTTCTAATCCACCTCCTTCCCAACAGGAGAGATTCAGTTGGTGAGCTTCACTTCAGAGTGAAGTTGCATGTGGTATTTTGTAAGAGATAGAGTGCTCCAAGTGTACATTGCGGGCAAGGTCCCTGACCATTAAAATAATGCATGTTTTGTATTTTCAAGATTATGATTTTTATGGTTTATTTGGTATTAAGAGCAACTAGATATTTGTATTAGAGATATATATATATGTATATATCTAGAGCTTGATTATGAAAGTAATTAAAATGATTTAATTTCCAAGGAGCTAGAGATTTATATCAGAGACGAAATTATGTTTTGGAACTGATTTTATTAAATTAGGCATATAGAGAGACTAGAGGTCACGAGACTTACGTGAGATGGGATTCCACGTGCCCATGTTCCCAGGTCGAGTCGTGACAATGTCGAACACAATAGTTCATTAATGAGGCAAAAGTTAGGTGTCCATGTAATAAGTGCAAATGAAGGAAGTATTTAGATGATGATATGATAAGGGTTCATTTGTATAAGTAGGGATTCATGGACTGAGCATGGGGAGGTAGTTAATGCATGGAATCAAGTGAGTATGTTTCAGATTGGAAGTAGTTTTGGTGGGATCCATGTAGGTCAACACGACGTAGGTAATATGCTGTGAGAGGATAAATTGGTTAGACATCAAGAGATGGTTTTTGATGCGCTATTCCTTAATTTTGTAGCTCGTTATTCGCAACATTCAATCGAGGAGCCTAACCAAGATGCCGCTAGGTTTTATAGGCTCCTACAGGCTGCCAATCAACCTTTATGGGAGGATTATGTGCACTCCGAGTTGTCATTAGTAGTTCAAATGTTGAGCATTAAGTCAAGGGAACCAAAGTCAAAGTTCTTTTAATTAGTGGGCTACTGATAAGTGAGCTAAGTTTGAATCCCGATGTAATTCCAAAAGATTTTTATCAAGCTAAAAAATTAGTTTCTAAACTTAGGTTGAAGGAAATAAAGATTGGCTGTTGCTTGAAAGGTTGTATGTTTTATTATAAAGATGATATTTCGTTGACTAAACGTAAGTTTTGTCAAGAGCCTAGGTTTAAGCCCAAGAGACGTGGAAGTGGGAGGTATAAGGATGTTCATTAGAAAAGAATGCAATATCTACCTTTAATCCCTATACTCAAGAGACTCTATATGTCAATGAGTCAGTTCTCATATGAGGTGGCAGAGGAAAATCAGCGAGTGACGGTGTGATAATGCATCTATCGCATGGTGAAGCGTGGAAGCATTTCGATCAGCAATATCCTGATTTTGTCTTTGACCCTCGAAATGTAAGATTGAGACTTAATTTGTTCAGATGGATTTACTTCGAATAACCAATTTAGCAAACCCTACTCCATTGGCCCGTAGTTGTTACACCTTACAATCTCCTTCCTGAAATGTGCATGAAAGATCCCTACCTATACTTAACATGTATAATCCTAGGCTATGATAATCCAAAATCTGAGATTAATATGTATCTTCAACCCTAATTGATGAATTGAATGAGTTATGGTGCCAGGATATTTTTACTTTTGACATTTCAACAAAGCAGAATTTCATGATGAGGGCAGCATTAATGTAGACCATCAATGACTTTCCAGCTTATGGAATGCTGTCTAGATAGATGACTCAAGGCAAATTAGTATGCGATTTGCATAGAGGATACTAAGGCATTCACCTTGAAACACGGAGGAAAAAATTCTTAGTTTGATTGTCATAGGAGGTTCTTAGATTTTGATCATCCATATAGGCGAAGTAGATATGATTTTAAAAGTAATTGTATTGAACATGAGGAGCCACCAGTTAGAGCAAGTGGCCACCAATTGTGGGATCGAGTTAAGGATTTCCCAAAAATAACATAAGTCGAAAAGATAGTGCCAATGCTAAGCTATGGAGTATCTCATAATTGGACCAAACAAAGTATTTTCTGGAGTTGCCATACTGAAGGATAATTTAGTGCGTCATTATTTATATGTCATGCATATTGAGAACAATGTATTCGACAACATTATGATATTGTAATGGACACAAATTGAACCAAAGACAATGATAAGGCAAGGCATGATCTAACTGAATATTGCACGTGGCCTGATTTGCATTTACAAGAATTAAGAGAATGTTGCTTTTATAAATCAAAGGCCAAATATACTCTAATTTTACTAGAAACAAGTTCTTTATCAGTAGCTGAAGAAGTTGAGAATGCCCGATGGTTATGCTTTTAACTTAAGTAGATGTGTCAATGTTGCACAAGGTAAGCTTGTTGGCATGAAAAGCCATAATTGTCACGTATTCATGGAGTGTTTGCTTCAAATTGCATATAGAGATCTCCCTAATTTTGTCCAAAAGCCCTTAACCGAGCTAAGTCAGGATTTCAAGGATTTATGCTCTTCTTCTCTTAGGGTTGATGATCTGGATTCCCATAATTTTGTGCAAATTAAAGAGAATTTTTCATTCTGGGTTTTTGACTTAATAGAACATTTGCCCATACATTTGGCATATGAAGCATGAGTGTATGGACCGGTTCAATACAGGTAGATGTATCCATTTGAAAAGGAAGTAGGAGGGTTTAAAGAATCGTGAAGAATAGGTCTCAAGTCGAAGGATCAATATGTCAAACCTATCTAGCAAAAGAGACTTCAATTTTTTGCTCATTTTCCTTTCAGCCACATGTTCAATCCAGGCAAACTCGAGTTGGTCTAATGACGATGGAAGGGAGTGTTCTATTCTACCAACATTCTCCATATTCAATCAACTTGGTCAAGCCGCGGAAAAGTGAGTCCCAATGGCTGACTTTCGAGGAGTGGAATTTTGCGCAGTACACATTTTGATAAATTGTGATGAGGTACAACCATTCAGATTGTAAGTCAATAACCCTTTTTAATATGTGAAAATGTGATGTTATGCATCCTTAAAACAACCTAAAATATATTTTTAACAATAGATATTTTGAACAATTGCAAAGTCAAGATTCTTTTAACAATTTCCAGACTAGTTCAAATTACATGTAAGTCCATTTTGTTAAAATTATGAAACCTAATATAGTGTCTTAGTAAATTTTGTTTGATACAAGTTAGTTTGACATTTCAAACTTCATCTACATAGGTTCATAACAAAAATAATGATGTAACATGTACCCATTTGTTTAACCCAGCTGGGTGTCAAAAAATAAAGCTGTAAGTTGGCCCATGTACTATATTAATGGGTACAAGTTTCACACAAATCAACAATACTGGTGTTTGTGTTAAAGGTGATCTAGGACGGAGAATATGATTAGTATAGTGTTGTTAAGGAAATCCTTGAGTTTGAGTATGTTGGTGAGCCAATGAAAAAATGTGTCCTATTTAAATGTGAATGGTATGATCCAACGACTCACTTGGACATGACAACACAACAATTACAAAATCATTGAAATCAATCACACCAGAAGATATGGAAGTTATGATCCGTTTATTATAGCTCAAAATGCTAGACAAGTCCATTATATGTCTTATCCTGGAAAAGTAGGCCATACTAGAGGGTTGTGAACAAGACAAAACCAAGAGATAGGATTGAAATAGAAGAAGATACTGTTGAAGATGCTTATCAAGTGGATGATCCACCCCTTCAAGGGCAGGAATTAATGTAGACAATCCTGAAATCCTCTTCCATTGACAACCGGAAAGTTGACATAATTGAATGTACAAGTGACCACCTAATGAGAAATCACGAAGATGAACTAAGTGATAGTAGTGATGATTCAGATATAATTAACAACAAAGTGATGATGAAAACAGCCTTGAACTTTTAGATTAACTAATGTGATTAATATTATATGCAATACTATTGAAATTATTTGAAATTTTTTGATGTAATTTATGTTTTTTTTATGGCCTTTTGAATTGTTTCAATATGGCTGGTAGAGGCAGAAGGTCAACCTTGGAAGGTTGGTTTTCCCACTACCCCCCTCCGCCCCTCCCACTACCCCCACCACCGCCTCCTCCACTATCTCTACCATCTCCCCTTCCACCACCTCCACCTCTGTTCCTACCACCACCACCCCTCCCTTTAGGATGATGCCCACTCCTGGGTATGCCAGCCCCCACCTCCCCCTAATTCTCAGTCATGGTCCATCCATAACAGTGACCTCTCCCCAGCTCTACCACTACCCCGACTCTGAGCCCCGCATCTCACCAGGTCTTGCGTTCTTGGATGGGTCACAGACCCAGGACCCAATGGGAGGCCCCTCCTGCCAAATTGTAGGCCACTTAGGCCTAACAGGAGACCGCTTCTGAGATTAGGCTCAATAAAGATAGGTAAGTTATTGTATAAGTTTTCTATTACATTCTAATTTTGCATTATATTTGATATTTAAAATGTTTTAATTGTTTTTAACAGTTTGACCGTTTATTGAAGGTCATCACAGGATCATGGAGATTATACAGATTGTTGTATAACCATTTGTGGCCCACCTGATTGACATCCCTCCAGATGTCAAGGAGCTGTGGTGGAGGAGTGGAAGATAATTCTATGATTTATTCGCCTTTGTTAAATTATATATGTTTATATTATTTAATCATATGGTTATGATTACTCATATGTTATGATTTTTGTGTATGTAGAGGATATTTTATATTCAGCTTAGCAAGAACCCATCGTTAAAGGACTTGGAGGATTAGGTCCTCCAAGCGCTTGCGACATGTTCCATGATGTCCACAAGGGGCATATGCACTACTCGTGGCTGAGTGATGACACCCTTAGCAAGTTATAGCGCTATTAGGCCTTCGACCTGACCTTCAAGGACACGTGACAAGGGAAGACAAACTGGGCCTCCCAGTAAGGCGGGTCATTGCATCCGTGGTTCAAGCACCCTACCTAGGAGGGACTCAAAGCATCTGGTAAGTCTTTAAATGTTAGTTTACTACATTTGAATTGCGACAAATGCTATGTTTTTATGACCGCCTGTGCATATCTGTACCAAGGGAGTTAATCTATTCTCGACTTAGGGATAGCTCTTTTGGGATACCTACACCTAAAATGATGTGGCGCGAGTGGAGCCAGAAGAGGTATGGGTAGATCCTCGCTCTGAGGCCACTTACATAAGTTTCAATTCAGACATCTTTTGGCTTAATTTTTATTACTTTTTTCATTTATGTCATAATTATTATTTACAATGTATTTTATCTTTTTTCTTTTGTAGTGCGAGTTCATAGACCTTGGAAGGCGTAGCCTAGTATGAGACCCAGGTGGTTAACGCTGACCCGATGGTGATGTCCTTCCTCCTCCAAATGAGGAGGATGTTTGGGCCTAAGTGGTCGATGACCCATACAAAGGTTGTATATACGGGATGAGGACTACTATGACAGGAGATCCTCATCCTCCACGGATTGCGAGGGATGATGCCTTGAGGGAGCATGTGCATGTCTAAACCAGGAGCTGTAGCAGCATGCACAACTCATCAAGAAGCAACAAAAGCAGGCAGCTTTCAGCAACTTTAGGAGCAGGAGGCAGCTGAAGTAGTAGGAACTCAAGGAGATCCAATAGCTTAAGCTGTCCACGAAGCGGAGGAGGAAAAGGTCAGGAAAGATAAGATTAAATTCAAGAAAATACAACAGAAGATGCAGGAAAGGTCACTACTGATGTTATGGCCTTCTTTAAGGATATGCAGGTTTAAGATCCTCTATCTCCGAGATGTTCCCCCTTATGCCTTTCCCTTCCATTTTTGAGGCCTCCACTCCCTCCATGCCACAGACGACTCTGGGTCGATGATGATGATGGCACCGTCGACGCTAATGACCAAAACTTTAGCTAGGTTTTTATTTTTGATATTTTATTCATTTTTTATATTTTATTATGATACTTTGTTTAATTATTGTATCAATTTGTTTATTTTACTATTATTTTATTATTTTTCACTTAACATCACTTCAATTGGTAATTAAATTATTATATAAAAAATAATTAAATATGATCCATAGTTTATTTAGGTGAGGTATAAAAGTGTAACGGCATTAGCAAATAAATAAAAACTAAAATTTTTATTGACAGGTGTAATCGTTTAAAATTAAATTTTTTAAAAAATATAAGAACCGTCGGAATATTAATAAAAAATTATTATTATTTTCTATAGTCCGTTGGTAATATTAGAAATATCCTCGGAATATTAATTTCCTGACGCTATTGTGATGCCTTTAATCTAATTGTATTGACTAGTTTTCATTTTTAATATCCATCAGGAAACCCATCGAAAATTACCGACACGTGTTATAACCCATCGATAATATTCCATCAACATCAAAAATGATGGCCCAACTGTCGGTATAATTAGTAACCATCGAAAAACCCATCAATAATATCATTGTTTTACGCTTTCTTATAGTGAATTTCTTTGGTTACATTTGAGTAATGCTATTAGCATCACTATTTGGGATATTTTCAAAGAGACACTCTAGAGTGTCTCTTAAATATTAGTTGAAAACAAATTGAAACCAACTCTTAATAAATATTCAAGAAATACCTCAAATATTTATTTAAAGATGTTACAAATAACAATTCTCGGTACACAAAATGAAAGAGAAAAGTTAGATTCCTTCTAAGGTTGGGGCACATAATAAATTTGATAACAAAATACCATAGTACTAAAATTTGTTGTGTATTTTTTTGCTAAAAAATGACATTATTTGTAATCTTTAAGGTATGTCCTCGAGTTATGAGGAAAAAAAAATAGAAGAGAAACATCAAAAGGGGAGGGATGACAAAGTAAGGAAGAAGAAATGAAAAAGAAATGAAGGGTTTATAATATAATTTTAAAGTTTTACATTTATTAAAATATTTGACTATACTTAATATGTTTTATATCAATATTAATTTATAAAATATTATATAATTTATAAATTCTAAAAAATATTTCTTTTCTCAAAAATATTTTCTTTAAAAGTACATATTTTTCCAAAACTTTCTTTTAATATTTTTTTTATCTCAAAAACTATTTTTCGCCTATCATTTTAAAAAGTCATAAAATGTAGAATTCTTATGTTCACAAAATTTTGGGCTAGAATGGAATGTTTTAGACACCTCACATCAATTATTATTTGTTATTTTTTATTTGGTCTTATCACCTCAATATTTATTTTTAGTCCAAATTTGCTCACTTCAATTAGTTTAACTTTTTTTGTGAAGAATGAAATAATGGGTTTACAATCAACGGAGTCCATCATCTAGGGTCTCTATGCTGGCATGTGCTATCTATTTGTCTCCTTTATTTTTTATTTATTTTTTAATAATCCTATATGCATAATACATCAATTTAAGATATAGTATATTGATTAAAATTTAGTTTAAGAATATGTAAATAAAATATGATAATATTTGTTCAAATATCTATATTTGATAATAAAAAAGGATTATAGAAAATAATAAAAAGGAAGGTTTTGTGACATTTAAAATAGATATATAGATCATTATATTTATTATTTAAATGATAAAAGAGATATTTCGTTAAATATTGATAATCTTCAATGATATTTTAATGATATATAATAATTATGATTATAATTTTTTTAAAAATAATTATAGAGTAAAGTTATGAAAATTGTAGGCCCTAAATAAATTATCCTATAAATGACACCTGAAAACTATCCTCAATATGAGTTTGGAATATTAGTATTATAGAGATATATTTAATTATAAACATAAGAAATGGTACTTTAGTAAAATTAATATGAAGATTGATGGTATATGTAGGACAATAGACAAATGAGAGTGGAATAGACATTTCAGGCACCAAACCCCTTGAATTTCAAATGTGTGCAAATTGGCATCTTAAATTTTCTTAAATATGCAAATCGATACTCTAATTTTTTTTTTAAAATTTGTGAGAATTTTGTTAACAATCAATGAAAAAATTAATAGAATGGTCAATTTGAAAAAGTTAAAAAAATTAAATTGTATAATTTTAAAGTTTAGGACTTAAAATGCATATGACCTATGTAAATTGCAATTTTCCTATATGGAATGGTAAAACCATAAAAGGATGAACTGAACCAAAATATAACATTTTTTGTAATCTAAAATGAAAGTTATGGTACTTTGGGAAAAAAAGTCGTAATTTTTTACATTAAAATATTTATATTTATGTGTATAGAATAAAAACTTCATAAAATTAATTTATTTGTAATTATTATAATTGTACAAAAGTACTATTGTAGGAACAAAAGTTTAAATTATTGTGTATTTTTTTAATAATTGATTTTATAAAAATATATTTTTAATATTGTAATACCCCCATTTTCTTATATGGTTTTTTCCTTTCATCTTATTTTAAATAAAATCTTCAAAGTTTTTCTTAGCATATTATTTGAATTAAGAAACTAAAACCATTTTTAAATATGTATGAATTTTTAAAATTTTTTCTTTTGTAATTTTGATACACTACTTGTGAAAAAAATACATAAACATTTACTTGTATTATCATATCAACAAAAATATTTGACTTCACCATCCAATATTTGAATATTTTACAAATATAAACATATGATTATATGACAATGCATACAAAATTCTCTTATACTGACAAAACATCTAAATTAATCTCATTTTTATATTTAATTTTCATCACAAAAATTTCTTTCTCTATATTTTTTTTATATTTTTATATCATTTACATTTCAATATTTCATCATGCTAAATTTTATATGGATTTGATTTTTATGCATTGATAAGTGAAAAAACGTTACACTACTATCAAATCATATATTATCACAAATTATTTTTATTGATCTTTATACTTATTACTTGAAAATTAAGCGTTTATGCAAATAAAAGTGATATGTATATAAAAATTAAAGTCACTTTACATATATATATATTGCATTGATATTTTTATTTGAAAAAAAATGATTGAATTAAAATACCTATAAGACCAAATTACTCAATATTCAACATGCATAATGATGGCAATTTCAACTTTATCTACGGGTTACCGCCTACCCGTCTCTCTCTGGTTAGGTTTCAAACCCGTCCGCTAAGGATTGAAGAGAGCGGATTTTGTCTGCGGGTTCATGCGAGTGTAAGTTTAGGGTGAATCCGCCCGCACCCCATATATATATATTTTTTAAATAAAATTACCTAACCCTAAACCCCTAATATACTATTGAGTAATATCCACTCATTTTCTCATTCACATTCACTCCTGCCTTTGTCTTCAACCTCGATCACCCACTCTTCCTATCAACAAGGGATCTTCAACCTTCATCATCATCTTTGACGTTTCCCAAGAAGTTTTGAGAAATATTAAAATATTAACATTAGAATTTAAATATTAACATTGTCATTTATTATATTTTATATTTTTGTTTGATTTTTTAGATTTTGAGATAATTTTACATGTTTTTTAAAAAATAGCTGGGTGGGAAGGGTACTCAAGGGTAGGTGTAGGTTTAAACTTGTAAAATCCGTGAACAGAGACAAATAGATTGAGACTCATATTATCTGATACATGATAAGCTTGGTTGAGTAAAAACCTAGCCCCATTACCATCCCTAAGTGCGCACGCTCGCACACAAAAGAAAAACAACCAACCCATCAAAGAACAAAAGATCCAGTCCAAATAAACCCAAATGGGGGTAGGAAGAGTCAGGGATGAAACTGAAACACATGATGTCAGCGATGAGCTGCGGGTACATGGCAGTGCGGCGTTGCTGCCGGTGGAGGACGGCGGCGGAAAAGCAGAGGCAGCTCTTTCGCTTTGTGCCGGTTTCTCTGGTCGTAGTGAGGAAGATGAAAGCAGGGCTGGGTTTTAGTTTGGGTTACGTTTGATTTTGGTGAGAAAGGGAATTGATTTCTGCTTTGGGTTAATGTTTGATTTTTTAAAGGGCAGCAGAGGCAGTGGTACATTAACATCAGTGCCTTATTGCTATTAAGGGTCTTGAAAGAAACTCTCTTCATTCAACTCCTCTATGAAATTTGGCTATAGATTGTGAGCTAGACACTTATTTCTGCCACTCTTCTGTTATTTGATTGGGTCTCATTTCATTTCCATCTCTCTTATTCGGTGGGTGGTTGGCTGCCTGCTTCAGCCAAATGTATCACCACCACTAAAGCTGGAAATGGAAAATTTTGTATGTTGACTGACCTGTATCAGTCACCACTCCATCCGACAATTGAAAATGTGCTATGTTCTTGACTTAGAAAAAAATTGTGGTGATAAAAAAAGACTTTCAAGTTAAACCAAAACATACGCATATTGACCAAAATGCGTGTAATGTGATGGCCATTGGTGGACAGCATGCATGCTTATCAAAGACTTGCAGTTGCATTTTGATCATTGCAGTTGCAGAAAGTTACAAAAAGTTACGGCTAATGGGCCATAAATGGTGTTCCGCATTTAGTTTGCATGCAGCAATTTAAAGCCATGGTATGCCCAGATTGCCATTCATCTAGTTATAACCCAGGTGAGATAAAAGTTTAGAAATTCTGCACTTTCGCAACCTTGTTCTCTGTTCCTCAACTGTTACTCCAGATGCTCTCTGTTGATAATAACACGTTGGAGGGAGTATTTCCCGTCAACTTTACAAATAGAGAGGTGACAAATTGAATTTCACAAAACCTCTAGAAAAATAGGTATAATTTCCCCGAAAAAAAATTTATACTTATGTGCATAAAATACAAATTTAATAAAATTAGTTTAAGTGTAATTATTATAATTGTGAAATTAAATTATTGTATGAATAAAATTTTAATTATTGTGTACAAATATTTTTTTAAAAAAAATTGGCGTTTTAAAATTATAGTTTTGATATTGTAATACCCCAATATGATTCTTTTTTCAAATTTTCAATCAAGCTGGAACAAAAGATCTGGTCCAAATAAACCCAAAGAAAGAGAAGAGTATGGCCACATCCCCTAATTGTAGCCCAAAAAGGCATTGGGGAATAGGGGTGTACAGGGACAGTTGGGCCAGGTTGGATAAAACCAAACCTCGATTTTTAGATCCTGTTAATTTTTGAAATCTTAACAACCAATAATACCTGACTATCTCTAGTCATATCCGTTAATGGACATTCGAACAATATATGAAATTTGGATATTATATATAGTAAAGTTATAAAATTTTACAAGTAAGATACAAAATTTTAGAGATATTTTACGATATAGGTTTCAAAATAAACCATATCAATGTAAAAATATCATGTTATCTAAAATATATTAATTCAACTTTAAAATCTTATAATTTTTCATAAATTATTACAAATATATATATATATATATATATATATATATATCTATTAAGGGATTATTTGACTTTCTGCGAACCCAACATAACCTTAACATTGAAAAATGAACAAGGTCAAATTTCAAGTTCGAACCCGTCCAATGAGCTTTGGCGGTTAACCTGGGACCTATTATGAACACCCTATTGGGAAGGAAGAGTTAGATGTTTGCGATGAGCTGCAGGTACACGGCGGTGCAATGTTGCTGCCGGCTCAGGACGCCATGGACGACAGCGGCGGAAGGACAGAGTTAGTTATTCTGTTTGGGTTGTTATGTAATGGATCTGCTGCCAAGAAAGGTCTTTGCGGACTTCATTGCCTTGCACTTTCAGGTACATACATCACTTGTCGACCTCATTGAGTTGTTCGCCAATGTCTCCTTTTCTGTACTGAAGTCTACTGGATTGTTTGATTGTTCATGACAATGTGCACGAGATGGACTTTAATTATCTTGTCTTTTAACTTACACAACTTGCCTTGCACGTTGTTTTGCTACTGTAGTTGAATGGCGCATACAATCACCATAAGAAAACATATCATTGTTTATTGGCAGCTATAAGTTAAAGTTAACACTATTGGTGTGAAGGGTCTTGAAGGAAAGCCTTTACAGTCAACTCCTATATGAAATTTGGTTAATTTCAATACCTAGCTAGCTAGCTAGCTACATAGAGATTGTGAACTAGGCTCTTGTTTCTGCCACTCTTCTGTAATTTGATTGATTGTCTTTTCCATATCTCTCTATTCTGTGGGTGGTTGGCTGCTTCAGCGAAATGTATCACCACTTAAGTTGGAAATGGAAAATGTTGTATGTTGACTGACCTGTGTCAATCACCACTCAATCCAGCAATGGAAAATGTGCTATGCTAACTGTCAAATTAAACCAAAACATACGCCATATTGGCCAAAATGCATGTAACCCGATGGTCGTTGGTGGACAGCATGCATGCTTATCAAAGACTTGCAGTTGCATTTTGATCATTGCAGTTGCAGAAAGTCACAAAAAGTTACGGCCATGGCGTCCCCATTTTGTTGCATACAGCAATTTAAAGCCATGGTATGGCCTGATTGCCATTCATCTAGTTCTAACCCAAGTGAGATAAAAATTTAGAAATTCTGCACTTTCGCAACCTTGTTCTCTGTTCCTCAATGATGTCAATCGTGTCACCTTCATTTTGGTCCTTATGCCTTGTCTTGCTTCTTCTCTTCACTTCAAATGTGTTGTCGTTGCTACCCAACAAAACTGCTTCTGCCTTAGGAAATGAGACTGACCATTCTGCGTTGCTCAAGTTCAAAGGATCAATAGAAAATGACCCTCTTGAAGTGTTGAGCTCCTGGAATAGTTCAAGCCACTTTTGCAACTGGCATGGGGTCACATGTGGCCACCGGCATCAAAGAGTTACGGAGCTGAACCTGCAAGGATATCAAATGCAGGGGTTCATATCACCACATGTTGGGAACCTCTCCTTTTTGAGAATCCTCAACCTCGCTAACAATGGTTTCTATGGCACTGTTCCACAAGAATTAGGCGCTTATTCCGACTCCAGATGCTCTCTGTTGATAATAACACGTTGGAGGGAGTATTTCCCGTCAACTTGACAAGCTGCTCTAACCTAAGGGTCTGGAGTTTAGAAGGGAATCATTTTACTAGTGAAATACCAGTGGAGATTGAATCCCTTGCCAAGCTTGAATTCTTGAATGTTCGGAGGAACAATCTAACTGGACAAATCCCTGCTTCAATTGGAAATCTATCTTCCCTCACTTTTCTTTCCTGAGTTACAATGACTTGGAGGGACACATACCAGAAGAAATAGGCCGTCTTAAAGATTTGACAACGATTGGTGTGGCAAAAAATCAACTGTCTGGTAACATTCCTTCTTCCCTCTACAATCTGTCATCTCTCATTATCATCTCATTTGGAGACAATCAATTTAACGGTTCTCTTCCAGCCAACATGTTCCTCGCCCTCCCTAATCTCAAGTCTGTTGCAATTGGTATTAATCAATTCTCAGGTCAAATCCCAACTTCCATAACTAATGCAACCAAAATTCAAGCGTTAGATATCGGTGCTAACAATTTTGTAGGAAAAGTCCCAAGTCTTGGGAAGCTACCAGATATTTTTGCTCTAATTATAGATTCAAATTATCTTGGAAGCAATTCATCTATTGACTTGCAGTTTTTGAAGTCTTTGATAAATTGTACTAAGCTGAATGAATTGGCCATAGACAACAATAATTTTGGAGGGCTTTTTCCTAATTTTGTGGGCAATTTCTCCACCAAAATCACACTCATGTATTTTGGACGTAATCAAATATTCGGAAAAATTCCTTTGGAAGTAGGAAGACTGGTTAACTTAGTGGTCTTGGGTATGGAGTTAAACCGTCTAACTGGGATCATTCCACCTACTTTTGGTAAGTTTCAAAAGATGCAAGAATTAAGTTTGGGGGCAAACCAATTATCCGGAATGATTCCAACATTCATAGGCAATCTCAGTCGGTTGTTTATATTGGATTTATCAGACAATATGTTAAATGGAAATATTCCTTCAACAATTGGAAATTGCAGAAACTTACAATTGCTGTACCTTTCACATAACAACCTTAGTGGAGTCATACCATCACAGGTGTTTACAATTTCCTCCTTATCAATCCGGCTAGACCTATCACATAACTCATTAAGTGGTAGCCTGCCAACAGAAGTGGGCCTACTAAAAAATATTGACGAACTGAATGTGTCTGAAAATTCTCTCTGGTAGCATTCCAGCAACAATTGGAGAATGCATAAGCTTGGAGTACCTTTTCTTACAAGGAAATTCCTTTGACGGAACCATGACACCATCTTTGGCTTCATTGAAAGGTCTTCGAAAGTTAGACCTCTCAAGAAACAAATTGTCTGGATCAATTCCAGAAGGGATACAACATATGTCTGGCTTAGAATACTTCAATGCTTCTTTTAACATGTTGGAGGGTGAGGTGCCAACAAACGGTGTCTTCAGGAATTCAAGTGCTGTTTTTCTGAACAACAATGGCGAACTCTGTGGTGGGATATTAGAACTAAAGCTTCCACCTTGCCCCTTGAAAGATATAGCAAAGAGAAAACACCATAATCGTAAAATGAAAGCTATAATAATCTGTTCAGTTGCCTTTTGCCTTCTATTATCATGTATCCTTACATTCTATTTGAGGAGGAAAAGCACAAGAAAAGCATCTATTGACTCAGCCATTGTCCAACTTCCCACAGTGTCATACCAGAACCTACACCATGCAACTAATGGATTCTCATCACACAACTTGATAGGGACTGGAAGTATAGGTTCTGTGTACAAAGGAAATCTTGAGTTGGAGGAAAAAGTTGTTGCCATAAAGGTTATTAACCTTCAAAATAGAGGAGCTCACAAAAGTTTCATTGCAGGATGTAATGCATTCAAAAATATACGGCATAGAAATCTTGTGAAGATTTTCACTTGTTGCTCTAGTATGGATTACAATGGAAATGACTTCAAAGCTTTAGTTTTTGAGTACATGTCAAATGGAAGCTTAGAGGAATGGCTACATCCAGTGAGAGAAATCGAAGATCAGTCAAGAAAATTGAACCTCAATGCAAGATTGGAAATTATTATTGGCGTTGCTTCTGCATTACATTATCTTCACCATGAATGTGAGCAACCTATTATTCATTGTGATTTGAAGCCAAGCAATGTCCTTCTTGATGACAACATGGTTGCTCGTGTGAGTGATTTTGGCTTAGCAAGACTTATGTCAATAGTTGATGGAAACTTGCAGAACCAAACTAGCACAAGTGGAATAAAAGGAACTATAGGTTATGCTCCTCCAGGTATGCATGGTTTGCTCTTATTTTCCCCTTTTTGAAATCTAGAGAAGATCCATTTGTTTTCTTCTTTTGTTTCCTTTTGGATTAATACTTTGTAAGGTTGGATTTGAAAACATTAATGGTTTGAAACATATAATTTCAGAGTATGGAACAAGTTTGCAAGTGTCATTAGAAGGTGACACGTATAGCTTTGGTATTCTTATTTTGGAGATGCTAACTAGGAGAAGACCAACGGAAGAATTGTTCTAGGATGGACACAGCCTCCATAACTATGTCCAAACTGCATTTCCAATTAACATCTTGGAGATTGTTGATTCAACTTTTCTCTCGGTGGAAGATGAATATCCTACAGTGCTATTAGCAGACGAAAACCATGTGTCCAAGATTGTAGGCCACCTGCATCCCAATGCTGAGAAGTGCTTATTGTCATTATTTAAGATTGGCCTTGCTTGCTCAGTGGAATCCCCAAAAGAATGAATATGATGGAAGTCAATTGGGAACTAAGCATGATTAGAAATGCTTTCTATGCTTGAGGGGTCAAAGGTGATTGGCTGATTATGTAACAACAAAGGAAGGTACCTTATCATAATGTTAGCCTTATCTTTTTGTGCAATTGTGGCTTTACAGTTCGTGCCATTTCTTCAAATTATTTTCCCATCTATTCTCCTTCAGACTGTTTTTTAAAGTCAAAGCCTGATTTTCATTACTGTTCTTTTAAGGAAATCACTACAAGCACTAGACTTGGTGCATACACTTTTACCAAAAGTTTATGGTATGCCTTCTAAATCTCGTGTTGCTTGGTACTGACTCTGAATTTCTGCTAACTGAGTCATAAACCTGATTTGTATTCAAAGAGCATATCCTTTTGAAAAGATGTTTCAACCGTTTCGAGTGTTTTCTGCAGGTTATCTAGCTATACTAAACCATCTTATTTATTAGTATTTAATGGGTTTGATTCATGATTTGTTCAATAATGACGCCTCAATTTGTATGCGTCAATGATGTAAAATGAGACTCTTTCTAATTTAACCTCTTAAACTTATGATTCTAAGCTTTTAATATTCCTTATGGACACAGGCAACAAATTTATTTTTCGTGGGATCTTAAAAATAACTAATAAGTTCTGGACCTTGCGCTGTATTTTCTCTGTCGATACGGTTGTACAAAAGAAATTTTGACTTAAAATTTTAAGATTTTGAAACCTATTTATGTTGTAATTAAAAATATTAAAGAAAGTAATTATTTTAAAGTACCTATAATAGTCACCGCTTGTCGTTATTTTTCAGTTTTGATCTGTTTTTTAGTTTCCCCCGTAAAGTTAATTTTGTTTTAAACATAAATACATGTGTACGGTAAGCTTTTTTTTTTTTGCTCTCAAACTTGGGTACTTTAAAATGACTGCGAATTGGAATTTGTACTTACCCAGGAATTGGACTTATTAGATACTCCTGGACTTGTTAATCAACAATTTTAATAAGTAAATATTATTTAAATACAAATTAATCTTTATAAAACATTAAATTTTATAATTAAATGATTTAAACTACTATTTTATCCTTTCAAATCTTGTGTTTCTTTATATATTTTTACTTGAACATCATAAAAAATCATTTATTTTATGATAAAATAATTTTATTGATTATAATTTTATATTTTTATATAATATATCTTTCCATACCCATATCCTAATTTTTGAAAAATTTTCATATCCCACACCCCAACCTATACTTATGCAACATAGTTTTTTGGTCATGTGTCTTAACGAAAATAGATTATTTTACTAAATTTTTATTTATTTTTCTAGGCCCAAAAGTTTAAAGTATTTTGTAAAGTCTATTTTTTCAGTGTTGATTAAGTATAAATTCTCTCTTTCTCAACCTTTGCAAATGCACTATTGCAGAAAACTAACTGTAGAACCCTTGCTTTGCTAGATATTCAAGAGGCAGAAATCCTTGAAATTATTTTAGGACTTCAACAATGGAATATAATGGATCAAGCTAGCTTGGTGTGTTGGATATCTCTATGATCCCCATGCGTATTCTCCTTAATGAGTAACTTGGTTTTTGTGACAATATGAAGCTCATGTGTGTTCTTGTATTTCTATTTTGTTTTTCCTTCATTACCTTTTTGTTGCTGCCTTCTTTTCTTCAATAATTCTACCAGAATTGAGAACTCGTCATGTCGTATTAATTCTTTGCCCACTTTGTCGTTCACTTGTTTAGATATTTACCGTATAAATTGAAGCTTCATATTGTTTATTCGCAATGTTATTATGCGAATTATTATTTGATTATGGGCAGTTTTTGTATTCTTTTTCTTTTCATATCCACTTTTCTGTTAAAAAAAATTATTTGAAATTGAATGTAATTATTTTGGAGTAAAATTTTATTTACGTTAAAGTATCAATATTTTCTTAATTTTTCTTTTAATTTACATTCGATTTAATTATATTTTTGGTCACAAAAATATCATAACCTTTCCCTATGGTCTTTTTTTTAAGTTTTTTTTTTCATTTATGTCGTTTCTTTTTTTAACTTATCGTTGGTTTTCTCCATTAAATGCCAATTTGGCATCCCAAAGAAAAAAAAATGAAAAATATCACTTTACCCTCTTAGACTATATAGTTTATATGCATTTTAATTCCCTAAACTTTAAAAAATATAAATCGGCCATTTATCTTTCAAAAATGAACATTTTGATCAAAATAAATGTACTGCATCCATAAATTTTGGAATGTGTACAAATTGACTCGTTAACTTTCTTAAATGTACAATTAGATATCGAAAACTTCTTAAATTTATGATATTTTAATTGATAAAAAAATTAACAAAATGATCAATTTATATATTTAAAAAAATTCAAAAATTCAAACAAGACATTTTCAAAATTTAGGATTTAAAGCGTATGTCATAGTTCAATGTGTAAAGCACAATTTTGCTAGATGGAATGGGAAAACCGTAAAAGGATGAACCGAACCAAAATGAAAGTTATGATACTTTGGAAAAAGTCGTAATTTTTTACATATAAATATTTATATTTATGTGCATAGAATAAAAACTTAATAAAATTAAATGTGTAATCATTATAATTATAAAAAATTAAACTATTGTATGAATAAAAATTTATTGTGTATTATTTTAAAAATTGATTTTATAAAAATTGATTTTTAATATTGTAATAATCCATTTTCTTATATATGGTTTTTTCCTTTTATGTTATTTTAAATTAAATCTTTAAAGTTTTTCTAAGCAAATTTACTTGAATTAAGAAACTAACACCCATTTTATTTTAAAAAATTCTTGAATTTTTTTGTTTAATTCTAGAAAACTCAACATGTTTTCTTGTGCAGAAAAAATTAGATAGACATTTACTTGTGTATTATCATTTCAATAAAAGTGTTTAATTTTATCATCAATCATTTTCGATGTCTTATAAACATAAACATAACAGCGTAAAACTATTTTATGCTAATAAAATATCAAAATTAATTCATTTTTATATTTAAATTTCTTTCATAATACTTTCTATCTCTACTTTTTATTAATGTTTTTATATCATTTATACTTTTCATTATTTCATCATGCTAAAATATATAGAATTTAATTTTAGATGAATTGACAAAATAAAAAAGTCTTGCATAGTTACACTGTCATCAAATTATTTATTATCACATTATCAAATATTATTAACTTTTACACTCGTTACGTAAAAGTTGAGAGATTATACAATTAAAATAATTTGATCGAATAACAATGTAAAATTTATACACGTACAATTAATAAACTCACTTTATATATATGTATTGATATTTTTATTTTAGATTGAAACAATAATCATACTTTATAATAGATTCCTATCGTTTTTTTAAAAGAAAAGTTATTGAAATAAAATCATAGACTATCAAAAACCCTAAACTCTCTTTTAATTTTGCCCTATTTTTCCCCTTGACTCTCTATTTTCTCTTAAGAACTTAAAAAAAAAAAAAACCTAAGCCCAGATTACCCAATAGATTGATTTGATATTGTTGTGGCTTTCAAAAAGCTACTAAGATCTTTGGGTTTTCAAAAAGCTATAATAGCATTATTTTAATAAAATAATACAAAAATTATTTTCAATAAACAGTAGCTATTGAAGTAATGTTTAATAATATATATTATAAAATTGCTCTTAAAGTATAAATGGACTATAATAGGCATAAATATTTATGAAAAAGAATAAAAAATTAAAATCTTAATTAATGGAAGAATAAAATTAGATTTTTATTAAAATTCAATGACTATATTAGTCTTTTTAATATTTTTTTAATTTCAAAAAGCATAAGCCATGAAAATGTATCGCATGAGGTGGTCTTAAAAAGCATCACTGATTTTTAAAAGCCAAAAGTAAAAACATTGAAACTTTTTAATTTACCAGAAAAAAAATTGGATTATATTTTTTATAGGTCAGGTCACCCGACCAAACGACATTATCAAACCCGCCCAATATTCCGCGCCCCCGCGCTCACGGACAAATCAGAAACAAGCCATCAAAGAAGAACAGATCCGGTCCAATATAAACCCAGAGAAAGAGAAGAAGAGTTAGGGCTAAAAACATGAAACGCAATGTTTGCGATAATCACTGTCAGAAAACAAATCACAATGTATTATTAGTGGGAGCTATAATTTACTAATACTATTGCTAATCTATTAAGGGTCTTGAAAGAAACTCTCTTCATTCAACTCCTATATGAAATTTGGTTAATTTCAACAATTCCTAGCTAGCTAGCTACATATAGATTGTGAGCTAGACTCTTATTTCTGCCTCTTCTGTAATTTGATTGGTTGTCTTTTCCATCCCTCTCGTATTCGCTGGTTCGTTGGCTGCTTCAGCGAAATGTATCACCACTCGAGTTGGAAATGGAAAATGTTGTCTGTTGACTTAACTGTATCAGTCACCAGTCAGTACGGCAATGGAAAATGTGCTATGTTAACTGTCAAGCTCTTGACTTGGAAAAAATTGTAGTGATAAAAAGGCATTCAAAATAAACCAAAAACCATATTAAACAAAATGCATGTCACATGATGGCCATTGGAAAGCATGCATGCCTAACAAAGACTAGCAGTTGCATATAGATATCGATTTTGGCTTGGCAAGACTTGTGTCAACAATTGATGGCAACTCGCATAACCAAACAAGTGCAAGTCGAACAAAAGGAACTATAGGTTATGCTCCTCCAGGTATGTGTGGTCTGATCAAAAACAACATATTTTGATCAGTTATATCATTTAAATTAAAAATTGTAATGGTTTGAAATTCAATATTTAATGTAAAATATTTATGTTATATTAATGAAATAGATATGAAAGTAATTTTCATAACAAAATAATTAATAATCAAAGTTATAAATATCATGGGTCATAGTTGCTTTACAGTGACACTGCCTAAAATTCTAAAATATTAGGATTATATATTATAAATTTGGTCATGCTAAAATTTCTATTTTTATTTTCAAGTAACGCAATAATCATTCTCTAAAACAGATTTTGGCACCACTCAAGTTGGCAACGGAAAACGTGGTGTGTTGACTGTCAAGCTCTTGATATTCTACCAAAACATGCGCCATAGTGACAAAAATCCATGTAAATGTAACACGATGGCCAGTGGGAAACATGCATGCTTGACAAACACTTGTGGTCGCAAAGTGATTATTGCAATTGCAGAAAATTACAAAAAAAATTGCAGCTGATGGGCCATAATTTGTGTTCCCCTGCAGTTGCGTACCACTATTTAAAGCCATTGTAACTATGGCCTAATTTCCATTCACCTAGTTATAAGCCAAGTGAGATAAAAATTTAGAAATTCTTCACTTTAGCAACCTTGTTCTCTGTTCCTCAACGATGTCCATTTGGTCCATATGCCTTGTCTTGCTATATCTCTTCACTTCAAGCTTCCTGTTGTTTCAACCCAACACCGCTACTGCCTCTGCCTTAGGAAACGAGACTGACCATTTTGCATTGCTCAACTTCAAAGAATCCATATCCAATGACCCTTTCGGAGTGTTGGCCTCTTGGAATAGTTCTGGCCACTTTTGCAACGGGCAAGGAGTCACATGTGGTCGCCTACATCAAAGAGTTATAGAGTTGAAACTAGAAGGGAATCATTTGGAAGGGTCCATTTCAGCATATGTTGGTAACCTCTCCTTTCTTCGAATCTTCAGCCGTCAATCCAATAACTTCTATGGTCATGTCCCAGAAGAATTGAGTCGTTTGTTTCGACTACAAGTACTCAATTTAACCCACAACAACTTAGTGGGGGAGTTTCCTGTTAGCTTGACAAATTGCTCTAGATTGTGGTACTTGAGTTTAGTCTATAACCATTTTACTGGCCAAATACCAATGGAGATTGTGTCCCTTGGGAAGCTTGAACGGTTTTATCCTTTTTCAAACAATATATCTGGACAAATCCCACCATCCATCGGGAATCTTTCTTCTGTCATTGATCTTCGCTTGGAATATAATAACTTAGAGGGAAATATACCTAAAGAAATAGGCCATTTGAAAAACTTGGCAACCATCTCACTGGGAGTCAATGAACTGTCCGGTAGGCTTCCTTCCTCACTTTACAATCTGTCATCCCTTACTGGTTTAGGAGTTGCATTCAATCAATTCAAGGGTTCTCTCCGAGCAACATGTTCTTCACCCTCCCAAGCCTAGATTCGTTGCAGTAGAGGGGAATCAGTTATCAGGTCATATCCCAACTTCCATCACAAATGTATCTGGGCTTCAAAAGGTTGATTTTTCTGCAAACTATTTTGTAGGGAAAGTCCCAAATATAGGAAATCTTCAAAATCTTTCTTGGTTGTCTCTAGGTTCAAATGATCTTGGAAGGACTATATTTAATGACTGGGAGTTAATAAAGTCTTTGATTAATTGTAGTAAGCTGGAAGTGTTTGGTATGAAGTACAATAATTTTGCGGGTCACTTGCCCAATTTCATCGGAAACTTGTCCACCCAGCTCAAAGTGTTAGCTTTTGGTGGTAATCAGATAGCCGGACGAATTCCTACAGAATTAGGAAATCTTGTTGACTTATTTGAATTGGGTATGGAGAGAAACTATCTAACTGGGATCATTCCGGCTTCTTTTGGTAGGTTTCAAAAGATGCAATCATTAACTATGTTCGACGACAAATTGTCAGGAGAGATACCGGCTCACTCAGTTGTCGAAGCTATATCTGTCGTATAATATGTTAACTGGAAACATTCCTTCAACCATTGGAAACTGCAAAAGTTTACAGTCACTTGACATTTCAAATAACAACCTTAGTGGAGCCATACCATCACAGGTTCTTACACTTCCATCTTTATCAATCCTGCTAGACATGTCACACAACTCATTCAGTGGTAATCTACCTAGTGAGGTAGGCTTGCTTGTAAACATTGATACGCTAGATGTGTCTGAAAATCATCTATCTGGTGGGATTCCAGAAACTATAGGAAAATGCATATTAGCTTGGAATACCTTTATTTGCAGGTGAATTCCTTCCACGGAATTATACTGCCCTCTTTGGCTTCACTAAAAGGTCTTCGATGCTTAGACCTATCACGAAATAGGTTGTTTGGATCAATTCCACAAGAACTGCAAAATATTTCTGTTTTGGAATACTTCAATGCTTCTTTCAAGTGAAATTTCATTGATAAACAAGGGAAACCTCTGTGGTGGGGCATCAGGCCTAAGGCTTCCACCTTGTCCCTTAAAAGCTATGCCAAAGAAAAAACATCACAATTTTCGGATGATAGCAGTTATAGCATGTTCAATTGGGTTTCTTGTTCTTTTATCATGTATTCTTACAATCTATTTAATAAGGAGAAGACACAAAAAAGCATCTACTGATTCAACAATTGACAAACTTCCTAAGGCATCACATCAAAACCTATACAATGCAACAAATGGGTTCTCAACTAGAAATTTAATAGGAGCTGGTAGTCATGGCTCTGTGTATAAAGGAATACTAGATTCCGAAGAAGGAACCGTTGCTATAAAGGTTATAAACCTTCGAAAGAGAGGAGCTCACAAAAGTTTCATTGCTGAATGTAATGCTTTCAAAGATATCAAGCATAGAAATCTAGTGAAGATTTTAACTTGTTGCTCTAGTATGGATCACAGTGGAAATGATTTTAAAGCTCTTGTTTTCGAGTACATGTCAAATGGAAGCTTAGATGAATATTTGCATCCAAACAAAGAAAGCGCAGAACAGCCAAAAACTTTGATCCTAGAGAAAAGATTAGAAATTATTAATGGCGTTGCTTCTGCATTACATTGCCTTCACTATGAATGTGAGAAATCTGTTATTCATTGTGATTTGAAGCCAAGCATGTCCTTCTTGATGATAACATGGTTGCTCATGTGAGCGATTTTGGCTTGGCAAGACTTGTGTCAACAATTGATGGCAACTCGCATAACCAAACAAGTGCAAGTCGAACAAAAGGAACTATAGGTTATGCTCCTCCAGGTATGTGTGGTTTGATCTTATTTTTTCCTTTTGAAATCTAGAGAAGATCCGTTTGTTTTCTTCTTTTGTTTCCTTTTGGATTAATACTTTGTAAGGTTGGATTTGAAAACATTAATGGTTTGATACATATAATTTCAGAGTATGGAACAAGTCTGCAAGTGTCAATAGAAGTTGACACGTATAGCTTTGGTATTCTTATTTTGGAGATGCTAACTGGGAGAAGACCAACGGAAGAATTGTTCAAAGATGGACATAACCTCCATAATTATGTCCAAACTGCATTTCCAATTAACATCTTGGAGATTGTTGATTCAACTCTTCTCTCGATGGAAGATGAATGTCCTACAGTACTATTAGTAGACGAAAACCATGTGTCCGAGATTGTAGGCCACCTGCATCCTAATGCTGAGAAGTGCTTATTGTCATTATTTAAGATTGGTCTTGCTTGTTCAGTGGAATTCCCAAGAGAAAGAATGAATATGATGGAAGTCAATCGGGAACTAAGCATGTTTAGAAATGCTTTCTATGCTTGAGGGGTCAATGGTGATTGGCTACTTATGTAACAACAAACGAAGGTACCTTATCATAATGTTAGCCTTATCTTTTTGTTCAAGTGTGGCTTTACATTTCGTGCCATTTCTTCATATTATTTTCCCATCTATTCTTCTTCAGAATGTTTTTTAAAGTCAAAGCCTGATTTTCATTACTGTTCTTTTAAGGAAATCACTACAAGCACTAGACCTGGTGCATACACTTTTACCAAAATTTCATTTACGTTGAAGTATCAATATTTTCTTAATTTTTCTTTTAATTTACATTGGATTTAATTATATTTTTGGTCACAAAAATATATAATCTTTCCATATGGTCATTTTTTAAGTTTTTTTTTTTTAATTGACGTCGTATCCTGCTTTTTTAACTTAACGTTGATTTTCTCCATTAAATGCCAATTTAGCATCCCAACAAAAAAAGAAAAATATATTACTTTACCCTCTTAAACCATAAATTATGTGCATTTTAATTCTCTAAACTTTAGAAAAATAAAATCGACCATTGAGCTTTCAAAAAGGTATATTTGGTCAAAATAAGTGTACTATATCCCTAAATTTTGGAATGTGTGCAACTTACTCCGGGACTTTTTTAGATGTACAATCAAATACCTTAAAACTTCTTAAATTTATGATATTTCAATTGATGAAAAAATTAACAAAATGGTTAATTTGTATATTCAAAAAAATTTAAAGGTCGAACAATACATTTTTAAATTTTAGGATTTAAAGCATATGTCATAGGTCAATGTGTAAAGTACAAATTTCCTAGATGGAATGGCAAAACCGTAAAGGATGAACCGAACCAAAATATAATATTTTGGGGTTCTAAAATGAAAGTTATGATACTTTGGAAAAAAAAGTCGTAATTTTTTACATATAAATATTTATATTTATGTGCATAGATGTATGAATAAAAATTTATTGTGTATTATTTTAAAAAATTGATTTTATAAAATTATTTTTTAATATTGTAATACCCCATTTTCTTATGGCTTAATTGACCTGCAAGTCTCTATAGTTTCATTTAATTTTCAATTAGGTCTTTATAATTTAAAATTTTATAATTGAGTTCCTATATTATATAAATTTTTTCAATCAGATTCCTATCCTTATAAAATGTTATAAAAATGTTAAATTAAATAGAATATTGTTAGAACATTATTTTACTATAATTTTATTATCATCATCCATTATCACCATTGTCTTATTCATCCTCCATTATCACGATCACCCCAAATAATTAAGTTGATTAACACATAAAAAAATTCATCATTAAAAAACATAACAAGTAATTAGATAAAAATTTACTTGTGTATTATCATTTTAATAAAAGTATTTGACTTTATCATCAACCATTTTGGACGTCTTACAAACACAAACAAAATAGCGTAACTATTTTATACTAATAAAATATCAAAATTAATCTCATTTTTATATTTAAATTTCTTTCATAATACTTTCTATCTCTACTTTTTTAATTAATGTTTTTTATATCCTTTATACTTTTCATTATTTCATCATGCTCAAATATATCATAATTTAATTTTACATGAATTGACAAAATAAAAAAGTCTTGCATAGTTACACGTCTTCTAATTACTTATTGTCACATTATCAAATATTAACTTTTACACTCATTACGTAAAAGTTGAGAGGTTATACAAACAAAAATAATTTGATCAAATAACAACATAATATTTATATACGTAAAATTAATAAACTCACTTTATATATATATATATATATATATATATATATATATTTGTACTGATATTTTTATTTTAGATTGAAACAATAATTATACTTTATAATAGATTCCTATCTTTTTTTTAAAAGAAAAATTATTGAAATAAAATCATACACTATCAAAATCCCTAAACGTGCTCTCTTTTTCTCTATTTTCCCCTAACTCTATTTTCTCCTTAGAACTTAAAAAAAAAAAACCTAAGCCCAGATTATTCAATAGCTTGGTTTGATATTGTTGAGTCTAATAAGCTGCTAAGGTCTTTGGACTCTTAAAAAGCCATTATAACATTATTTTGATAAAATACAAGAAATTACTTTCAATAAATAGGAGCTATTGAAATAGTATTTGTAAATATATTATAAAATTACTTTTAAAATATAAAAGGGCTATAATATGTATAAATATTTATGGGAAGAATAAAAAATTAAAAGTCTTAATTAATAGAAGAACAAAGTTGAATTTTTATTAAAATTGAATGACTATATTAGTCTTAAATTTTTTTTTTAATTTTAAAAATATAAGCCTACTCTAAAAAGGTATCTTATGAGATGCTCTTAAAACAAACCTTGATTTTTAAAATTAAGAGTAAAAATATCTCAACTTTTTATTTACCAACTGAAAGAAAAATTGGATTATATTTTTCATACGTCAGGTCAACCGACCAAACGACATTATTAAACCCGCCTAATATTCAGCGCCCCGCGTTCACGCACAAAATCATAAACAAGCCATCAAAGAACAACAGATCTGGTCCAAAATAAACCCAAAGAAAGAGAAGAAGAGTTAGGGGTGAAAACATGAAACGTGATGTTTGCGATAATCACTGTCAGAAAACAAATCACAGAATTATTATTGGGAGCTATAATTTACTAATACTATTGCTAATCTATTAAGGGTCTTGAAAGAAACTCTCTTCATTCAACTTCTATGTGAAATTTGGTTAATTTCATTAATTCCTAGCTAGCTAGCTACGTGTAGATTGTGAGCTAGACTCTTATTTCTACCTCTTCTGTATTTTGATTGGTTGTCTTTTCCATCTCTCTTATTCGCTGGTTGGTTGGCTGCTTCAGCGAAATGTACCACCACTCAAGTTGGAAATATAAAAATATTGTATGTTGACTTACCTGCATCAATCGCCGCTCAATACGGCAATGGAAAATGTGACATGTTAACTCTCAAGCTCTTGACTTGGAAAAAATAAAAAGGCATTCAAAATAAACCAAAACATACGCCTTATTATACAAAATCCATGTCACATGATGGCCATGGGAAAGCACGCATGCCTAACAAAGACTTGCAGTTGCATAACTAGTATCCCTATCCAGCTGCACCCGCAATTTAAAGCCATGGTATGGCCTCCTAATTGCCATTCACCTAGTTATAACCCAAGTGAGATAAAAATCTAGAAATTCTGCACTTTCGCAACCTTGTTCTCTGTTCCTCAATGATGTCGATTTGGTCCATATGCCTTGCCTTGCTTCATCTCTCCGCTTCAAGCTCACTGTTGTTTCAACCCAACACTACTGCCTTTGCCTTAGGAAACGAGACTGACCTGTTTGCTCTCCTCAAATTCAAAGAATCGATATCCAATGACCCATTCGGAGCGTTGGCCTCTTGGAATAGTTCTAGCCACTTTTGCAACTGGCAAGGAGTCACATGCGGTCACCTGCATCAAAGAGTTATAGAGTTGAAACTAGAAGGGTATCGTTTGGAAGGGTCCATTTCACCACATGTTGGGAACCTCTCCTTTCTTAAAATCTTCAGTCTTGCATCCAATAACTTCTATGGTCATGTCCCACAAGAGTTGAGTCATTTGTTTAGACTACAAGTACTCAATTTAACCGATAACAACCTAGTTGGGGAGTTTCCCGTTAGATTGACAAATTGCTCTAAACTCTGGGCTTGAGTTTAGCTGATAATCATTTTAGTGGCCAAATACCGATGGAAATCGTGTCCCTTGGGAAGCTTGAGCAGTTGTATCTTTATTCAAACAATCTATCTGGACAAATCCCACAATCCATTTGGAATCTTTCTTCTCTCACTGTTCTTTCCTTGTCTTATAATAACTTGGAGGGAAATATACCAGAGGAAATAGGTCATTTGACATACTTGACATTTATATCGCTGGGAATGAATGGATTGTCTGGTAAGTTTCCTTCCTCACTTTACAACTTGTCATCCCTCAATAGCTTAACAGTTGCATTTAATCAATTTGAGGGTTCTCTTCCAAGCAACATGTTTTTCACCCTCCCAAACCTCAGGATCATTCTAGTGGAAGGGAATCAGTTATCAGGGCCTATCCCAACTTCCATCACAAGTGCATTTGCGCTTCGAGTGGTTGATTTTTCTAAAAACTATTTTGTAGGACAAGTCCCAAATCTAGGAAATCTTCAAAATCTTTCACATCTAGCTCTAGGTTCAAATGATCTCGGAAGGAATACATTTAATGACTGGGAGTTCATGAAGTCTTTGACAAATTGTAGTAAGCTGAAACAGTTTGGTATGGAGGACAATAATTTTGCGGGTCACTTGCCTAATTTCATAGGAAACTTGTCCACACAGCTCAAAGGATTAGCACTTGGTGGTAATCAAATAGCCGGACAAATTCCTACAGAATTAGGAAATCTTGTTGACTTAATTTTATTGGATATGGAGAGAACTATCTAGCTGGGTACATTCCAGCTTCTTTTGGTAAGTTCCAAAAGATGCAAAGCTTACATATGAACAACAACAAGTTGTCAGGAGAGATACCAACTATCATAGGCAATCTCAGTCAGTTGTTTGAGCTACATTTGTCATATAACATGTTAATTGGAAACATTCCTTCAAGCATTGGAAATTGCAAAAGCTTAGCATTGCTAGATATTTCACATAACAACCTTACTGGAGCCATACCATCACAGGTTCTTGGAATTACATCTTTATCGATCCTACTGAACATATCACACAACTTATTAACTGGTACTTTACCTAGTGTGGTAGGCATGCTTGTAAATATTGATATGCTAGATGTGTCTGAAAATCATTTATCTGGTGAGATTCCAGAAACAATAGGAAAATGCATCAGCTTGGAATACCTTTATTTACAGGGGAACTCCTTCCATGGAATTATACCACCTTCTTTAGCTTCATTGAAAGGTCTTCGACACTTAGACCTATCGCGAAACAGGTTGTTTGGAGCAATTCCACAAGCACTGCAAAATATTTCTATTTTGGAATACTTCAATGCTTCTTTTAACATGTTAGAGGGTGAGGTACCAACAAATGGTGTGTTTCGGAATGCAAGTGAAGTTTCAGTGACAAACAATAGCAACCTTTGCGGTGGTGTATCAGACCTGAGGCTTCCACCCTGTCCCTTAAAAGGTATGCAAAAGAGGAAACATCACAATTTTTGGATGGCAACAGTTGTAGCATGTTCCATTGGGGTTCTTCTTCTATTGTCATGTATTCTTACAATCTATTTGATAAGAAGAAGACACAAAAAAGCATCTACTGATTCAACAATTGACAGACTTCCTAAGGTATCATATCCGAACCTATACACTGCAACAAATGGGTTCTCAACTAGGAACTTAATAGGAACTGGTAGTCATGGCTCTGTATATAAAGGAGTACTAGGTTCGGATGAAGGAACTGTTGCTATAAAGGTTCTAAACCTTCAAAAGAGAGGAGCTTACAAAAGCTTCATTGCTGAATGTAATGCATTCAGAAATATCCGGCATAGAAATCTTGTGAAGATTTTCACTTGTTGCTCTAGTGTGGATTACAATGGAAATGACTTCAAAGCTTTAGTTTTTGAGTACATGTCAAATGGAAGCTTAGACGAATGGCTACATCCAGTGAGAGAAATTGAAGATCAGTCAAGAAAATTGAACCTCAAGACAAGATTGGAAATTATTATTGGTGTTGCTTCTGCATTACATTATTTTCACTATGAATGTGGGAAACCTGTTATTCATTGTGATTTAAAGCCAAGCAATGTCCTTCTTGATGATAACATGGTTGCTCATGTGAGTGATTTTGGCTTAGCAAGACTTGTGTCAACAGTTGATGGCAACTCACAGAATCAAACCAGCACAAGTTGGATAAAAGGAACTATTGGTTATGCTCCTCCAGGTATGTATATATGGTTTGATCATATTTTTTGTTTGAAATCTAGTGAAGATCCTTTTGTTTTCTTCTTTTGTTTCCTTTTGGATTAATTCTTTGTAAGGTTGGATTTGAAAAATTAATGGTCTGAAACACATTTCAGAGTACGGAGCAAGTCCACAAGTGTCAATAGAAGGTGACACATATAGCTTTGGTATTCTTATTTTGGAGATGCTAACTGGGAGAAGACCAACAGAGGAATTGTTCAAAGATGGGCATAACCTCCATAACTATGTTCAAACTGCACTTCCAATCAACATCTTGGAGATTGTTGATGCAACTCTTCTCTCGATAGAAGATGAGTGTCCTAGAGTACCAGTAGCCGAAGAGAACGACCTTTCTGAGATTGTACGCCAACTGCATCCTAATGCTGGGAAGTGCTTGTTGTCATTATTTCATATTGGTCTTTCTTGTTCAGTGGACTCACCAAGAGAAAGAATGAATATGATGGAAGTCAACAGGGAACTAAACATGATTAGAAATGCTTTCTGTGCTTGAGGATCAAAGCTGATTGGCTACATGTAACAACATAACATAAAGGTACCCTATCATAATGTTCGCCTTATCAATTTGTGTGATTGTGGCATTTCTTCAAAGTATTTTCCCATTTATTCTCTTTCACAATGATTTTTAAAGTCGAAACCTGATTTTCAAAGAGTAAACCCCAATTTAGTCCTCCAAAAAAATAAGGTCCAACAATTAGTCCTTCAAAAAAATATATATATATATATATATATATATATATCCTTTTTAGTCTCTAGGATTAAAATTAGATAAATTAATTCCTAATAATTTATAAAAATAAAACAAATTGGTCATTGAAAAAATTGTAAATCAAATAAATAAATCCATCAAAATATTGAGAATGGATTAATTTGTCTGACATTATTTTCATGGAGGATCAAATTGATGGTTTACTCTTTTTTTTATTGTTTTTTTTAAGGAAAACACTACAAGTATTAGACCTGGTGCATACAGTAAATCTTATGTTGCTTGATACTGAGTGTGACTTTCTGTTAACTGGGTCATAAACCTGATTTGTATTCAAAGAGCATGACCTTTTTAAAATATGTTCCAACCTTTTCGTGTGTGTGTGCTCTCTGCAGGTTATCTAGTTAAACTAAACCTTCTTATTTATAAGTATTCCATGGGTTTAATTCTTCATTTGTTCAATAATGAGATGTCACTTCGCGGGCGTCTATGATGTAAAAGGTGACTCTGTCTAATTTGACCTCTTAAAATTATGATTGTAAGTTTTAATATTCCATATGGGCACAAAGCAACGGAATTAATTTGCACCGGGGTTACTTTCTAGTAATTTTAGATAATAAATTATAAGCATTTAACAAATAACTCTGGGTCTTGCGCTGTATTTTCTGTCTATAGAGTTTTACAAACGATATTTTACTTAACATTCTACGATTTTGAAATTTATTTCTATTGTAATTAAAAATATTAAAGAAAATCATTATTTTAAAATACCTATAATTGTCTTTTCAATTTTGATTGGTTTTTCAGCGTTTTTTATTCCCTAATGTTACTTTTTTTTTCAAAAAAAATATGAATACATGTTTATGCTTAGCTTTTTTGTCACATATTTTTTCAACGGACATAGATTATTTTATAAAATTTTTTATTTTGGGATCGTCTTGATTCTCTTCTAAAAATCTCATTTTTTAAAAGTACTTTATGTTTGGATATAATATTAATATATATTTAGATGTAATATTAAAAGATCTTTATTTATTATCAAATATCTTTTTTATGTTATATAAAATATCTTTTCTAGAAGATAGGAATTATAACTTCTAAAAAAAGATTTTTTTTATTTTTCTAATGATTATATTTTTACTTAAAAAACTTATCCAAATATACTAACATAACATGAAAATATCTCTTTTTTAATTATTTTTTATCAAGATATTAGAAAGCGGCTTTTGAGTGAAAATATTTTCTTCAATGATCAAATAAACATATTTTCATATTTATCTTTCATTTTCAGTGAAAATAAAAATGAAAATCAGTAAACCAAATGCACTCTTAAAGTCGTTACATTGTTATTCATGCATCTATGCATAACATTGAGGGGGCAATTGCTCTCAGAAATTATTTTATGCAGTTTGTATTATCATCTGAATTTTGTTTGAGTTGTCTCCATAATTTCGTAAACTATTTTGGTGTATATAATTTGTCTCAGTAGATTTAGATTTTAGAAACCGTCTTGTTGAAAAGTGCACTTTATCATAAGACTTCTTGAGAGGAGAGGATGATTTTTTTAATAACAACAAAGCAAAGTATCACAACATCCGATTATATTGCTCGTCTATACCATATGATGGAGAAATTCTTTGTTGCTTTGAGACTAAGAAAAACTTTGCTTTGTATTATTTACTAATAACACATAAGGCTTTTTTTTTTCAGTCATTAAGTCATTATTATTTTTCACTTACCCTATATTTTTCATTTTTGATATAATGACTTATGTGTCAAGTACTAAATGGTACAGTGAAAAGAGTAACTAAAAATTTCTCCTGAATAATCTTTAGTAATTTGACAAATTATAAAATGGACCTCTTACGTTTGGATTTATCATAGACCCCCTATGATTATCTCTTTCTTATATGGTTTAATCCAACGATTAATAATAATAGGTCCATACATAATGAATCTAAATATTAGAGACCCACCATAAAACTCAACTTAATATTTTATCTTAGTTTTCTAACATATCTTTTTTAAAAGTTTTATCACTTCGAAAAAATATGTAAATTAACTATAAAACTCCTTTCGGACTAGATATTGATATGATCAGGAGTTGGAAATCTTTGGAACAGGTGAAGCTGGATATAGGAGTTATCGACATCAGCCTATTGTTTTCATGACTACCTTAATTGGTTCGGTGCCGGCGTGAAGCCATGCGGTTTATGAGCTTGTGTTTCCGTACCTTCGTCTTTCTTTCATTTCTTTTTTAATTTGCTTCAATTACTTAGCCTGATTGAAAAACTTGTCATGTTATTTCTTGAAGTTTTTAACATGTGTCCTCAATTGAAGCAACATTGATCCAAGCATCTATGGTTTCCATGTGTTACAATCTTCAACAATATTCTTGCATTCACCAAATATTTCATTATGAGCACTCTTGTGATATTATGAAATTTAAATAAAATTAGGGCAAACTACATTTACGTCCCTTAAAATTTCTTAATATTATGTGCAGACCCTTCAATTTTATTTTATTTTTTTTTTGACATGAGAGACCGTCACCTTCCGTATCCTAAACATAATTTTTAGAATCTCAATTTGTCCTTACTAAAAAAAAAAATCCAGAAAGCTGCCCTTTCATCTCTCCCTTTTGGTATATATGTTGACTATCAAGCTCTTGAAATTAATTCAACCAAAACATATCCAATATTGACCAAAATCCACGTAATGTAACACGATGGCTAGTGGAAAACAAGCATGTTTCACAAGCAGTACTTGTGGTTGCATCCACAATTATTGCAACTGCAGAAAATTACGAAAAATTCCAGCTGATGGGCCACAATTGGTGTCCCCTGCATGCAGTTGCATACCTCTATATTTAAAGCCACGGTATGGCATAATTGCCATTCACACACTTATATTATATCCTTTTTTGAGAGTCCTCAACCTCGATAGCAATGGTTTCTATGGCACTGTTCCACAAGAATTAGGCAGTTTATTCCGACCGCAAAAAAGCTAATTTGTCACTTGCCGGAAGGAAGACTAGCGAGTTATTTGAAATTGTTTTTGTTTTTGTGTTTTTTAAAACTGTTTTGAAAATAATATTTGGAATTTTCTCGTTATCAATCCTACTAGACCTATCATATAACTCATTAAGTGGTAGCTGCCAGGAAGTAGGCCTACTACAAAATATTAATGAGTTGGATATGTCTGAAAATTCTCTCTATGGCATTCCTGAACGATTGGAGAATGCATGAGTTTGGAGTATCTTCCCAAGCGATGTGGGACTTCTCCATACCCCTGCGGGAATCCACCCCCAGGGAGCCCAGTCCATGTCCTCACTGGCACACCGACCCTAGGACCAGCTCTTTAGGTCTCTGAAGCCTACACCCTGCAATACAGGGATATTGTCCGCTTGACACTCAGCCTCACAATTTTGCTTTGGTAGGTCTGGCACCCCAAAACGCGTCCTACAAGGAGGAGGTATCCATACCCTTATAACGCATGTTCGTTCACCTCCCCAATGTAGGACTTCTCCATATCCTCTTACGGGAATAAAATATCCATATGTAGGTTCGAACCTTGTCCCAAGAAAAGTAAGGTGTGTCCATGTGTGGATCCCGCTAGGGGTATAGAGAAGTCTCACATCGACTGGGAAGTGAACGAAGCGTGTCTTATAAGGGTGTGGATGCCTCTTCCTTAGAGGACGCGTTTTGTGGGTGCTAGACCTACCAAAGCAAAATCGATAAGGTTGAGTGCCAAAGCGGACAATATCCTGGATTGCGGGGGTGCTGGAACCATACCGTCTTCTTTTGTTTCATTAAAAAGTCTTCAAAGACTAGACCTCTCAGGAACAATTCTCTTGGATCAATTCCAGAAGGAATACAAAATATATCTATTTTAGAATATTCTAATGCTTCTTTTAACATGTTGGATGGGAGGTACCAACAAATGGTGTCTTCAGGAATTCAAGTCCTCTTTTTGAATAACAATGGTAAGCTTTATGGTGGGATATTAGAACCAGAGCTTCCACCTTGCCCTTGAAAGATATAGCAAAGAGAAAACACCATAATTTAAAAATAGAAGTTACGACAATTGCTGAGTTGCCTTTTGCCTTCTATTATCATGTATTCTTACATTCTTTTTGAGGAAGAAAAGCATCTATTAACTCAACCATTTTCCAATTCCCTAGTATCATACCAGAAACTACACCATGCAACTAATGGGTTCTTATTTTACAACTTGATAGGGACTAGAAGTATAGGTTTTGTGTACAAAGGAAATCTTGAATTTGAAGAAAAAGTTGTTGCCATAAAGGTCCTAACCTTCAAAAGAGAGAAGCTAACAAAAGTTTCATTGCCAAATGTAATGCATTTAGAAATATCTGGCATAGAAATCTTGTGAAGATTTTCACTTGTTGCTCTAGTGTGGATTACAATGCAAATGGCTTCAAAACTTTAGTTTTTGAGTACATGTCAAATGGAAGCTTTAGTGAGAGAAATCAAAGATCAATCAAGAAACTGAACCTCAAGGAAAGATTGGAAATTGTTATTGGTGTTGCCTCTGCATTACACTATCTTCACCATGAATGTGAGCAACCCATTATTCATTGTGATTTGAAGCCAAGAAATGTTCTTCTTGATAATGACACTGGTTGCTCATGTGAGCGATTTTGGGTTAGCAAGACTTGTCTCTATAATTAATGACAATTCTCATAATCAAACCAGCACAACTGGAATAAAAGCGACTGTTAGTTATGTTCCTCCAGGTATGATCTAATCTCTTTTGGAAGTATCATAAATCCATTTAGACCTTTCTTTTCTCCATTCCATTAATTTTGTAATGATAATTGTGATAGTGTTGATTAGTTTGAAACTTATTTCAGAATATGGAATGAATTCTCAAGTGTCAACAAAGGAGATGTGTCCAGCTTAGGGATTGTTCTTTTGGAGATGTTCAGGGAAAAGACCAATAGAGGAAATGTTTAAAAATGGTCACAATCTGCACAATTACGTTCAAAATGCACTTCCATATGACATTTTAGAGATTGTTGATGCTTCTCTTTTGTCGTTGGAAATGAATCTCCGCAATAATAAAAGGAGAGCACAGGGTTATAGAAATTGCGTCCCATTTGCATCCTAATATGGAGAAGTGCTTATTTTCCCTCCTTAGGATTGGACTTGCTTGTTCTATGGAGTCACCTAGAGAAAGAATGAATATGATGGAAGTGACAAGGGAACTAGATATTATTAGAAAGCTTTTTGAGAGATCAAAGGTAAGTAACTACTACTATAAATTCAAGAAGTTAAAGATTAGTTTTCCTCTACCATGTTGTTGCTTTTTATTACCAATTTACACAATTACAATTTCATAACATACGCCTTTTCTTCCATCTATATTTTCCATTGTTGTTATGTTTTTAGTGCTACAAAGCTATGAAACTTACTATTAACTAAACTGATAAATAAATCTCAGGTTTTGTAAATCAAATGGGATGTCATAATAGTTTGATTCGTTTTGGTGCTATGTATGATAAAAGAGTTGCCATCAAATTTAACTTAATTTTTTTTTCTTTCAAGAACTAAAAACACGCTTATTTTTCAATACCAAACTTATATTTAAACCTATAAATTATCTCTTTTTCAACTTTTTTTAATTGCAGAAAACTATATATAAACTAACTGTAGAACCATGCTTTGCCAGATATTCAAGAGGTGGAAATCCTTGGAATCGTTTTAGGACTTCAACAATGGGATGGATCAAGCTGAAGTGTGATCCTCATTGCTCCTTATCAATGACTTGGTTTTTTTGACAGCATGGACCTCATGTTCTTGTCTATTTATTTTGTTTTTACTTCCATTACGTTTTTGTAGCTGTTGTCTTTTCTTCAATAATTTGACCAGAATTATATTGAAAACTTGTCATGTCATGTTTATGGCGGATTCTTATGTGGTTCCAAGTATGTTTGGAATCACATGGTACCAAAATCTCAACCATTCATCTTAAATCTAATGGTCAATGTTAATTAAAATTAAAACATGTATTTTGATTTTAACATTTATAAATATAATTTTGTAGTGGATTTCCCTAATCTATCCCTATTATTTGTTCCTCATACTTCCCCTTTCCTTCCCCACTCTACCACCATAGCCCGCCAACCTCGACATTGATTGCTGTCATCTCCACCCTGACTCACCCTACTTTAACACAAACCTAATAGATCAAAAACGTAGAGGAGGAGTTGGGTTTTCTTATGAGTTTGCATTCCCAGGAAAGTTAAACCAATAAACATCAAGGTCAAATTGTGATAGTCCACTTAAGCAATGACCTCCATTTTTTCTCTTCCAAGAACAAACAGCCCACCGCGAGTTAGATCCACCATTTTTTTTAGATCCAAAAACAAACTTTCTTCGCACCTTCTTAGGGAAGGTAGTGTAAAACTTCTCTACATTGTTAGTGATTAGGATCAAGTTATACCTGGTATAACTTTAAATTATTGTTATATCATTAAATAACTTTTTATTGGATTAATTTTTAACAAAATCCTATCGTTAGAAGTCTACATCATATAGATCATACCTATAAAATTTCAAATTAAATTAAAATTTTTTGGCATAGTTTTTATATATATCAAAATTAACGTAATATGTATATGATTTAAGAACAAACATAAAGGCTTTGTGAATACATTCTTATTGATATTCAATTTTTATGAAATTTGACATAAATTATCTTTATGATAAATAGTTGCAACTAAACGGTTGGATCAACAAAAAATATATTTTATAAAAATTTATTAAACGTGTAATTTTGCTTTAAGTTATATCAGTGTAATTTGATCCTAACTCATATATATAGGAAGCATATCATACAAGATTAGTGGTTTATTGTGAGAGTAAGAGGAGTAAATCTTAACCGTTGGATCTTACATGAATTATTAAGGTTAAAACTTAAAACTATGTGACTTTTTTAAATGGGCATGTGAATATTAATTAACTTTTAATTCTAAATATCTATAGATAGTTACACGTCTAGATTTGCTCATTTCACTTTCATAATAAACCACTCCTCTCATGTGATATATATATATAATTTGAAGGTTTGTTGTTGTATTGCTACTATGATCCTTCACTTTGAATAAATTAAATAGTAACATTTGTTATATTTTATATGATTGTGTTTGGCTTATTTAATTTCTTGTTTGTTATTTTCTTGAAACTTTAGTCCTTTTATATGTTTATTAAGCTTTACAATAATTTTATAGATGTTTGAAAAAATATAGGGTAAAAGTGGGTACTCAAGCGGCACGCTAGGACTAGCATTAATAAGGTGATGGGTAGAGTTTAACTGAAACCTATCCTATTGTCATCCCTATGTTATATTGTAAGAAAAAAAATAAATATTTGGGGTGCAAACAAAGTTTGATTACCTTTAGTGTAAGATATAATTTCATCCCTGAAAATATGATTGAATTTCGCTCCACTCCCTATTTTCAATATATACTTCCCACCTGTAAAAATTTAAAATAAGATACATTTTGATTCATTTTCAAATTATCAACTCTCTATTATCTTATGTTTTTTATTTTATTAGAACTCCTTTTAGTAATTATGAGTTTAATTTCTATAAACTAACATTATAAAAAAAATTTACACTATTATCCAATATCAATAAAAGTGATTTAATCTCACATCCACTTCTTAAAAGGTGATGCAAATAAGATGATTTGATTTTATAATAGTGTGAATAGAATTTACATTGTCTATATATAGAGATTAAAATTTATAGTTATATATTAATTTTTTTTCATAGAATAAAATATGTGGCTTATAATATGTATATTTTACCTTTTTTTTTTTACGGGGCTTATAATATGGACTTAGTCTATGTATAAAATCTATAAAGAAAATTTCCATAGATATTCAAGAATGTATTGTCACCTTTAACAAAAGTGCTTGTTGGCTTACCATCCACTATCTTTTTTTAAAAAAAGTAATACCCGGGAATGTTATTATGGGAAATTTTAAAAATTTTGTTTGTTTAGCATTAAACAATCCTAAAATTATTTGTTGAGGTTTTTGGGAATATATTTAAAACTTGTTTATTTTATAATATATATTTTTAGAATATCTATCATAATTTCCAAAATAATCATAACACATTTAATAGTATTATTATTATTGTTATTATTATTAGTTATATTATTATTGAGGGATATTTTAGGATTTTAACTCAATAATTACCATTTTCAAGTTATGGGAATCTTTTATTCCCACCATTTAATATAGGAATAAAATTTCATTAAAACATGGAAATATCTCTTTCTTGAAAATAATTAATATCTAAGAATAAGTTTACAAAACTTGTAACAAATATGGAAATAAATCATTCTCAGGGAATTATTCCTAGGAGTAGATTAGTATACCTTAACAAACGCCTCCAAAGGATTTAATTTCCATACACTTGACCATGTAAAATTTTTTTAGGCATTCATATAATTATATATTGTCACATAAATCATGATAGTTAATTCTCTCATCTACTATATGAAAAGTCATACAAATAAAATATTTTGAGTCAATGACAATATTTTACAATTTCAATATATCAAAATCAAACTCATCTATGAAGTACAATTTTTAATTATGAAAATTTAGATATAGTTTCACGATTACTTTGTGATGAAATGAAGTGTCATTTTATTATAAATAATTGTGAATTATAACATAACATTAATCATATGTGGATAAGTCAAATAAAATCCATATTTCCCACTTGAAATAAGACCAGTACACTGAACATCAGCACAAGAAGCTTAATTAGAGAATTAGAAACTACAAAACTTTTCTACAATTGAAGGATTAATAAAGGAGTTCAAAATTTTTTTAGAAAATATAATAAACAAATGTGTTTGTAAATTTTTCTGGCTGCTTGAGGTCGGTTTTTACCTTTTTGTTTTAACCGAAATACAAGGCGCTTAAAAATAGGTATTGTACCATTGTATTTTTGTGTAGCTATAGTTTGCTTGGTGTGTGTAGTGCGCAAAGCTTCGTGAAGTGTGTTCGGATGGCACTTGGTGAAGTGATGCCGTGTCTAAAGAAAGGGTGACAAGAGAAAGAGAAGAAGTGCCAAGTGAGTGAAGTTGTGCAGCGCAAGTGTGAGTGATGTCCATTTACTGGGTTTGAATGTAACAAAGATAATAAATTTTCAGTTCTCATAGTCTCTATTAGCATCATGGGTCAAGAATATGTGGGTTTTTTCTTTTTCTATTTTTTGGTGCTTAGAATACGTGGGGTTCAGTGGCATTTAAAATATAGATCATTATATTTATTATTTAAATAATAAAAGAGATATCATTAAATATTTATAATCTTCAATGATATTTTAATGATATATACTAATTATGATTATGATTTTTTTAAAAATAATTAAGGAGTAAAATTATGAAAATTATAGGCCTAAATTATCCTAGAAAAAACATCTAGAAAATTTTTCTCAATATGAGTCTAAAATATTAGTATTATAAATAGATTATAGATTATAAATTTAGTTATAAACATAGGAAATGATACTTCAGTAAAATTAATATGAAGATTGATTGTATATACCGAGTGAATAGACAATTGAGAGTGACAATAGATATTTCAATAAATGCACCATACCACTAAATTTTAGAATGTGTGCAAATTGACATCTTAAATTTTCTTAAATGTGCAAATCAATACCCTAAAATTTTTTAAATTTGTGATAATTTTGTTAATAATTGATGAAAAAATTAACAGAATGGTCAATTTGTATATTTATAATACTAATATTTAAGACTCATTATATGGAAAGTTTTCCATATGTTATTCATAGAGAAAATCATGCCCGTCATTTTCATAATCATAATATTTAAAGTAAGTTTTTAAATTTAATTTATCTTATAATTATTAATTATTTTTCTTTTCCAATCATACATTCATATATCTCTTCCATTAACACAATAAAACTACTTGCAAAATATTTTAATCAAAATTATTTAACTTGAAAATAATAACAAATAACACAAATAAAATGATAATTGAATGTATTATTATATTATTAAAATTTTATATGCATAATTATTATATTAATGATAACAAAGCTATTATAATGACGTTACCACAAAAAAATTATAATTAACAATGATTTTATTGACCCCTAGAACTATTATATAATTATATATAAAGCTATTATAATATTTTTTTAAATTGGTATTGAACTAAAACTATGAGCCATTTGTAATATTAAAAAAATACAAAATTATTGCCTAGAACCTTCTTTTCATAAATTTTTTAACTCTATCTTATTTCATTACAAATGGAAAAATGCAATGGTTTGAAAGTGATATCTATTGGATTTCAACGGGAGTTTTGATTTGATTTTCTTTCAACCTTTTTTCCCTACAAGCTTTTTCCTCTCAATATGTGTGATAACTTCACTTTGTTTTCAATTTTTTTTGTAAATTTTGTTGTTGAGTAATCTCTAGATCAAATTTTGTTGGACCAGTGATATTTGAATATTTGCTACACTACAGGCAATCAGAGAAGAAGGGTGCCACAACAATGGTGATTGGGTCTATGGAGCAAGGATGAACATGAGGTGCAACACAATGTGGAAGTTGAGTTAGGAGTTGTAATTTTATACCTAATAATTTAGACTCATTTTAAGGAATATTTTGTCATGTGTCATTCATAGAGAAATTTGTGCCCACGATTTTTTTAACCTTTTTATCTAAAGTAAGTTTTTAAAATTTTATTGTATTGTAATTATTAATTATTTTTTAATTATGCCCTCATATTTCTCCTTTATCAATACATACTTTATATTGCACATTATGCCACTTATCAATTTCATACTTTTTAAAATATTCAAAATATTATAAGCCTTAAAATCTTTAGAATGTTTAAAATATTATAATTAAAATTTTTTATAACTTATTTTTGACACTATAATGAAAGGTATTATAATATTAAAATGTTATAACTTTATTAATAAAAATAAATTGAAAGCATAAAAAATAAAAGCATTTAAATATTTAAAGAAAAAAGTCACCTTTACATAAATATAATTTTCAAAACCACCATAAAAAATAATAAATCAAACCAATAATTTAAAATTTATTCATCAACACAAATGTTGGAAAGATTCCTTCTATTATATATTGAGATTTATTTTGTATAATTAATTTTTATATGCATATATTGTTTCCCAAATCATAACAATTTTTCTCCTAAATCATTCACTTTCCCAAAGTCTCTAAAGCTTTTGAAAATCTTTAAAAAAAAAAATTGTCTACATACATGTCTCACCACATCATATTTAATTTTTTACAAGTTCAACATTCCAACTTATCAATTCCATAATTTTTCCATATTAATTCTTTTGAAAGAAAAAGCTTCAATTTTTCAACATTCAAATATTTAATAAAAATAATTTTACAATTTAAACTTCTTTGATAGTGACACTAATTATTCAGTAAATTTTTTAAAATTAAATAATTACATTAATTTTTTATTGAAAATAATTGTGTAATTGATGCACTACTCCAATAATTGAGATGACATAAATTAGGATTATTTATAATTTTTTACTTATTATAACACATTAATTATACATATATTTTAAAATGGATATTTTAATTTACTAAAATGATTTACAAGAAAGGAGATGTAATTGAAATAAGATGGATTAAATTTATTTATTTATTTTTATTAATTAGAAAATATTTTCCTATTTTTATAAATTAAATATTTTAATTTACTAAAAAGATGTAAATGCGAGGGACAAAAAAACTGCTGAAAGGGTACTCTAGGTTTATCTAATGGAGACTATAATGAGGATAGATTTAGTCTTAATGGGACTTGAGACAAAATCCTTGTTTGTTAAACGGGTTAGGAACGAGAGATGAGGCCCCTCACCATAGAGATTTGCTAATTCACCATTTATATAAATTATTTAAATATTCACTTTATTTTTATTAATTGTCTTTATTAGATTTGCATATTATGTTTGCATTTTCATTTTTAATTTAGATTATGCTGTATTAATAGTATTTGTAGTTATGTTTATTTGTTTTGAATTTCATAGTATTTTAAAAAATATCTCTTTCTAAAAGAAATTTTAATGAATGTGTGAATACTCATAGGGATTCAAATTTGTACCAGAAATGAGAAATGAGCACTGTGATGGGATGAGGACGTGAGGCAAAATTTTGAATGGGAATAGGGGACGAGGCATGTCTCATCTCGTATGGATCCATTGTCTTCCTATAAATGACTCATGATATAGTAAAGCTACCAATTTATTCTCTTTCACCATTCAATTTCAACTTTCAAAACGTACAAAATTTTCATAAAATAGGCTCTTTATTGTTGGTGGAGGACGGTGGCGAAAAGGCAGAGGCAGTTCTTCCACTTTGTGTGGGTTTCTCTGGTCGTAGTGAAGAAGATGAAAGAAGGGCTGGGTTGTAGTTTGGGTTACCTTTGATTTTGGTGAGAAAGGGAATTAATTTCTGCATTGGGTTACTGTTTGATTTTTTAGAGGGCTGCAGAGGCAGCGGCACATTAACATCAGTGCCTTATTACTATTAAGAGTATGTCTATGAGTTTGTACTTTAGAGGGAAAAGAGAAAAGGAGAGAACTTCTCATTCTTTTGCTTCCACTCAAAAACTCAAACCCACAAATATACCAAAAGGGTATTGAAAAGAAACTCTCTTCGTTCAACTCATATATGTAGATAGATTGTGAGCTAGACTCTTATTTCTGCCTCTCTTATGCTATTTGATTGGCTGTCATTTCATTTCCATCTCTCTTATTCGCTGGGTGGTTGGCTGCCTGCTTCAGCCAAATGTATCACCACCACTAAAGTTGGAATGGAAAATGCTGTATGTTGACTGACCTGCATCAATCACCACTCAATCCGACAATGGAAAATGTGCTATGTTCTTGACATAGAAAACAATTGTGGTGATAAAAAAGACTTTCAAATTAAACCAAAACATACGCATATTGACCAAAATGCGTGTAATGTCATGGCCATTGGTGGACAGCATGCACGCTTAACAAAGACTTGCAGTTGCATTTTGATCATTGCAGTTGCAGAAAGTTACAAAAAGTTACGGCTAATGGGCCATAAATGGTGTTCCGCATTTAGTTTGCATACAGCAATTTAAAGACATGGTATGCCAGATTGCCATTCATCTAGTTATAACCCAAGTGAGATAGAAGTTTAGAAATTCTGCACTTTTCGCAACCTTGTTCTCTGTTACTCAGCGATGTCAATCGTGTCACGTTCAGTTTGGCCTCTATGCCTTGTCTTGCTTCTTCTCTTCACTTCAAATGTATCGTGGTTTCTACCCAACAGAACTGCTTCTGCCTTGGGAAATGAGACTGACCGTTTTGCGTTGGTCAAGTTCAAAGAATCAATTGAAAATGACCCTCTTGAAGTGCACCATCGTGTGGAAGAACAACCGCATTAAATTAGCGTGACTTCTAACCCAATAAAGTGGTGACACGTGGCCACAGTTGAGAATCGTGCAACTGTCACAGATCTGGAGGAAATTTTGAAGCAGCAATTGAATAAAATCGAGAAGTTGTTCAAGCCTCTTCAGCCCATGGAGTTCGAGGCTGGGGGGCTTGTAGATCGATCTTCGCGGAGTTGGTCTTACTCTGCATATTCGGTATTTTGTTGACCAGGGCCTTCCTTTCCAGACATTAGTACAATCAGCCTCTCCGGTTGTTTGGACTTCGGGACTGGTTGACTTAACCATCTCCTATCTTGAAAGAAAAATATCCGAGAATGTTATTATGAAAAATTTAAAAAATATTATTGTTAGCATTAAACAATCTTGAAATTATTTGATAAGATTTTTAAAAATAAATTTAAATTTTTTTTGTTTTATAATACTTATTCTCAAAATATATATCATAATTTTAAAATAATCCTAACACATTTAATAGTATTATTATTATTGTTGTTGTTATTATTATTAGTTATCATTATTATTGAGGGATATTTTAGAATTTTAACTCAATAATTTTCAAGTCGTTGGAGTCTTTTATCCCACAATTTAATATGGGAATAAAATTTCACTAAAACATAGAAATATCTCTTTCCTGAATAATTAATATCTAAGAATAAGTTTACAAAACTTGTAATAAATGTGGAAACAAATCATTCCCAAAAAATTATTCCCGTGATTAGATTATACCTTTAACAAATGCCTCTGAAGGATTTAATTTCTATACACTTGACTATGTAAAATATTTTTAGACATTTATATAATTATGCATTGTTATATAAAAAGTCATCCAAATAAAATATTTTAAGTAAATGACAATATTTTATAATTTCAGTAGCACAAGTGTGAGTGATGATTGTGTCTATTTACTGAGTTTGAATGTAACAAAGATAATAAATTGGGTAAATTACATTGACATCCCTGAGGTTTGTGGAAATATAACTTATCCTTTATTTATCCACCTTAATACACCCCTTTGCTTATCAAATTTTAAGTATTTATATTAAGTTTCATTTATTCATATAATATAATAATAAACTTAAATAATGACATTTTTGTGATATTAACTATTTTTAATTAATAAAATTATCAAAATACCCTAAACTCAACAGAGTTACCTGTATTTTTTATAATTTTATTAATTAAAAACAGTTAATATCATAAAAATGTCATTCTGTTAAGTTTATTAACAGTGTTCTGTGAATAAGAAGTGAAATTATATAAAAACTTAAAATTTGACAAGCAGGTGTGAGTGTCAGGTGGACAAATCAGGGTGTGAGTTACATTTTCATAAACCTCAAGGGAGGTGAGTATAATTTACTCTAATAAATTTTCAGTTCTCATGAGTTTGCATTAGCATCATGAGTCAGGAATATGTGGGTTTTTTTTTCCTTTTTTTGGTGCTTAGAATATGTGGGTTTGGTGCTTTAAAATAGATAGATCATTATATGTATTATTTAAATAATAAAAGAGCTATTTCATTAAATATTTATAATCTTCAATGATATTTTAATGATATATAATAATTATGATCATGATTTTTTAAAAAAATAATTATAGAGTAAAGTTATGAAAATTATGGGCTCTAAATTATCCTAGAAACGACACTTAGAAAACTTTCTTCATATGAGTCTAAAATATTAGTATTATTATAGACAGATTATATATTATAAATTTAGTTATAAACATAAGAAAGGATACTTCAATAAAATTAATATGAGTATTGATTGTATATTTCGAGTGGTGATAAACAAATGAGAGTGACAATATATTCAGTAAATGCACCATACCACTAAATTTTAGAATGTATGCAAATTGACATCTTAAATTTTCTTAAATGTGCAAGTCAATACCCTAAAATTTTTTAAATTTGTGATAATTTTGTTAACAACTAATGAAAAAATTAACAGAATAATCAATTTGCACATCTATAATACTAATATTTAAGACTCATTACATGGAAAGTTTTTCATGTGTTATTCATAGAGAAAATTATGCCCCGTCATTTTCTTAATCATAATATTTAAAGTAAGTTTTTGAATTTAATTTATCTTATAATTATTAATTATTTTTCTTTTCCAATCATACCTTCATATCTCTCTTCCATTAACACAATAAAACTACTTTGCAAAATATTTTAATCAAAATTATTTAACTTGAAAATAATAACAAATAACACAAATAAAATGATAAATGAATGTATTATTATATTATTAAATTTTTATATGTATAATTATTATATTAATGATAATAAAGCTATTATAATCATGTTACCACATAAAAAATTATAGTTAATGATAATTTTATTGACCCCCTAAAACTGTTATATAATTATATAAAAATTTATTATAATATTTTTTAAATTGGTATTGAACAAAAACTATGACCCATCCATAATGTTAAAAAATACAAAATCATTGCCTAGAACCTTCTTTATGTAAATTTTTTAATCCTATCTTATTTCATTACAAATGGAAAAATGCAATGGTTTGAAAGTGATATCTATCAAATTTCAACGAGAGCGATAATTTGATTTTGTTTCAACCTTTTTTTCCTACAAGCTTTTTTTGTCTCAATAGGTGTGATAACTTCACTTTGTTTTCAATTTTTTTGTAAATTTTTTGTTGTTATGAGTAATATCTATATCAAATTTTGTTGGATTAGTGATATTTCTCAATGATATTTGCTACATTACAAGCAATCAAAGGAGAAGGGTGCCACGATGATGGTGATGATGTCTATGGAGCAAGGATGGACATGAGGTGCAACACAATGTGGAAGTTGAGGCAGATAGTTGTGACTTTATACTACTAATAATTTAGACTCATTTTAAGGAATGTTTTGCCATGTGTCATTCATAGAGAAATTTATGCCTACCATTTGCTCAACCTTTTTATTTAAAGTAAGTTTTTAAAATTTTATTTGTATTGTAATTATTAATTATTTTTTAATTATGCCTTCATATTTCTCCTTTATCAGGACATACTTTATATTGAACATTATCCCACTAATCAGTTTCATACTTTTTAAAATATTCAAAATATTACAAGCCTTAAAATCTTTAGAATGTTTAAAATATTATAATTAAAATTTTTTATAACTTATTTTTGACACTATAATGAAAGGTATTATAATATTAAAATGTTATAACTTTATTAATAAAAAAATTGAAAAGCATAAATAAAAGCATTTAAATATTTGAAGGAAAAAAGTCACCTTTACATAAATATAATTTTCGAAAACCACCACAAAAAAAAATCAAACCAATAATTTAAAATGTATTCATCAACATAAATGATGGAAAAGATTCCTTCTATTATATATTGAGATTTATTTTGCATAATTAATTTTTATATGCATATATTATTTTCAAAATCATTACACATTTTCTCCTAAATCAGTCACTTTTCTAAAAATTTATATTCAATTCTTCCTCTTTCCCAAAATGTCTCTAAAGCTTTTGAAAATCTTAAAAAAAAAACAAAAATTGTCTATATACATGTCTCACCACATCATATTTAATTTTTTGCAAGTTCAACATTCCAACTTATCAATTCCATAATTTTTCCATATTAATTCCTTTGAAGGAAAAACTTTAATTTTTCAACATTAAAATATTTAATAAAAATCAATTTTACAATTTACACTTCTTTGATAATGGCACTAATTATTTAGTAAATGTTTTAAAATTAAACAATTACATTAATTTTTTTATTGAAAATAATTGTGTAATTGATACACTACTCCAATAATTGAGATGGTATAAATTAGGATTATTTATAATTTTTTACTTATTATAACACATTAATTATACATATATATTTTAAAATGGATATTTCAATTTACTAAAATGATTTACAAGAAAAGGAGATGTAAGTGAAATGAGATGGATTAAATTTATTTATTTTTTATTAATTACAAAATATATTTTTCTTTCTTATAAATTAAATATTTTAATTTACTAAAAGGATGTAAATGACGAAAGATGACAAAAAAAACCTGTTGAAAAGGGTGCTCAGAATTATCTGAATGGAGAATTACGAAGAATGAGGATAGGTTTAGTCTTCATGGAAATGGAGACGAAGTCCTCATTTGTTAAACGAGTCAAGAACGGAAGATGAGGCCCACACCCATAGAGACCTTATTTTATCATTTATATAAATTATTTAAATATTCACTCTAGTTTTATTAATTATCTTTATTAGATTTGCATATTATGTTTGCATTTTCATTTTTAATTTAGATTATGTTGTACTAGTAGTATTTGTAGTTATGTTTATTTGTTTGAATTTCATAGTATTTTAAAAAATATCTCTTTCTAAGAGAAATTTTAATGAACGTGTGAATAGTCAAGGGACCCAAATTCGTATTGGAATAGAAATAGGGACCTGTGACCAGGGATAGGGATGGGGATGAAGACGTGAAGCAAAATTCTGAATAGGAATAGAAGACAAGGCATGTCCCATCTGACATCCCGCCTTTTATAGACAATTTTCCCCACAAACCAACATAAGTCTTTTTAGCGTGCTTTGTCCTCACTCATACGCTTTCTAAGAAAACTTCCTAGAAGGTCACCTATCCCAAAACTACTCCAAGTCAAGCACACTTAACCGTGAAGTTCTTTAGTAATGGGTTACCGAAAAAGATGCATCTTTGTTGGTATAGGTAGTACCAATCAATTTATGTAAGTTATCCTTAACTGTATGGTTTCATACCTACATAGTCTAGATCCTCTTATTCAATTCTGGTGTTTAATTGGTTCATTAATGTAACCCTCCGCTTGGAGGCCTTATAGGAGCTACTCCTTGTCTTCTCACATCGATCACTCCTGCCCTTATCATCTGAACATTATATGCCCATCAACTTCTACTTGGTTCGTCCCTCAATCACACCGTATTGGGAGAGGTGCATGCTCTAATATCATTTGTAACATCCCCGTTGTTTTATGGATTGACCGTTCCTACAAATCAACATAGGTCTTTTTAGAGTGCTTTGTTCGCACTTACACGCTTCTAGGAAAACTTCTAAGGAGATCACCCATCCCAAAACTACTCCAAATCAAGCACGTTTAACCATGGAATTCTTTAGTGATGGGTTATTGAAAACAAGATACATCTTTGTTGGTATAAGTAGTACCAATCAATTCATATCAGACATCCTTAACTGCAGTCTCATACCTATAAGCTACCATCCATCTCATTCCTGTGTTTAATCAATTCATTCATGTACCCTCTCTTAGAGGCATTAACAGGAGCCACTCCTTGTCTCGCTTTGTACCTGGTGATCATGATCTTACCCTCGTCACCTGGCATTACACTATCTCTTATGAATACCCATTGTTATTTCTATAAATGACTCATGATATAGTAAAACTATCCACTTATTCTCTTTAACCATTCAATTTCAACTTTCAAAACGTACAAAATTTTCATAAAATATGCTCTTTATTGATAGTTAAAGATTATTTATCGATATTTTTTCAACCTCATAAACATGATATTCAAGATAAGATAATGATAAATTTATATTTTGTTTATTTATTTATTAACTTATTTTTAAAAGAAATTTATATACTCAATTTTCTATAAGATATATTTAAATAAGTTATTAATTATTTTCAGTAATGGTCAATAAACTACTTTTTATTATTACTTGCATCATATGGGTTAAACAACTAGTTAAAAAAAGTTCAGGAGATTAAATTGTATAATTTTAAAGTTTATGGCCTAAAATGCATATGAATTATGTAAATTGCAATTTTCCTATATGGATTTGGGGGGAAAGTGGTAATTTTTTACATTAAAATATTTATATTTATGTGTATAGAATAAAAACCTGATAAAATTAATTTTTGTGTAATTATTAAAATTGTACAAAAAAAATATTGTAGGAATAAAATTTTAAATTATTGTGCATTTTTTAAATAATTGATTTTATAAAAATATATTTTTAATATTGTAATACCCCCATTTTCTTATATATGGTTTTTTCCTTTCATCTTATTTTAAATAAAATCGTCAAAGTTTTTCTCTGCATATTTATTTGAATTAAGAAACTAAAACCATTTTTAAAATATGCATGAATTTTTTTCTTTAATTCTAGAAAATTCAACTTTTTCTTTTGTAATTTTAATGCACTACTTATGAAAAAAATACATAGAAATCTAGTGTATATTATATCAGAAAAAATATTTGACTTCATCATCCACTATTTTGAATATTTTAAAAATATAAAAGTTGATTATATGACAATGCATACAAAACTCTCTTATATCGATAACTATCTAAATTAATCTCATTTTTATATTTAATTTTCCTCATAAAATGTTCTTTCTCTATTTTTTTTATGTTTTTATATCATTTACATTTCAAAATTTCATCATGCTAAAATTTATATGGATTTGATTTTGATGTATTGACAAGTAAAAAAGTGTTACACTACTGAATTATGTATTATCACAAATTACTTTTGTTGATCTTTACACTTGTTACTTGAAATTTAAGAGTTTATGTAAATAAAAATGATATGTATAAAAAATTAAATTCACTTTATATATATATATATATATATATATATATATATATATATATATTGCATTGATATTTTATTTTATTTTAAAACAAGAATCATACTCTATAATAGATTCCTATATTTTTTTTCTTTAAAAAAATGATTGAATTAAAATACCTATACGGCTATACGCCCAAATTACTCAATATTTAGCGCGCACGCTCGCACTCAACATAACGTCAGTGCCTTATTGCTGTTAAGGGTCTGGAAAGAAACTCTCTTCATTCAACTCCTCTATGAAATTTGGTTATGGATTGTGAGCTAGACACTTATTTCTGCCACTCTTCTGTTATTTGATTGGCTGTCATTTCATTTCCATCTCTCTCTTATTCGCTGGGTGGTTGGCTGCCTGCTTCAGCCAAATGTATCACCACCACTAAAGACTTGCAGTTGCATTTTGATCATTGCAGTTGCAGAAAGTTACAAAAAGTTACGGCTAATGGGCCACAACTGGTGTTCCCATTTAGTTTGTATACAGCAATTTAAAGCCATGGTATGGCCAGATTGCCATTCATCTAGTTATAACCCAGGTGAGATAAAAGTTTATAAATTCTGCACTTTTCGCAACCTTGTTCTCTGTTACTCAGCGATGCCTATCGTGTCACGTTCAGTTTGGTCTTTATGCCTTCTCTTGGTTCTTCTCTTCACTTCAAATGTACCGTGGTTTCTACCCAACAAAACTGCTTCTGCCTTGGGAAATGAGACTGACCATTCTGCGTTGCTCAAGTTCAAAGAATCAATAGAAAATGACCCTCTTGAAGTGTTGAACTCCTGGAATAGTTCAAGCCACTTCTGCAATTGGCATGGAGTCACATGCAGCCACCGGCATCAAAGAGTTACGGAGCTGAACCTGCAAGGATATCAAATGCAGGGGTTCATATCACCACATGCTGGGAACCTTTCCTTTTGAGAGTCCTCAACCTCGATAACAATGGTTTCTATGGCACTGTTCCACAAGAATTAGGCCGTTTATTCCGACTCCAGATACTCTCTGTTGATAATAACACGTTGGAGGGAGTATTTCCTGTCAACTTGACAAGCTGCTCTAACCTAAGGGTCTTGAGTTTGGAAGGAAATCGTTTTATTGGTGAAATACCGGTGGAGATTGAATCCCTTGCCAAGCTTGAATTCTTGAATGTTCGGAAGAACAATCTAACTGGACAAATCCCAGCTTCAATAGGCAATCTATCTTCCCTCGCTATTCTTAATGTTATTTACAGTCACTTGTCGGGACACATACCAAAAGAAATAGGCCGTTTGAAATATTTGACTCAGCTTCATTTGGCTGGCAATAAATTGTCTGGTAGCATTCCTTCTTCCCTCTACAATTTGTCATCTCTCATTTTCATCTCATTTGGAGTCAATCAATTTAGCGATTCTCTTCCAGCCAACATGTTCCTCACCCTCCCTAATCTCAAGGTTCTTGAAATAGGTGGTAATCGATTCTCAGGTCAAATCCCAATTTCCATTACTAATGCAACCAAAATTCAAATTTTAGATATCTCGCTCATACAACAATTTTGCAGGAAAAGTCCCAAGTCTTGGGAAGCTACGAGATATCTTCAGTGTAATGATAAATTCAAATTATCTTGGCAGCAATTCATCTACTGACTTGCAGTTTCTGAAGTCTTTGACAAATTGTAGTAACCTGAATGAATTGTATATGGGCTTCAATAATTTTGGAGGGCATTTTCCTAATTGCATGGGGAATTTTTCCGCCAATATTACTGCAATAGCTTTTGGTGGTAATCAAATATTCGGAAAAATTGCTTTGGAATTAGGAAATCTAGTTAACTTAATAGTCTTGGGTATGGAGATGAACCTTCTAACTGGGACCATTCCAGCTACCTTTGGTAAACTTAAAAAGTTGCAAGTGTTGAGTTTGGCAGAGAACCAATTGTGAGGAAAGATTCCAACATTCATAGGCAATCTTAGTCAGTTGTTTGAACTGGATTTATTTTATAATATGTGTGAACACCCAATTTTGTCCGGCCATAAAACAAAAGTCCAAAAATTTGCATGTTTTATGACATCTAATTTCATTTAGGAAAAGAAAAAAAAAAAGAGTTTTTTGGATTTTTTTTATTTATCTCCAAAAATTAAAACAAAAAAAAAGCCAAAATTTCTTTTTGTAGCCCGTGTGTTTTTGTCCATAATAAGAATATCCATTTAGCCCAGGTGCGTTTTTTTGGTTGTAAGCCCAAGTCTATTTGTATCTTTTAAATTCTGTCCATTAAAGAAAAAAATACAAAAATACAAAAATATAAAAAATATAAACAAGGGGGCATAAAGGGAGGTCACATTGAAGATCCCATTTCCTGCAAACGACAACAATATACAAATAGGATAAGAATGATGGGCAGGCACCGTGAGAATCTTTTTGGAAAATAATAAATAAAAAAAAATGAAAAAAGAGCTAGGAGTGGTGGACACCAGCTCCTCTCCACTCTTGGCCAAATGATGATGTTCTTCCTTTAAGCTAGGATGGATTGACCAGCCTCCAAAAGAGAAGTGACCAATGATTTTGGGGTCAAGGAGGGACGACTATAAATGGGTTCATCTCTCACCATCAAATAGGAGGAGATCCTGATTCATCATCAGCATCTCACGATACCTCCATCAATCACAATAGCAACATCATCATCAACAATTTGATCTCAACCCAAACAAATCCAAGTCCCAAAATCAAAACAGAAAAACATAGTTCTAAGCTTTGCAAGCTAAAAAGGGAATCAGAAGCAAAAGGGGATCCTGAGAAGCATCATAGCCGAACGCTCCATCCACCCCCGGAATCGCGCCCCTCGCGGCCCTCAAGGAGGCCACCACCACCCTTACTCGTGACCTCCGTCACGCCTCAGCCAATGCCACACACAAACCACATCTCCTCAAACCCAGCAAAATCATCACAGCCTATTGTCATCATCAACACATCAAAACCAAAAATAAACCCAAAATCAAAATACAAGTTCAGAAAATAAACCAAAAAAGGAAAAGCACAAGGATCCCACCTTCTCTTCCTTGCCAGGAAACAACGGCTGCACCATGACTGAGTGAAGCCACCGCCGCGAGCTCGGCGTGGTGGCCACGCCGTCGGGGCACGTCATACCCCTGAAACCCAACCCAAGCCACCGCTCCCTTCCACCATCGAAGCCACCATAATCACCACCGTGAGCGCCACGGCCGTGTGTTGGCCTTCCGCTCCCTTTCTGGTCTCTCCCTCTCCACCTTTGAACCACCTCCGCATGAACCACTACCACCATACATACCCACTTCCTCACAAACCACCGCGAGCCCCTTCATTCATCATCCTCACCGGACATCGCGGTCTCCCCTAGGTCCAGGGCGGCCTCAAAGCGTAGCCCCACCTCCTCGCCACACGTCTCTCTTCCCCTATACAGCAGGCCGCCAGGGCACGGCAGGCGGTGTCTTCCGGCCTCGCAAGCCTTCCATGCGCACCCATCGTGAGCTCTCCGTGAGCTCCACCGCTCTCCCCTCTATCTCTCTTCGGCGTCCTCTCTCTAGCTTAGGGTCCCTTTCTCTAATTTAGGAATTTTGACTGTGATTTATTTGCCTTTTGATGCCTTAAGTCACTTTCCAAATCAAAATCTTATGGGGATGACGTTTTGGGTCTAATGGTTTAACTCCCTTTTCTTTTTTATCATTTTTGCTAAACAGAAATGTATTGGGCTATCCAATGGGTAGTAGGGCTATTTCATGTAAAAAAAATATTGAAAGTCAAATGATGAAGTGTTGGTCTCTTTTAAAAAAAAAATGAAATGTGTGAGTGATCAACGATTCTTATTTTGGGAATAGAGTTAGTTTAGCCGTGACGGCTTATTAATTCTATATTATAAGAATATTTAGTTGTGACAACTTGATATTCAAATTTTCTCATAATAAAATCAACCAACCCATAATCATTTTCTTAAGAACTACGTGACTTTGAATTCCCCATTGCAGGAGGATACGTAGGAGGCGATTAAATCCTGTCAAGTCAAAATTAAATTTTCACAATTTGCCTTAGTTGTAAATTTTTGTTGTTTTGAGATATTTTATTTAATTTAAATAATTATTTTTTAGGGGATATTTTATTTCAAATAAAAAAGTTAATTTAGCCGAGACGGCTTGTTAACTCAATATTCTGAACATCTGAGTTGTGACAGCTTGATGTTCCAAATTTTCTTTAAAAGTATGTTCTCTTTTATATTTTATTTTAGTTTCGTAAAAAATATCAAGATAAATTTTTATCTTATTTGTAAATATTTATAATTCATAAGAGATTTTCATTTTCATATATTTAGTTTAAATTTGTTACTTATTTGTGAAATATTGTATTTTGAATAAAATTGTTAATTTAACCGTAAGTTTGTTACAACTATTTTGAACACCTATTGTGACTTGGTGTTCCTCAATTTCTTTTAAAATTTTATTGTAAATAAAAAATATAAAAATAAATATTTTGAAAGGTTATTAATAATTTGCACAAATCAATTAAGGTACAAGGACGGGTGTATAGGGTGCGTAGGATTAAATCCATACCCTTCCCTATGCATAATCGACTCCGAACTCAAATCTGGTTTCAAAAGACCATTTTTTTTAATAAAACGGGTTTTTCCATGTTTTCCCAATTTAAATAAACTTGGTGGCGACTCCCAATTTTAACAAACTTTTTCCCATCCCGTCGCGATAGGTTGATGGCGACTCCACTGGGGATTTGAGAGTTAAGCCTGATATAATTAATTGTGTATATTATCATTAACCTTTATTTTATTATTTTATTATTTTTATTATTTTTGCCTTTTACTTTCATTCTTTTCAGGTCCTCTTGCACTTCAAGGTAAGTTTTTATTTTATTGTAATGAAAACCATAGGGTAGATGACTTCTGTTATGTTATCTGTTTCCTTGAATAATCTCATAGATAGTTTTATGATCTCGAGTTTTATGCTCTCTTCACACACAACACATACACATTGATCACACACTTATGAGTGGGGCCCTATACGGTCTAAGTGCAACTTGAGATAGGTAAGAGGTTGTGTAGCGGTAGCCATTTTGGATGTACATCATGTTTGGTTATTGTGAAAATCTCGTCTAGAGTGTGACTCTTTTGTGAATGTCCTACACCTAAGGTTCACCTGCTGTTGTGGATAATATTCTGAAAGATGTCCTTAGCTCTAGAGGCCAAAAGTCCTAGAATCATAAAACTATCCTAGGGAGTTTTCACGTAGTAGACAAACTCATCATGGAACCCTAGGGTAACACCTTCCAATTTACCCAGCTAGGACACAAATGGAGCATGTTGTTTTGCATTTTTTATCAATGTTTTTTGTTTTCTATTACATTGGAATGTTGTTGTTTGTTTTAATAATAAAGTCATTCATCGGTTTTCAAAACAAAAAAAGGATGTGTTTTTAAGAGAAAAATAAAAAAAAATCACTCATCTTGCATGCACAAAAAAAAAATGATTTTATTCTTCCCATCCATGTATTCATGCATAAATTTGTGTTTCTCATTGTCTTGATTTGTCACATTACTTAAAAAACGAAAAAAGAAAAAATACATGTGCATTTTTTCTAGTATAAAATAAATATTTGCATCTTAACACGACTTCTTACAATTGGTCGTCTACTATTCCACATTGTCTTCTTTTGCTACATAATACGGAAAACAAAAAAAAAGAAATGTGTGTCTTTGTAGTTATTCTAGATAATAAAACTTTACACTGCATTCTAACATGTAGTTCACAAAAAAAAAGATCTTTGTGTTCTAGCATATGATGAAGCTTTATATTGTGATTTTTGGGAATCAATAGTTTTTACTTAGGCATTGTTAAGATTTTGTTGCTTCATACAAAATGAATGAAAGAACATTATTGCATATGTTATTTGTTCATGAAGTTTTTGCACGATCTTTGTGCATTTGTCCATTTGTTTTGATTTGTTAAAAAAAAGAAAGATAAAAAAAAAATCCTTTCATATCTTCGTTAAGTTTTTTCATTGTATAATGATCTTTTGCATTTGGCTTGATTTTCTGCCAAAAAAAAAAGAAAAAAGAGCATCATTGCATCTATTTGTAAAGATTTGTTTTTATGCTTGGGCATTTGTCTTGATTTGTTGGAAAAATGAAAAACATCTTTGCATGTGTCATTTATTCACAAATTTTGATTCATACTATGACTTTGCACATTTATCTCAATTTATCATATTTTTCAAAAAAAAAGAGAAAAAATGAAAAAGAAAACATCTCATTGACCATCTATCTAAGGGTTTTAATCTTTGTGTATATGTCCTGATTTGATGTTTGCAAAAAAAAAGAGAGAATAAGAAAAAGGAAAACGCACCCTTGCATTTGCCATTGTTTATAAGGATTTACATCATACCATACTTGGGTGCATTCTCTTGATTTGTTTCTTCAAAGAAAAAGAAAAAAAATCTTATCTTACATTTGTTCATAAAAGTCTCAAGAAAAAATATCCCTTCATTTGTTTACAAAGTTTTGCTTCCTAAAGAAAAAAGGGGCATCCTTTCATCTGTTCATGAAATTTTGCTTTAGGTAAAAGAAGAAGAGCATTTCAACATTTTACCACATGATCTTTGACATCATTGTATATACTTGCATGTAAAAAAAATATTTATTTTATCTCCATTTGAGCATCAAAATTTTATTGTATTATGTCTTGATGATGTTTCGTACTCTGCAATTTTTTGTGTGGATTCTCTGCATTTTACATTTTTTTATTTGTCTTGATTTGTTGAATTTTAGGAAGATAAAAAAAAAAAACAAAAATTGCATCTTTTACTTCATTTCAAACATAAATAAATTTTGTGTCTTGCACTTAAGCATGAGTTTTCTGTATCCAAGATAGTTTCTTTTTGTGTATCATAAAAGAACAACAAAAAAAGCTATCCTTGGAACCACTACCTTTGGTAGCTCTTCATTTCATATTGTCATAATTTGATGCATCATTTTAAAAAATGTCATTGCTTTTGTTTAGAAGCTTTCGTTCTTGTTTCATTTTCTCTTAATTTGATACATTGTAAAAAATAAAAAAGGAAAAAGATGAAAAAAATGATAACATCATTCTGTCCATGAAGCTTCACATCACATCATAATTCTTTGTATTGTCCTGATTTGCAACATTCCTGAAAAAAAAGAGAGAAAAAATCATCCTTGTATCCACATAATTTTATGTGATCTTGATTTAAAAAAAAAAAAAAAAATCTTCCTTGCCTCTGGTCACAAAGCTTTGCATCATATCATGTTTTTATCTAGATTTATTGCATATATATATAAAAAAAAAATCATCCTTGCAGTTGATAATAAATTTTTGCATCATGATTCTCATGCATTTGGTAATTCTTAGTCATGCATTGTATTGACTTGTTGCATATAAAAAAAAAATATAAAAGTGCAACGTTGCATGAAAACTTCCAATGATTATGTCTTACGTGATTTTCTTGTAATCATAGTCTTCCTCTTTTTGTGATTATCTTGATTTGGTGCATTTTCGAAATAAAATGAATAAATAGAAAAAGGAAAAAATGTCTTTGAAATTTTGCATTCTGTGTTTTAACATGGATCTCTTATGTTTGGTAACTTGTCGTTCCAAAGTTAACTTCATTTGTTGCATTGCAAAATTAAAAAAAAGATAAAATCCCGACACTCTTGAATTTAGCATGTTTATCTTATAGATGGTTTTGCGTTGCTACATGGTAAATTAATAAGGTATAAAAAAGAGTCATTTGCATTTTTACATCCTTCAAGTGGAAAGTAAAGTTTTACATTCCATACTTGAGTATTTTTCTTGCATTTGGAAACCATGTGTTTCATGTCTCGTTGCATTAAAAAGACAAGAGCATTTAACCATGTTGTCTTTCAATGAAGTTTTGAACAATTCATCTAATAGCATTTCTTTTCTGCATTTAGGGAATTTGTCATGTTACATTTTTTTTTTTGAAAAAGGAAGGGTAAAAGGAAAATTATTTTTGTTATTTCCATGCATGTAAGAAAGTTTTGCATTTACGTATTTAACATGCTGGTTTGATTTGGTGCAAAATGAAAAACAACAAAATAAAAGAAAGAAAGCATTTCAACAATGTTTGATCTTAGCATAATTTCCTTGCATGTGTGAGCTCTTCATAATTTTGTACTCATTTTAGCACGATATTCACCTACTGTGTGACTCATCATTTTCATGTCATCTCGATTTGTCGAATTACAAAAACACAAAAAAAAAAAAGGAAGAAGAAGAAAAAAACATTTTTGTTGTTATCCTTATATGTAAGAAAGTTTTGCATTTATACATTTAACATAGTATTCTAAGCATGATTGGTTTGATTTGTTGCATCAAGAAAATTGAAACAAGAAAAGGATAAAGGGATTTCAACAGTTTTCCTCGTGATGATGTTTGATCTTGCGCATTTAACATAATTCTTTTGCATTTGAAAGTCTTCATAATTTTGCACTCATTTGAGCATAAATTTCATCTTTAGTGTCTCTTCATTTTCATGTCATCTTGACTTGTGTTGCATTGCCAAAAAATGAAAAAACAAAGAAAAGACACACAAAATACAAAAAAAAAAAGGAAAAGGAGAAAAACAAAAACAAAAAACTTTGCAACTTGATGAATCATAAAGTCTGACCTCCTTATTTCATGAGTTTCCTACATTTGGAACCATTTCATTTGGGGTTGTTATGATTTGGTAAATTGTGAAGAAGTTTTTTTCCAGCATGGAATAAATTTACATCCTACATTTTAGCTTAATTTTCTTGTAGATTGTATTTTCATTTTCGAAAAAAAAGGTTTCTAGATCCTTTAGGACATGATGAGTTATCAAAATTCCCATCTGACATGAGCTTCGGATCTTTTGTAATAACTTTGTCATAAGCATTTTGCATTTTTGCATACATTCTTTCCATTGGTTAGCTTTTAATTGTGATGATGTGATTTGAAAAAAATCATTCATGTAAATAATGATTGGTGTTTGAAAATGTTTTGGTCATAGCATTGTTTTAGGAATTTTTGAAGGATCTTTTGAATAGTAGTACAAGGTCATTTTGAAGAAAAAATATGTTTGGTGTTCTTGTTGTCACATTTTTTTTTCAAAAAAAAAAAGGGAAAAGTTTGAACCATGGTGCTTCCGAAGAAAGTAAATGTTACCCAAGTCCTAGTTCTTGAAGTTAGATCACAAAATGACAAAGGAAATTAAGAGGGATCTTGGTTGTGAATGGATGGAGGATAGAAAAGACACAATCATATGATTGAGAGACATGAAGGCTAAAGTGAATCGTGAAAGAAAGTTTGGGGACTCTGCAAATGAATAAAGAAATGCTGAAAAATTTGAAAGGAAAGTGAGGGCAATCTAGAGCCCCAATGTCGTGGTTCAAACAAAATGAATGATTGAGGAAAAATTGAATTGCTAGCAAATGAGCCACATCTGGGACAAAATGAATCAAAAGCAAATCATGCACAATACAATAAACTGTCTCCCGATCCATATCTTATAACCTCACCTTATCCATCAAACCTTTCAAGCATTTGTACCCAAACATCATCAACCTTAACACATATTCTTTACATGATAAGCATGTTCAACCATACACTTCCACTCAGTCATTTTCACCTCCATCACATCTTTTCATCTTATCTCAATTAACCAAGACACCTTCATTCACCAATAAAATCCATTAAAAAAAAAAAAGCTTTTGTCATCCATCACTTTTGCATGATTTCACTCAAATTTTACTCAATGATTCTTTTCTTAGGAATGCTCGAAAGCCTAGTGAAACCACCACGCCCAACAGTGGGCAATCCCAATCTTCCTAGCAATTTTCATGCAATGAAAGAGTATGAAAGAGGGTTGGAGCACTAATTTCTTTCAGATGTTCATCTCCCAAAAGATTAAAAAAAAAAAAAAAAGAAAAGAAAGGTCATGCTTTCATGTCTTTCAACCATGTGGAATCCCTAAGGGACATTGGCTTGATTCGCTTATCAAGTGGATACCATGAATTCGGACTTCAAGTTGGTCAAAATTATTAACTTGTGTTCCCTTTGCAGAAGCACTATAACAATAGGTGGCATGGATTTCAGTATTGTTCATATTGTTGCTATGTAATTCCGTGTCCTACTTTCTCTACCTCTTAGCTGTCCTTTTGCCATTGCATCACTTCGTTCATATTAGTATTATGCATATTTATCCAAAGTGTCTTCCAAAAGTTTTCATTTCATACCCTTATTCGTGCTAATCACCACATATTTTCAATATTGTCAATCATTATCATATTCATTCATAGTATCCTTAGGGATTTAGTCCTCCAGACCCCTATCATACTCACCATTGTTGCATGTTGTCATCATATTTTCTTTGTTCCTCTTAGTTTGCTTTATCCATCAAAAGTGTCTTTTGTATTGCCTCGTAAGCAAAATCTTTGGAAACTCATTGATTGATCGTTGTGATCCATTGGACAAAAGTAATCATGAAATTTATGTGGGTGTTGAGCATTGAATGAAAAGTTCAAGAAAGATAATCTTTTTCAAATAATCATGGATTGAAGCAAGTTGCCAAGAACTGAGCAGCCAATGAGAGGATGGTGTATGTGTCAATGATAGATTTTGTCTCAAAGTTAAAACTTTTGGAAAATAAACAGTCACGATTTCAAATGATGTTTGGCCATCTTTCTCTATCCCAATTGTTAATTAAATAATCCATCGTCACCTCTCTTGAACCTGAGATTTTCTTTCTTCAAAAGAAACCTAGACAAGGATCACTCCACAATGGGCAAATACAAAATGTTAGACCCAATGCATTTTCAAATAAAAAATATGGAGAAGGAAATAAAGAGATATATTTACATATGTATATCTCACCAAAAAAAGAAAAAGCAGATTGGTAGAATCTCAAAAAATAATAATAAAGTCAAGGATCCTTGATCCTTCTGAACCCTTAAACACTTGTTTGGGCCTTTTTATATCCTTTGTTTCATAGCCCTCAATCCGGCCAAATTACAAGCCTTTAAAAGTCCATTCTGATCAATGAGTGACTGTTGTTTTCTGTAGTTTCAATTCTGAGACAAAGCGTGCATAGTCTTTCGTGCCTTCGCACAAGTCCTTAAAAAAAAAAAGAAGAAAAAGAAGAAAAAATGTAAAGACTTAAAAAAAAAAGCTAGCCTAAGCAAAAGTTAGGCAAAAGAATAGGCAGCATCTCAAGCAACCCGCTGGGGCAATATTTTGGTGTCGATCAGCCCTATCTAAGGAAATTGATACTGGGGCAAAATTTTTTTGTGATGATCAAGCATACAATCCAAGAAGATTGATACTGGGGCAATTCTGCGATGATTAGACTTCTTGGCCATGCCGATTGAAATCGGGGCAAATTTTTGCAATTAGACAAGTGCTCACTGCATCAAGAATGAAGGATGGTCATGATGTCTAATGGATGAAAATTGATCAATCACTTGAGAACTAAAGAATCTATCCTGAGGCAATAGTTGTTTGATTTCTTTCTTTCTCTTTGCATTCTTTTGTTTGGTCATCTTTGGGAACAACATAGTGTGTATCCAACAAGTTTCTAGGTCATCTGCTTGGATCCATGTGCATCGATTGAATAATGCTTCAAGTATAGTGAACATGAGTGAAATGATGTGAATTGACTAACTGGTGGTGATCCTTTCAAACTCAAAGAGTTGATCAGATGAGAGCTACAAAGTCTTTGCAAAAGGTCGTCATAAGAAGTGATAAAAAAAAAAAGAAAAGAATTTGTGAAAAATAAAGAAAAGAAAAGAAAAAAATGCAATGAAACCATGTTGCAAGGCAGTGTCAAGTGAACTCAATGACAAAATTGAAAATGGGTTTGGGTGGTAAAATTCTTTCTAAAGAAGTCTATGGTTCAAATGTTTTTCTATGCAAAGATATTTCTCGTGACGAATCATTATTCCAAAATCTCTTTCTTTTGATTTTCAAATCACTTAGGTCCTTGGCCTATCTTGTTTTAAATTCATTTCATACTCTCATTATTGTTCATAATGTCATGATCATTGATTCATTCACACGTTGTACATACATACCCTTGGCATCCCCACTTCAACTTGATGTTTTTTTAAAAAAAAAAACAAAAAAAAAAACAAAGAAAAAGTTTGATTCTGTGTCCAACATGCATTTGTTCTTTTCAAACAAAAAAAAACACAAAAAAAAAAGAAAAAATGCACAAGTTGTTGTCCTCCTTGTTAAGCCCTGTTGGCTTTTACATTTCTTGTCGGCCTCAGATTGCCATTTACTTTTCATGTCGGCCTCAGATTGCAATTTACGTTTCAGTCGGCCTCAGATTGCCACAATTTACTTTCCAGGCGGCCAGATTGCCACCATTTACATTTCATGTCGGCCTAGATTGCCAATTTACTTTTCATGTCGGCCTAAGATTGCCACTTTACTTTTCCAGTCGGCCCAGATTGCCACAATTTATTTTCCTATTGGCCTCAGATTGCCATCATTTACATTTCAGCGGCTAAATTGCCAATTTATTTTCATGTCGGCCTAGATTGCCAATTTACTTTTCATGTCGGCCTCAGATTGCCACTTTACTTTTCCAGTCGGCCTAGATTGCCATCATTTACATTTCAGTCGGCCTCAGATTGCCAATTTACATTTCAGTCGGCCTCAGATTGCCACCATTTACTTTTCATGTCGGCCTCAGATTGCCACTTCACTTTTCAGGAGGCCTAATTGCCAATTCTTTTCTCGGCCTAGATTGCCACCATTTACTTTCCAGTCGGCCTAGATTGCAATTTATTTTCCTGGGCCTCAATCCCAATTTACATTTCAGTCGGCTTCAGATTGCAAATTTATTTTTCTCGGCCTAGATTACCACAATTTACATTTCATGTCGGCCTCAGAATTGTCAATTTACGTTTCAGCAAATCTAGATTGCCACCATTTACTTTCCAGCGGACCTAGATTGCCAATTTACTTTTCCAAGTCGGCCTAAGATTGCCACAATTTACATTTCATGTCGGCCTCAGATTGCCACCATTTACTTTTCAGTCAGCCGCGTCTTTTAATTTCATGTTCGCTTGCCTATCCGTATCCAGTTGGTGCAAGTCTTTTAATTTCCTGTCAGCCCTTGGCTTTTAATTTCTTGTTTGCTTGTTGACCCATATCCAGTTGGTTGCAAGACTTTTAAATTCCTGAAACCCATCGACTTTTAATTTACTGACCTTCATCGGCTTTTTAAGTTCATGTTAATTCCGTTGGTTTTTACATTTCTTGTCATTTGTGAGTTTGTGTCAAATTAGTTGATTTCTGTTCTTTGCATGATTCATTGTTTGCATGTGACTTTCTCGTTAAAATTCAATCTTTCTTGCATTTGCATTTCATGCATTATCGAACAAAATCAATGTTCATGTCTTTACTCATTCCTTATAAGGACAATAGGTAAAACTCATGTTTTTCATATTTTTTCATAAGAAATGAGTAAAGAGGCAACTGTGAACACCCAATTTGTCAGGCCATAAAACAAAAGTCCAAAAATTTGCATGTTTTATGACATCTAATTTCATTTAGGAAAAGAAAAAAAAAGAGTTTTTTGGATTTTTTTTATTTATCTCCAAAAATTAAAACAAAAAAAAAGCCAAAATTTCTTTTTGTAGCCTGTGTGTTTTTGTCCATAATAAGAATATCCATTTTAGCCCAGGTGCGTTTTTTTGGTTGTAAGCCCAAGTCTATTTGTATCTTTTAAATTCTCTCCATTAAAGAAAAAAAATACAAAAATACAAAAATATAAAAAATATAAACAAGGGGGCATAGAGGGAGGTCACGTTGAAGATCCCATTTCCTAAAACGACAACAATATACAAATAGGATAAGAATGATGGGCAGGCACGTGACAATCTTTTTGGAAAATAATAAATAAAAAAAATGAAAAAAGAGCTAGGAGTGGTGGACACAGCTCTCCACTCTTGGCCAAATGATGATGTTCTTCCTTTACAGCTAGGGATGGATTGACCAGCCTGCAAAAGAGAAGTGACCAATGATTTTGGGGTCAAGGAGGGACGACTGTAAATGGGGTTCATCTCTCACCATCAAATAGGAGGAGATCCTGATTCATCATCACGCATCTCACGATACCTCCATCAATCACAATAGCAACATCATCATCAACAATTTGATCTCAACCCAAACAAATTGCAGTCCCAAAATCAAAACCAGAAAACATAGTTCTAAGCTTTGCAAGCTAAAAAAAATCAAAGCAAAAGGGGATCCTAGAAGCATCATAGCCGAACAGCTCCATCCACCCGGTCCCGGAACGCCGCCCCAATCGCGGCCTCAAGGAGGCCACCACCACCTTACTCCGTGACCTCGGTCACGCCTCAGCCAATGCCACACACAAACCAGCATCTCCTCTCAAACCCAGCAAAATCATCACAGCCTATTGTCATCATCAACACATCAAAACCAAAAATAAACCCAAAATCAAAATACAAGTTCAAAAAATAAACCAAAAAAGGAAAAGCACAAGGATCCCACCTTCTCTTCCTTGCCACCGAGCCGGAAGCTGCACCATCAGCTGGATCTGAAGCCACCGCCGCGAGCTCCGCCGTGTCATGGCCACGCCGGGGCACGTCGCTACCCCTGAAACTCAACCCAGCCGCAAGCCACCGCTCCCTTCCACCATCGAAGCCACCATAATCACCACCGTGAGCGCCACGCCGTGTGTTGGCCGGTTTCCGCTCCCTTTTTCTCTCTCCTCTCCACCTTTGAACCACCTCCGCATGAACCACTACCACCATACATACCCACTTCCTCACAAACCACCGCGAGCCCCTTCATTCATCATCCTCACCAGAACATCGGGTCTTCCCCTCCAGTCGCGGCCGACCTCAAGCGTCCAGCCCCACCTCCTCGCCGCACGTCTCTCTTCCCTATAGCAGACGCCACGCCCGCATGGTGTTTCGGCCTGGCCTTCCGAGCCGCACCCATCGTGAGCTCTCAGTGATCCAGCTCCACCGCTCTCCTCTCTGTTCCGTCCCTCTTCTCTAGCTTAGGGTCCCTTTCTCTAATTTAGGAATTTTGACTGTGATTTATTTGCCTTTTGATGCCTTAAGTCACTTTCCAAATCAAAATCTTATGGGGATGACGTTTTTGGGTCTAATGGTTTAACTCCCTTTTCTTTTTTATCATTTTTTTTGCTAAACAGAAATGTATTGGGCTATCCAATGGGTAGTAGGGCTATTTCATGTAAAAAAAATATTGAAAGTCAAATGATGAAGTGTTGGTCTCTTTTAAAAAAAAAAATGAAATGTGTGAGTGATCAACGATTCTTATTTTGGGAATAAGTTAGTTTAAGGACGGCTTATTAATTCTATATTATAAGAATATTTAGTTGTGACAACTTGATATTCAAATTTTCTCATAATAAAATCAACCAACCCATAATCATTTCTCGGAACTACGTGACTTTGAATTCCCCATTGCAGGAAGATACGTAGGAGGCGAGTCAAATCCCTGTCAAGTCAAAATTAAATTTTCACAATTTGCCTTATTGTAAATTTTTGTTTTTGAGATATTTTATTTAATTTAAATAATTATTTTTTAGGGGATATTTTATTTCAAATAAAAAAGTTAATTTAGCCGAGACGGCTTGTTAACTCAATATTCTTAACATTCAGTTGTGACAGCTTGATGTTCCAAATTTTCTTTAAAAGTATGTTCTCTTTTATATTTTATTTTAGTTTTGTAAAAAATATCAAGATAAATTTTTATCTTATTTGTAAATATTTATAATTCATAAGAGATTTTCATTTTCATATATTTAGTTTAAATTTGTTACTTATTTGTGAAATATTGTATTTTGAATAAAATTGTTAATTTAACCGTGACGGTTTGTTAACACGGTATTTTGAACACCTGAAGTTGTGAGCTTGGTGTTCCTCAATTATTTTTAAAATTTTATTGTAAATAAAAAATATAAAAATAAATATTTTGAAAGGTTATTAATAATTTGCACAAATCAATTAAGGTCCGTTAAGGACGGGTGTACTAGGGTGCGTAGGATTAAATTCATACCCTTCCCTATGCATAATCGACTCCGAACTCAAATCTGGTTTCAAAGACCATTTTTTTAATAAAACGGGTTTTTCCATGTTTTCCCAATTTAAATAAACTTGGTGGCGACTCCCAATTTTAACAAACTCTTTTTCGCCGTCCGATGGGTTGTGACAATATGTTAAATGGAAATATTCCTTCAACAATTGGAAATTGCAGAAACTTAGGATTGATGAACCTTTCATATAACAACCTTAGTGGAGCAATACCATCAGAGTTGTTTGGAATTTTCTCTTTATCAATCCTCTAGACCTATCACACAACTCATTAAGTGGTAGTCTGCCACCGGAAGTAGGCCTACTAAAAAATATTAATGAGTTGGATATGTCTGAAAATTCTCTCTCTGGTGGCATTCCTGTAACGATCGGAGAATGCATGAGTTTGGAGTATCTTTTCTTACAAGGGAACTCCTTCACTGGAACCATACCATCTTCTTTGGTTTCATTGAAAAGTCTTCAAAGACTAGACATCTCCAGGAACAAATTGTCTGGATCAATTCCAGAAGGAATACAACATATGTCTGGCTTAGAATACTTCAATGCTTCTTTCAACATGTTGGAGGGTGAGGTGCCAACAAACAGGTGTCTTCAGGAATTCAAGTGCTGTTTTTCTGACTAACAATGGCAAGCTTTGTGGTGGGATATTAGAACTAAAGCTTCCACCTTGCCCCTTGAAAGATATAGCAAAGAGAAAATACCATAATCGCAAAATGAAAGCTGTGATAATCTGTTCAGTTGCCTTTTGCCTTCTATTATCATGTATCCTTACATTCTATTTGAGGAGGAAAAGCACAAGAAAAGCATCTATTGACTCAGCCATTGTCCAACTTCCCACAGTATCATACCAGAACCTACACCATGCAACTAATGGATTCTCATCACACAACTCGATAGGGACTGGAAGTATAGGTTCTGTGTACAAAGGAAATCTTGAGTTTGAGGAAAAAGTTGTTGCCATAAAGGTTATTAACCTTCAAAATAGAGGAGCTCACAAAAGTTTCATTGCAGAATGTAACACATTAAAAAATATACGGCATAGAAATCTTGTGAAGATTTTCACTTGTTGCTCTAGTATGGATTACAATGGAAATGACTTCAAAGCTTTAGTTTTTCAGTACATGTCAAATGGAAGCATAGAGGAGTGGCTACATCCAGTGAGAGAAATCGAAGATCAGTCAAGAAAATTGAACCTCAAGGCAAGATTGGCAATTATTATTGGCGTTGCTTCTGCATTACATTATCTTCACTATGAATATGATTCTAAGCTTTTAATATTCCTTATGGACACAGGCAACAAATTTATTTTTTGCGGGATCTTAAAAATAACTAATAAGTTCTGGATCTTGCGCTGTATTTTCTCTGTCGATACGGTTGTTCAAAAGAAATTTTGACTTAAAATTTTAAGATTTTTGAAACCTATTTATGTTGTAATTAAAAATATTAAAGAAAGTAATTATTTTAAAGTACCTATAATAGTCACCGCTTGTCGTTATTTTTCAGTTTTGATCTGGTTTTTAGTTTCCCCCGTGAAGTTAATTTTGTTTTAAACATAAATACATGTGTATGGTAAGCTTTTTTTTTTTGGCTCTCAAGCTTGGGTACTTTTAAAATGAGTGCCGTTATCCATAATTACTTGCAGTACCAAATACTTATTAAATACTTTGGTATTTGTTAATCAACAATTTCAATAAGTAAATATTATTTAAATGTAAATTAATCTTTACAAAACATTAAATTTTACAATTAAATGATTTAAACTACTATTTTATCCTTTCAAATCTTGTGTTTCTTTATATATTTTTACTTGAACATCATAAAAAATTATTTATTTTATGATAAAATAATTTTATTGATTATAATTTTATATTTTTATATAATATATCTTTCCATATCTATATCCTAATTTTTGAAAAATTTTCATATCCCGCACCCCTACCTGTACTTATGCAACAGTTTTTTGGTCATGTGTCTTAACGAAAATAGATTATTTTACTAAATTTTTATTTATTTTCTAGGCCCAAAAGTTTAAAGTATTTTGTAAAGTCTATTTTTTCAGTGTTGATTAAGTATAAATTCTCTCTTTCTCAACCTTTGCAAATGCACTATTGCAGAAAACTAACTGTAGAACCCTTGCTTTGCTAGATATTCAAGAGGCAGAAATCCTTGAAATTATTTTAGGACTTCAACAATGGAATATAATGGATCAAGCTAGCTTGGTGTGTTGGATATCTCTATGATCCCCATGCGTATTCTCCTTAATGAGTAACTTGGTTTTTGTGACAATATGAAGCTCATGTGTGTTCTTGTATTTCTATTTTGTTTTTCCTTCATTACCTTTTTGTTGCTGCCTTCTTTTCTTCAATAATTCTACCAGAATTGAGAACTCGTCATGTCGTATTAATTCTTTGCCCACTTTGTCGTTCACTTGTTTAGATATTTACCGTATAAATTGAAGCTTCATATTGTTTATTCGCAATGTTATTATGCGAATTATTATTTGATTATGGGCAGTTTTTGTATTCTTTTTCTTTTCATATCCACTTTTCTGTTCAAAAAAATTATTTGAAATTGAATGTAATTATTTTGGAGTAAAATTTTATTTACGTTAAAGTATCAATATTTTCTTAATTTTTCTTTTAATTTACATTCATTTAATTATATTTTTGGTCACAAAAATATCATAACCTTTCCCTATGGTCTTTTTTTAAGTTTTTTTTTTCATTTATGTCGTATCTTTTTTTAACTTATCGTTGGTTTTCTCCATTAAATACCAATTTGGCATCCCAAAGAAAAAAAATGAAAAATATCACTTTACCCTCTTGGAGTATATAGATTATATGCATTTTAATTCCCTAAACTTTAAAAAAATACAAATCGGCCATTTATCTTTCAAAAATGAATATTTTGATCAAAATAAATGCACTACATCTCTAAATTATGGAATGTGTGCAAATTGACTCGTTAACTTTCTTAAATGTACAATTAGATATCCTAAAACTTTTTAAATTTATGATATTTTAATTGATAAAAAAATTAACAAAATGTTCAATTTATATATTTAAAAAAATTCAAAAATTCAAACAAGACATTTTCAAAATTTAGGATTTAAATGTGTCAAACACAATTTTGCTAGATGGAATGGGAAAACCGTAAAAGGATGAACCGAACCAAAATGAAAGTTATGATACTTTGGAAAAGTTGTAATTTTTTACATATAAATATTTATATTTATGTGCATAGAATAAAAACTTAATAAAATTAAATGTGTAATCATTATAATTATAAAAAATTAAACTATTGTATGAATAAAAATTTATTGTGTATTATTTTAAAAAATTGATTTTATAAAAATTGATTTTTAATATTGTAACAATCCATTTTCTTATATATGGTTTTTTCCTTTTATGTTATTTTAAATTAAATCTTTAAAGTTTTTCTAAGCAAATTTATTTGAATTAAGAAACTAACACCCATTTTATTTTAAAAAATGCTTGATTTTTTTTGTTTAATTCTAGAAAACTCAACATGTTTTCTTGTGCAGAAAAAATTAGATAGACATTTACTTGTGTATTATCATTTCAATAAAAATGTTTAATTTTATCATCAATCATTTTGAACATCTTATAAACATAAAGTGTAAAACTATTTTATGTTGATAAAATATCAAAATTAATTCATTTTTATATTTAAATTTTTTTCATTATACTTTCTATCTCTACTTTTTATTAATGTTTTTATATCATTTATACTCATTATTTCATCATGCTAAAATATATAGAATTTAATTTTAGATGAATTGACAAAATAAAAAAGTCTTGCATAGTTACACTGTCATCCAATTATTTATTATCACATTATCAAATATTATTAACTTTTACACTCATTACGTAAAAGTTGAGAGATTATACAATTAAAAATAATTTGATCGGATAAAAATGTAAAATTTGTACACGTTTAATTAATAAACTCACTTTATATATATATATGTATTGATATTTTTATTTTAGATTGAAACAATAATCATACTTTATAATAGATTCCTATCTTTTTTTTAAAAGAAAAGTTATTGAAATAAAATCATAGACTATCAAAAACCCTAAACTCTCTTTTAATTTTCCCCTATTTTTCCCCTTGACTCTCTATTTTCTCTTAAGAACTTAAAAAAAAAAACCTAAGCCCAGATTACCCAATAGATTGGTTTGATATTGTTGTGGCTTCAAAAGCATGAGGTCTTTGGGTTTCAAAAAGCTATAATAGCATTATTTTGATAAAATAATACAAAAATTACTTTCAATAAATAGGAGCTATTGAAGTAATGTTTAATAATATATATTACAAAATTGCTCTTAAAGTATAAATAGACTATAATAGGCATAAATATTTGTGAAAAGAATAAAAAAAATTAAAATCTTAATTAATGGAAGAATAAAATTGGATTTTTATTAAAATTTAATAACTATATTAGTCTTTTTAATATTTTTTTTAATTTCAAAAAGCATAAGTCATGAAAATGTATCGCATGAGGTGGTCTTAAAAGGCATCGCTGATTTTTAAAAGCCAAAAGTAAAAACATTGAAACTTTTTAATTACCAACAGAAAAAATTGGATTATATTTTTTATAGGTCGGGTCACCCGACCAAACGCATTACCAAACCCGCCCAGTATTCTCCGCCCCCGCGCTCACGGACAAATCAAAAACAAGCCATCAAAGAACAACAGATCCGGTCCAAAATAAACCCAAAGAAAAAGAAGAAGAGTTAGGGGGAAAACATGAAACGCAATGTTTGCGATAATCACTGTCAGAAAACAAATCACAATGTATTATTAGTGGGAGCTATAATTTACTAATACTATTGCTAATCTATTAAGGGTCTTGAAAGAAACTCTCTTCATTCAACTCCTTCATGAAATTTGGTTATGGATTGTGAGCTAGACACTTATTTCTGCCACTCTTCTGTTATTTGATTGGCTGTCATTTCATTTCCATCTCTCTCTTATTCGCTGGTTGGTTGGCTGCTTCAACGAAATGTATCACCACTCAATCACCACTCAATACGGCAATGGAAAATGTGCTATGGTGACTGTCAAGCTCATGACTTGGAAAAAATTTGTGGTGATGAAAAGGCATTCAAAATAAACCAAAAACTATATTAAACAAAATGCATGTCACATGATGGCCATTGGAAAGCATGCATGCCTAACAAAGACTAGCAGTTGCATATAGATTATGGCAATTGCAGAAAGTTACGGCTAATGGGCCACAACTAGTGTCCCCATCCAGCTGCATACCGCTATTTAAAGCCATGGTATGGCCTCCCAATTGCCATTCACCTAGTTATAACACAAGTGAGATAAAAATTTAGAAATTCTGAATTCGCAACCTTGTTCTCTGTTCCTCAATGATGGCGATTTGGTCCACATGCCTTGTCTTGCTCCATCTCCTCACTTCAAGCTTCCTGTTGTTTCAACCCAACACTACTACTGCCTTTGCCATAGGAAACGAGACTGACCATTTTGCACTGCTCAACTTCAAAGAATCCATATCCAATGACCCTTTCAGAGTGTTGGCCTCTTGGAATAGTTCTGGCCACTTTTGCAACTGGCAAGGAGTCACATGTGGTCACCTACATCAAAGAGTTATAGAGTTGAAACTAGAAGGGTATCGTTTGGAAGGCTCCATTTCACCATATGTTGGTAACCTCTCCTTTCTTAGAATCTTCAGCCTTCAATCCAATAACCTTTATGGTCATGTCCCACGAGAATTCAGTCGTTTGTTTCGACTACAAGTACTCAATTTAAGCTACAACAACTTTGTGGGGGAGTTTCCCGTTAGCTTGACAAATTGCTCCAAATTGTGGTACTTGAGTTTAGCCTATAACCATTTTACTGGCCAACTACCAATGGAGATTGGCTCCCTTGGGAAGCTTGAAAGGTTTTACCTTATTTCAAACAATATATCTGGACAAATCCCACCATCCATCGGGAATCTTTCTTCTCTCATTCGTCTTACCTTGCATTATAATAACTTGGAGGGAAATATACCTGAAGAAATAGGCCATTTGAAAAACTTGGCAACCATCTCACTGGGAGTCAATGAACTGTCTGGTAAGCTTCCTTCCTCACTTTACAATCTGTCATCCCTCACTGGATTAGGAGTTGCATTCAATCAATTCAAGGGTTCTCTCCCAAGCAACATGTTCTTCACCCTCCCAAGCCTAGAGATCATTGAAGTAGATGGGAATCAGTTATCAGGTCATATCCCAACTTCCATCACAAATGCATCTGGGCTTCAAAGGGTTGACTTTTCTAGAAACTATTTTGTAGGGAAAGTCCCAAATCTAGGAAATCTTCAAAATCTTTCTTTGTTGTTTCTAGGTTCAAATGATCTTGGAAGGAATATATTTAATGACTGGGAGTTCATAAAGTCTTTGATTAATTGTAGTAAGCTGGAACTGTTTGGTATGGAGTACAATAATTTTGCCGGTCACTTGCCCAATTTCATAGGAAACTTGTCCACCCAGCTCAAAGGGTTAACTTTTGGTGGTAATCAGATAGCCGGACGAATTCCTACAGAATTGGGAAATCTTGTTGACTTAATTGAATTGGGTATGGAGAGAAACTATCTAACTGGGATCATTCCAGCTTCTTTTGGTAGGTTTCAAAAGATGCAATCATTAAATATGTTCAACAACAAATTGTCAGGAGAGATGCCGGCTATCATAGGCAATCTCACTCAGTTGTATGAGCTATATCTAGCGTATAATATGTTGACTGGAAACATTCCTTCAACCATTGGAAACTGCAAAAGTTTACAGTCACATGTCATTTCACATAACAACCTCAGTGGAGCCATACCATCACAGGTTCTTGCACTTCCATCTTTATCAATCCTACTGAACCTGTCACACAACTCATTTTGTGGTAATCTACCTAGTGAGGTAGGCATGCTTGGAAAAATTGATACGCTAGATGTGTCTGAAAATCTTCTATCTGGTGGGATTCCAGAAACAATAGGAAAATGCATTAGCTTGGAATACCTTTATTTGCAGGGGAATTTCTTCCATGGAATTATACCACTTTCTTTGGCTTCACTAAAAGGTCTTCGACATGTAGACCTATCACGAAACAGGTTGTTTGGATCAATTCCACAAGAACTGCAAAATATTTCTGTTTTGGAATACTTCAATGCTTCTTTTAACATGTTAGAGGGTGAGGTACCAACAAATGGTGTGTTTCGGAATGCAAGTGAAGTTTCATTGACAAACAATGGCAACCTTTGTGGTGGGGTATCAGGCCTAAGGCTTCCACCTTGTCCCTTAAAAGCTGTGCCAAAGAAAAACCATCACAATTTTCGGATGATAGCAGTTATAGCATGTTCAATTGGGTTTCTTGTTCTTTTATCATGTATTCTTACAATCTATTTAATAAGGAGAAGACACAAAAAAGCATCTACTGATTCAACAATTGACAAACTTCCTAAGGTATCATATCAAAACCTATACAATGCAACAAATGGGTTCTCAACTGGGAACTTAATAGGAATTGGTAGTCATGGCTCTGTGTATAAAGGAATACTAGATTTAGAAGAAGGAACCATTGCTATAAAGGTTATAAACCTTCAAAAGAGAGGAGGTCACAAAAGTTTCATTGCTGAATGCAATGCTTTCAAAAATATCAGGCATAGAAATCTAGTGAAGATTTTAACATGTTGCTCTAGTATGGATTACAATGGAAATAGTTTTAAAGCTTTTGTTTTCGAGTACATGTCAAATGGAAGTTTAGATGAGTGGTTGCATCCAGAGAAAGAAAGCGAAGATCAACCCAGAATATTGAGCCTAGAGAAAAGATTAGAAATTATTATTGGCGTTGCTTCTGCATTATATTATCTTCACTATGAATGCCAAAAACCAATTATTCATTGTGATTTGAAGCCAAGTAACGTCCTTCTTGATGATAACATGGTTGCCCATTTGAGTGATTTTGGCTTAGCAAGACTTGTGTCAACAATTGATGGCAACTTGCAGAACCAATCCAACACAAGTGGAATAAAAGGAACTATTGGTTATGCTCCTCAGGTATGCATGGTTTGATAATATTTTTTTCCTTTTGCAATCTAGAGAGGATCCATATGTTTTCTTCTTTTGTTCCCTTTTGGATTAATACTTTGTAACGTTGGATTTGAAAACATTAATGGTTTGAAAATTGAAACCTATAATTTCAGAGTATGGAACAAGTTTGCAAGTGTCAACGAAGGTGACACGTATAGCTTTGGTATTCTTATTTTGGAGATGCTAACTGGGAGAAGACCAATAGAGGAATTGTTCAAAGATGGACATAACCTCCATAACTATGTTCAAATTGCATTTCCAAATAACATCTTGGAGATTGTTGATGCAACTTTTCTCTCGACGGAAGATGAATATCCTCCAGTACCAGGTAGCAAACGAAAACCACCTGTTCGAGATTGTAGGCCACTTGCATCCTAATGATGAGAAGTGCTTATTGTCATTATTTCATTGGTCTTGCTTGTTCAGATGGAATCCCGAGAGAAAGAATGAATATGATGGAGGTCAACAGGGAACTAAACATGATTAGGAATGCTTTCTATGCTTAAGGATCAAAGGTGATTGGCTACTATGTAACAACATAACATAAAGGTACCTTATTATTTTAAGCAATTGTAGATTTACAACTCATGCCATTTCTTTAAAGTTTTTTCCCTTTTATTCTGTTTCGGATGATATTTAAAGTTGAAGTCTAATTTTCATTTCTGTTTAAGGAAAACACTAAAACCATCAAACCTTGTACATACACTTTAACCAAAAGTTTATGCTATGCCTCTTAATTTCATGTTGCTTTATAATGGCTGCAAATTTCTGTAACTCATTCATGATTTGTATTCAAAGATATTATATCCGTTTGAAAATATGTTTCAACCTTTTTGTGTCTTTTCCATAAGTTATCGAGTTTAACTAATCCATCTTATAAGTATTTCATGGGTTTAATTCTTGATTTGTTCAACAATGGCTGTTAGGGACTAGCTACCATTAGGAGTTTGTTAGAAGATAGTTATCCTTCACTACACCACTGTTATCCTACGCACCCCATCACTTGTCATATATATATATAGATAGAACTCAATGTAAACCACACATTATTTAATAATGAATTTAGTTACATTTTTAGTTTCCCTTTTCTCTTTCTCTCTTTTTGCACTCTCTTTCATGGTATCTCAGAGCTAAATTTTTTAATCCTAGGGTTCTGCTTTGAGCTCATCTTCATCCATGGTGGCTCCTTCTTCCCCAACCTCATCCACGGCTTCCTCCAAGCCTTTTTCACCGATCAAATTCTCTATTCCGATTTCGTACAAACTCACAGATGACAACTTCCTCCTATGGCGTCAAGAAGCCATCGCAACCATAAAAGGTCACAAACTCCAATCTCACCTTCAACAAGACACAATTCCTTCTATGTATCTCAATGCTGGTGCATCGATTAATCAGAGTTCACCGATTGGGAGCAACAAGACAATGTGTTATTGTCTTGGCTTCTCCCTTCTCTAAGCGAACTCGTGTTTCGCATGGTTGGATGTGCATATTTGTATGAGGTTTGGGCAAAAATTGAGAAGTTCTTTGCATCGCAAACTCATTCAAAGATTCAACAACTGAAACTTCAACTTCAAGCATCAAAAAGGTTCATCAATGAATGCTTACCTCCTAGAAATCAAGAAAATATTGGATTAGCTTATTGTAGTGGGAGTACAAATCGGAACTGAACAATACATTGAAGCAATTCTTGATGGCTTACCGTGGATTGCACACCATTAGTCACTTCAATCCTCTCTAGGTTAGATCCATACTCCATTGAAGAGATAGAATCACTATTGATGGCGGAGAAACGATCGAGCGCCATCATCAACTTGACTCTGAGTCTCTCACTCTCTTCTCCAATCCAAGCCAACTTCGCTCATCCGAGTTGTGGTCTACTTCCATATCCAGGAGGACGTGGTCGTGGATCCTCCTGGTACGGATGTGGCGGCTATGGCTACCAAGGCCGCGGATCCTACGTCGCGGTGGTAGATCTACGTTTTCTGCCTATCATGTGTTTGATCAAAGGCCACAATGCCAACTATGCAATCGCTTTGGCCACTGTATGAATGTTACCAGGGTTCAATCCACACTACCAACCACCTCTCAAGCTCCACCTCATCAGGTCTCAACCACCTCAAGCCTGCCTTGCTGCACCCTGCTAACCAGCCACCAGCATTCACAAGCATTGGTAGCCACTCCATCAATAGTCTATGATCCCTTATGGTACCCGGACTCTGGTGCCTCAAGTCACTTAACTCCAGATCCATCGTTTTCATGAGAAGAACACCTATGCAGGATCAGAATCGTTCACATCGGTGATGGCTCAGGTATGAGTATTGCACACACAAGGCATTCACATCTTTTCTCCAAACACTCTCATAGAACCTTTCTTCTTGATAATCTCTTGCATGTACTAGGCCTTACCAAAAATCTCTTGAGTGTGTCTGAATTTTGCAAACAAAACAACATGTTCTTTGAATTTCATGCTAACAATTGTTGTGTCAAATCTCAAGTAACCAAGGAGATTCTTTTTAGGTATCAGTGAAATAGTCTGTATTTCTTTGAGGACCTGTATCCAGGTTCATTCAACCTACACAACTACTCTTTCAACCAATAAAACCGCCAATGTTGTCTCCTTAGATCAACAACATTATGCTTTTCTTGTAAATAAACATGCACCCGTTGTTTTCTATTCAAATAGACTAGGTACCTGTAAGGAATGGTTCCTTTGTATTGTGGTATGATAGGCTTAGACATCCTTCAAGCACAATTGTTCATCAAGTTTTACAATACTGTAATATACAAACTGATGAGAATAAAGTGTCTCAAATTTTTAAATCATGTTGTCTAGGCAAGCACCATCAATTGCCATTTACTGCCTCTGTGAATACTTATCCTGAACCTCTAGAACTTTCTAATCTCTGTGGCCTTCACCTCTCTCAAACAAAATACATATCCAATCTCCTCCACAAAGCCAACCTTTCTCGTCAAACCCTCACCCATACCCATGACATCAGGCCTAAAACTCTTAAAAGAAGGGGATGATGAATTCTTTGACCCCACCCTCTATAGATCCATAGTTAGTGCTCTTAAAATTTCCTTTTGTGTAAACAAAGTGTGTCAATTCATGCATCACCCTCTCACCACACATTGGCTAGCTTTAAAACTCATCTCCAGGACTTAAAAGGCACCCTTTCCTTTGGTATTCACATTCAACCCTCCTCTACTCTCAAACTCTTTGCCTTTTGTGATGCGGATTGGGGTTCTGACCTTGATGATCGAAGATCAACCACTGGGTTCTATATCTACTTTGGTGGCAATTTGATTTCATGGGTATCCAAAAAGCAAACCTCGTGTCAAGATCAAGTACAGAAGTGAATATCGAAGTTTAGCTACCACGTTTCTGAGATTATTTGGCTTAAATCACTGCTGCTTGAGCTAGCTAGTCCAGTTCCAAGCACCTATCATCTATTGTGACAATTTAAGTGCTATAATGATGGCTGCAAACCCAATTTCACAGCCACTCAAAACACTTTGAGCTTGGACTTACATTTGTCAGGGAAAATGTAGCCAAAAAGCTTATTCACGTTAGTCATATCCCTTTCATGAACAAGCTCCAGATATACTCACTAAATCTGATCATCCCTCAGTTTCCTTATTTGAGAACCAAACTCAAAGTTGGTGCTTCACCCACTTTGAGTTTGCAGGGGTGTTAGGGACTAGCCATCGTTAGGAGTTTGTTAGAAGATAGTTATCCTTCACTACACCATTATCCTACGCACCCATCACTTGTCATATATATAGATAGAACTCAATGTAAACCACACATTATTTAATAATGAATTCAGTTACATTTTCAGTTTCCCTTTTCTCTTTCTCTCTTTGCTCTTTCTTTCAATGGCATGTTACTTTTTTATGTATCGATGATGTAAAAGGTCATCTGCCTTTCAACCTCTTCAAACTATGGTTGTAAGCTTAAGCTTGTAATATTCCATATAGGCATAGGAACAAAATTGTTTTGTACCGGGTTACTTTCAGTGATTTTAGATAATAAAATATAAGCATTCAGGAAAAAAATTAAATAAGTCTTGAGTTCTAGATCTTGCTTTGTATTTTCTATCTATTATATAAAGCTTTATAAAGGAAATTCTTGACATTTTCTAAGACTTTGAAATTTATTTCTGTCGTAATTAAAAAGATTAAGGAAAATTATTATTTTAAGAGTTAACTCTCAATTTGATTCTTGAAAAATATATACAATTTGTGATCTTTTAAAGTTGAAAAATATAGGACAAGTTAGTCCTTTAGTATTTTTTAATGATTTTCTTAAGATTGGTCATTAACGATTTATAAAATGGTTCAAATTGGTGCCTAATGAAAGCACAAATAAGATAAAAAAAATGTTCATGGAAATAATGAGAGGCATTTTTATACAAATAAAACAAAAAGAAAAAAATCATTATTTACATATACAAAACTTTCCAACATTAATTACCAAAATGAACTATTTTTCATTTATTAGGCAGCTTGTAGAAGTCTTCTATGAAATCAAAATGCATAGAAGACTTCTATGAAATCAGTGCAATTATTGAACATTTGTGATTTCTAATCTAGTTGGCGTCTGCACTCTAATTTCAAGTAGAGATTAAAGGTTTGACTTTCATCTCTATGTTTTTTTAATGTTTTGCTAGTATATTATTGTAATTTTTATTTCCAAATCTTCAAGAGTAATTAATTGTGTTATTGTAGCACAATTGGTTGATGTGTTAGTTTGCTAACTCAAATCTTTCAAATATCTTTTTTCCAATTTGTCTATTTTTTATATTTATTTTAAATTTTCAATCAATAATAACAAAAAAAGGACCTAACAATGTTCATTTATTTATGTAATATAACATGTATATATATAATTAATTATCTTGATATAAAGATTATTGAGACACATAATTTGTTTAAAAAACAATTAAGTATATTCTAGAAAATTATAAATAATTAATTATTGCAGTTAAAAAGCTTATAGTTGACCTTGTGTTTGGTTGATCGATCCAGTTGAGGCTTCATGTGTGTAGACTTTAACAGAAAAATTAATTCTGTCAAAATTTCATTGTCTTGGGCATTCATTAAATTTGGCACTGGTAGTGCTAACTTTTTCTATATTACTCTTGATGTAACATCTCCAATTTCACGTCCTAATAATAGTGTTAGCACATTGAAGATAAGGAGAGAGAGAATGGAGATAGAAATATAAAAAATATTGTCTTTGTATCATGTTTGGTTGTAGAGTAAAAGACATGATAATTGTCTCTGATCTTGTTTGGAAACATGAGAACAAGATAACAAACACAAGATAAAAGACATTATGTACCCTCGGACGATCACTGTCGACCGCTCCTGACTACCATTAACACCCAGGGTTATTAGGACGCATAAGAAATATTAAATATGTATAGAGATATTATTAAGAAAAAAATATTAAATTTTTGTTTCTGGATTATATCTTTCACACTTTGGAGGTACAGAAGTTTCTATATTTCTATCTAGGGACAAAAAATTCTTATCTCCACCACCAAATATATTTCTATCTTTAGTGTTCGTATTTCTATTCTAAGGCAGCAACCAAACACTATCTAATTAACTCCAAGAAAATTTGAGTAATTGAAGCAACAACCAGATAGTTGATAAAAACCCCACACTTGATTAATCATGAATAGTTGACTAAAGTCAATAGAGGATTAATGGTTGATGAAAAAATTTAAAAATAGATAAAGATTAAATAAATGAAAATTTGGGTACAATTGAAAAAGAAATTATATTAATAATTACAGAAAAATAAAATCAATGGTTCAAGTGAATAAGTGTAAAAAGATAATTGAAGTAGTCAATTATAATTTAACAGAGAAATTAATAAAGATTGAGTATATTAAAATATAATTTATCAAAGAATAAAACTATCAAACTTAAAAAAAATAGTTTATACGTAAAACAAATTAAGAACCCAAGTAAATAAATTAAAATAAAAGATTGAGAATATCAAAATATAATTTGAGGACTAAGAATAATTAGAACAAATAATGGGTTTTATAATTAAAATTATTTTATGCAATAGTAAATTTATTAAAATACCCCTAGATTGCACTATATATATATACATATATATATATATATATATATATATATATATATATATATGAAAAATTAAATAGTTTCATGCATGCATACATATATATATATATATATATATATATGAAAAATTAAATAGTTTCATGCATGCATACATGGAGGCCACAGCTTTGTACCCAAAACAGCCCCATGTCCACTTTAATTTCATGATGAAATTGAATCTAGACTAATTAAGAGGTTTAGGATGCATAATGTGAGCATGAGAAGCATTTCATGCATAATTTCACTCCCCATTAGTTGCATGTTTTTTTATAGCCACTCAAAAGCGAGCTAGGACACTCAATTGCAGCCTCTCTCTCCCTATTTTTGTATAAAATTCGGCCGGCCTCTCCCCCATACCTCCATTCACTTTTTTCTTCTAATACACATGTGTACACTTACTAAAAAGCTAAGCATTCGCCTTCTATTTCCTCTAGTCTTCATCTCTTCCAAAAATAGCTCAAGAACACCATCCAAACTCATCAAAAACCCCTCTTCTCTCCCTTATTTTAGAACCATTCGTAAGCTCTTGTAAGATCACATCATTTGATCTTGGAAGAAAAATTACAAACACATCTAGTTTCAAGCATCAAGGATGAAGAAAACTCTTCATCTTTTCTTCTTTTTGGCTGTGGGTTCAAAGAGCTCGAAATAGGACATTTTGTATCCCTAGATCTCATTATCATCTTCTCATTATACTCACAATCAAGATATAGACTTCCACTTTCAAAACTCACAAGATCCGGCCTCCTAGTCTTGTCCATGACTAGTGAGATTAGCACTTGTGAAAAAATGTTTTCAAACAATGTGTTTCTGCTCAAATGATATTTGCATGTGCTAAGTTTCTTTTCCTCTTTGGATTTTATGTTTATCTCTGATTTACAACCTTCTTTCAATGTGTGCATGTTTGTTTTTACTCATGAAATTAAAATTGAAGAGCTAATCATGCATTAAAACTTAAAACAGGAAAAGAGAAGCTTGTTGTAAGGGGATGTTTAACCTAGCAGTGTTTAATATGAAATTAATAACTCAAGATATACTTATTTGTTTTATATAAAACCAGTTTTTTTGCAATCTAACTCATAAGAGAATATCCAACAAAATTTTTGAAGCATTTGGTTTAGTAACTTAGGAGATATTAATTTTTTGAAGTTGATGCTTGTTTTCTGACCACATATTTGACCTTTCCTAGTCTTTTATGAATATCTCAAGTTGTGGGTGTTGAAAAGCTATGATTTTTGTTCTTTTGAAAGCTAGGACATAAAGAAAGATTTTGATGTAAAATATGTGTTCTTAATCTTTCTGAAATATTCCATATCTGCCTTTTAATCTCGAGTCTTGATCCTGAGTCTAGTTTGTGTTTTAGATCTAACCTTCTTTTGAAGATTTGCTCACAACTCGAGTTGTAGGTTCAAAAGTTGTCATTTTTTTATTCTTTTGAAAACTAAGAGACAAAGGAAGATTTCTACATATGTTTTACAAATTTTTATTCACGTAGCTATTCTCTATAAATGTTTGAAGTTACGATTCTAGTATAGCTTTCATATCTAACCTTTCTGAGAAAATGTTTTAGATCTCTAGCTATACTTAACCAAAAATCATAAAAATATCTCTTCTGAAAGGTAAAATATAAAGGAATCCATTGGTATAAGTTTGGTGTCAAAGTATTCTTTGTACAGTTTTTGATAAATGATTTAAATCACTATGTTGAATTCAGAAATAGATTTTGAAATGTCTAATTGGAAGGGCAAAACAATACTTTCACTTACCCATTTTTTTTTTTGTTTGAAAATATAAGGAGAAAGGAGTCAGTGTATAAATTGAGATAAAAATAATGAAAAATGAATTCTTAAAAAAATTTCTAATTTCATATGTCAAATTTGTCCCTTAAGAATCTTAGCAAAGAATGAGAAAAATTAAAGAACTAGATTATTTGTAATTAAACAATTGTTTTCCTATTAAAATAAAATAAACAAAACTAATAAAATGTACAAGAACATCAGCTTAGGATTTTTGGAATAATGAACTTTATAGATAACTAATAATTTTTCTAAGATGATATAATTTAAAGGCTCTTAAAAATAAAAATAAAGTAGTGTAACTTATAACCAAACAAGGAGATAAAAATACTACCAATAATTCTAAAACAAAAAGAATTAATTCAATATAAATATATGTTAAATCTTAGAAAAAATTTAAAAGTCATATACCTACATAATGCTATTCATAATGTACCCTACAAAGAGATTACATGAATTACTAGTCTATGTATTTATAGAAGATTATTAGTTATCGCCTCATGTATGTTATGAATGATTATAATAGATATGATGAAATGTGTTATGAATGATGAATTATGATGTGATGATGGATAAATGCATTTCCACCTTTACTCTATTATATTGCATTCATGAGGAGCATACATGCACAAATTTATTTAATGATGAATATTAAAAGAATAAACTTTCCACTTACCATCTTATCCTTTGGGTCTGGTAGCTAGACATTGGAAGGTTGGTGCCCTTGGTGAGGAAGTAAAAATGGTTAAACTTTCTACTTACCATCTTACCCTTTGGGTAAAGTGGCTGAGGCATTGGGGTTGATGTCTTCAAAAAGTAAAAATGGTTAAACTCACTACTTACTCCCTTAACCCATTGGGTTAATACCCTCGGGGACTATGTTTTATGGCGACGGCCATAGTATGAGCTCATTACCTTGTGGAGGGTGGTTAAGACATTGGTGTTGGTGTACTCAATAAGAATATAAATAAAGAAGGGCAATAATGACAACATGTACGAATATCAATTACATTGCATATGCATAAAATTTATAATTATTATGCTTGGCTATTTAATTATGTCAAAGCAAAGGATCATATTGTATATCTTAAAAGCAACCTACTTCGGCCAATCATACTTTCAAAAACCTAATAAATGAACCTTATGTATGTCCATCTTTTTATTAATAAACCCAAAGTGGTTAAGACAACAATGATGACACAAGTGTATGAAATAGAAGTCTACGAGAAATATTTATTTTCTAGGTTGCTTTTGTGTCTTCAGAGAATGACGGTGCCCGTAGAAACCTCTAGGAGCCATTTTGTCATTGTAGCTGTCCTGCAAACATTAGGAGCTGCAGACAATAATTAGAAGGAATTTTCTTTTGTTCCCATTTCTCCAAGAGGTGTTGTTTTGGAAATGGGTTACATTTATATGTAGTTAAAATACTCTGTGAAGCTATGATTTCTTATGTTGCTGTTTATGTATTGATATCTACACTATGTTTATGATACCTATGCTATGATTATAAATTATGTAAGTTCACTATATTCATAAGCCCTTGGTATTTATTGGTAATTATTTTAATTACCATTGTACGAATATGCCCTTTTAATTAGTCTATGGTTATTTCTTTTCATACAATTGGCTCTACTGATTTCAAAATGAGTTATGTTTAGTTATATAACAAAATTAATACTCTATTTTTCAAGTAAAGTAATTTTAAAGAAGTTAAAGTTTTGGCAAGTATAAGTAACAACTAGTAATAATCACGTAATACAATTTAAGGGTAGTAGGATTATTAGGGTGTTACACTTGGGACCCTCTACTAAATTTTTTTTTTAATTAATTGTTCATAATTTTTTAAGTAACTTTGTGCATTGATTTTCAGTATAATAATATTAGACTTTTTGTCACATCATATTAATCCTAAAACACATCAATTTTTTTTAAAAAAACAAATTATACATTGTGATAATCTTTATATTAAGATAATTAATTATATACAATCGCATTGGCCAATATTGTGTATGTATGTGTGTGTGATTTTTACAAAAGTAAATTAACAATGCTACATTTTTTTGTTATTATTTAATTTAAAATAATTGTTGAAAATATAGAAATTGGAAAAAAAAAAAGATATTTGAAGGATTGAGTTAGTGGATAACACACCAACTAATTATGCCCATAACACAAGTAATTACTCGTAAAGATTTGCTAATTAAAAAAAGAGCAATAATATATTAGCAAAACACTAAGAAGTACGGACATTTGGTGGTATGTTTGTGTGTCGACATGATTCGGATATCGACACACACAACACGTATTGGACATGCGTTCAATTAAAAAATAATTTTTTGAGCTCGGACACACGCAAGACACAAAAAAACTAGTTGGTTATTTTAAAAATTCTTTAGTTGATCACTAAAAAAAGAAGAATTAATAGATAAAAAAATTATACAAACACGATAAAAAAATTCAGACCAAAAAAAGACAAAAAAGTCATACAACAAAATAAAATATATATATATATATGTGTGTGTGTGTGTGTGTGTGCCGTGTTTGTCCTATAATTTTTTGAATTTGGTGTGTCTCTTATTGTTCTGTGTGTTGTGTTTGTGTCTGTGTTTCATAGACAAAACATAAAAAACATGGAAATGAAACTTGAACCTTTAACCTCTATTTAAAAATAGAGTGCTGAAACCAACTAGACTAACAATCACATATGTTACATAATTGCACTGATTTCATAGAAGCCTACTACAAAACCACCTACTAAATGAAAAATGATTTATTTTGATAATTAATGCTGGAATGGGAATGGTTTATATATATAAATAATAAACTTTTTTTTTGGTTTTTTGTTTGGTGTGAAAATGCCAATGAGGAGAGGCTAACTTAACCTGTATATGCTTCATCTATCAGGTTCAAACTGGATAACCATGGATATGTTTTGCAACTATTACCATAGATCCTAGGAACATAAGTACTTAACTTGCATTTTTAATTGTGAGAGACTACAAAAAAATTTTTCATTGAGACCAATTTATCTGATGCTAAACGAACACTATTTTTTGATAATTAAATTGAGGGTTTACTATTATTTTCAAGTACCAAAAATAGTGACATCTGCTGACCCAAAAAAGAGATCAGAAAAAATAGTCACAGCTGATGGCTATCTTTTAGTTTTGATTTGTTTTTAAGCTTTTTTTTTCCCAGCAGTATTTCACTTTTAAGTATTCTTTTCCAAAAGTGGGAGTTGTCCAGCAAAAATATAGTAAAATAAAATCAAATTCATTTTTCACTCTTAGATCAAGTGCAGATTATGTCTTCTTAAATCAAATTCATTTTTCACTCCTATATCAAATTCATTTTTAATTTTTTTTTGTTCACACTTCACTCCAAAATAGCGGATTATTTCATGGTTTTATTTACTTCTGAAATTGGATTCTTTAATTTTGCTCAAAACGTTTAGCCCCTTTGCATGATGTATAGGATAAGGTCTAATAGTAAAGGGTGATAGGATAAGGCTGATAGTATAAGATAAAATTTTAATGATGTGCAATGTTTGATGATTCGTTGCATAGGATAAAATAATATCTTCATGACAAAAACACCCTTTATTATTATTATTATTATTATTATTATTGATAGAGAGAGGGGGTCTTAGATTTCTGCTTCAGCTTCTTCTGCTTGCTAGTTTCGATTCGAGAGGGCCCATAACAGAGACTACACTCCAAACCAACAGACCAGTTGGGAACGCCGATCTGATTGCAATCTTGCTTCACGAACACAGTGTGGTTGCTGGAATCGGAGTTGTCGATGACGATGGTTGACGCAATAGCAGGAGCTGATTCGCCAGGGGAAGCTCACGCGCAGTGGTTAACTTTGGTGACCAAGGGATGGAAATAAATGAGAAGTGAGGGGAGACGAAGGAAATTGATGGAAGGCAATGTGTGGATCTGAAAATGAAAGGTTGGAGTGAGGGAGGAGGGGGAACGAAATTGTGTGCATTTCCCAGGGACTATTCAAAATTCTCCCAGAAAGTTTTTCAACTTCTCATGGGTTCAGTTCATCACCACCATGTTATGAGTGAGAAGGTGGAAATGGATGAAGGAGGGTGTTGGGGCAAAATAGACTGGAAACCTTATCAAGCCTAATCCCACCCTAGACATGATTAAGTTATACATTAAAATGGTGTATAAGTAGAATGCTGGATAAGTTAGTACAATACGAAGTGTAAATCAAATAAGAGATAAATTCATAATATATTGTATAAATTTATACTATAGAACTAATACAGTGTGTCAACGGCCCCTTAAAGTCATTATGCGTTGTCATTAATATACATCTATGCATAATATAGAAGGGGCAATTGCCGTCACAAATTATTGTATGTAGTTTGTATTATTATCTGAATTTTGTCGATAATTTCATAAAATATCAATTTTAATGGATGACTTTTTTATGCCAACAAAGCATAAGAGCATCAGAATGTACTGCTCCGTGTATATATATAAAATATAAACTACTTTAATGAGTCGAGTGACTTATTATAAAAATAAGGAGAGTAAATTTAGACTATATAATTATATATAGATGGTCATGATTAAAGTTATTAATGATAATTAATTATCATGTGATCATTTAAAAATGTCACGTAATTTCATGTTTTAATCTTGACTACTGATATAAGAACCAACAACCCAAATTTACTCATTTTACTCACATAACAAACCACCCATGTCATGCTATTTTTTTTTTGGCACTATCTTAGCTTTTAACTTTACTTTATAAATTTTATAACTTTACATATAATTATATAAAGAGTAATTTACACTCACATCTTTTAAAGTTTAGTGCAATCTCATTTAGCACCCTTATTTTATAAAATTACACTAACCTCTTATATAAATATTAATTCATTAATTTAAATGACTAAAAAATATATAACACGTGACACATACATTATTATTAATGATAAAATTATAATATTTTGACAATATTTGACATATATATATCAGCTAAAATATTTTTTCTTATCATAAGTTATAATTACAAGTTTCATTTTCACGTAATAACAAAATATTTAATTCAATTAATATATATGTTGAATATTGTCAAAATAATATAATTTTATTATTAATAATTATATATATATATATATATATATCTCATATTATTATTTTTTATCACTTAAATTAATAAACCAATATATACAGGAAAACTCAATGTAATTTTAATTAATAGTTATCCTTTTTGTGTCTTCTAATTTCAAGTTAATTGTTATTTTTTTTTTTGGTTCTAATCTATTGTCCCATAATGGTAAAGAAGGTGAACAGTTTTTTTTTTTCAAAATATATGTATATATATTTGGGAGAAAAGCCGTAATTTTTTTTAGTAGGATTTGGTCTAAGTTTTTGATAAAAACTAGTATGTATTTTAGAAATATTAAATAACATAGTAAAATAATTTTGAAAAAATTTGTAAGAAATTATGATATGTAGCTTATATATATTTACTACGTCAATGATTTAAACTCAAAATTCAATGGAACGAGCAATTTTAAGAATTGTTATAGTTTGAGGATTTATTTGAAAGCTTTAAGAATTTAAGGTGGTTATTTGCAACATGTTAAAAGTTTGAGCGGTGTATATATGATATTTTTTCCTTTTTTTAATTAAATTTTTTTATATAATTAATAAAGTTTAATTTAAAAATTTTTTACTTTTTTTATTTTCTAAAAGTAAGAGTTGTCCGGTAGTCATATAACTAAACCAAATTCATTTTTTCACCCCTACAAATGTTCGTTATTTTAATTTTCAAGTGAATGCAAAACATTCTGTGACTTTATAATAATTATCCAGCGATTAATCTTTTTTTTTTAAAATGAGATTAATAATATAAGTTGCTATCCTTGAAAAATGAGAAACAATTTTTAAGAAGCATGATTTTTTATAATGAAATGCTTGTTATAATACAATAATTCATTTTAGTTTCTACAAGCAAATGGTTGGCGCCCATAGTTTCGAGTTAGTCTTCGTATTTTTATTTTTTGGTATGTCGAAATTTTAAAGACATGGAACTTTTTGAGCCAATAGTTTTCATACTAATTACCCAAATCTCTGTCAACAAAAAAAATCCAAATCTTAACCACAATCTTAATTCCACCGGTTTGTTTATTATGTTAATTATTTTCGTTCACACATCACTCCAAAATATCGGATTATTTCACTCCAAAAAGCACCTTTTATCTGAGCACCAAGGCCACCAAAGTTGGTCACAATCTCCTTCACAGAAACAGGGGTGCAAGGCGTAGCGACGCAACATGGGTTCAGGGAGCATTGAATAAAAAATTAAAAAAAAAATAGTGTTACATGAGAATCGAAGCAGTGGTGGAGACACACATTTTGAAGGAGGGGTCCAATTAATTTATATAAAATAAAATAAAATAAATTATTATATAAAAAGAATAAAATGAGTTATTATTTAATATTTTTATATAAATTATTGATAAATTAGGATTTATTTCATCATTTATTCTCTTTTCTTTTAATAAAAGAGTCAATAATATTTTTAGTAAACATCTCTTAGGTTCAATATAAAAAAAAATATGCGTATTAATATATTATTTAACATTAAAATAGAGCATCCATATAAATACCCAACTAATAAGCAGAAATTTCATTAAATCGATAAAATGAATTAATAAGAGAAAAGTCTTAAAAAATATATTCTAGAAACATTTATATGTTTTATATTTTTATATCATATATGCTACTATATCAAAAGACTTTTATTGTTTATTATATATACTATATCTAGAAATAATAGAATTTTTTAGGAGGATCATAATATAAAATATACATATAATTATACAAATATATAAAATTGGGAGGGGGGAGACCATGGCCCCCCAGTCCCCCTCCCTCCCTACATCTATTTCGGAGAGAGCACATTGTGTAAGAAAGGGAAAAGACAAATTATTTACCACACTGCCATTGCATTTTTAATTAAAAATATTTTTACCAATAAAAACTGAAAAGGCTGAAAACGAAAAATATCATTTCCAGTTTTATATGTGTTTTTGAAAATATTTTCAATGAAAACATTTCCTTCAATCATCAAACAAACATATTTTCACGTTTATTTTTCATTTTCAATGAAAATAAAAATGAAAATCGGCAAACCAAATGTGCTCTTAAAGTCGTTACATTGTCATTCATGCATCTATGCATAACATTGAGGGGACAATTGCTCTCAGAAATTATTGTATTTAGTTTGTATTATTATCATCTGAATTTTGTTTGAGTTGTCTCCATAATTTCGTAAACTATTTTGGTGTATATAATTTGTCTCAGTAGATTTAGATTTTAGAAACCGTTTTGTTGAAAAGTGCTCTTTATCATAAGACTTGAGTTGAGAGGATGATTTTTTTAATAACAACAAAGAAAAGTTTGACAACATCCGATTATATTGCCCGTCTATCCCATAGGATGGAGAAATTCTCTGTTGCTTTGAGACTAAGAAAAACTTTGCTGTGTATTATTTACTATTCAACACATAAGGTTTTTTTTTTTTTTTGGAGTCATTAACTCATTATTATTTTTCACTTACCCTATATTTTTTATGTAATGACTTACGTGTCAAGTACTAAATGGTACAGTAAAAAGAGTAACTAAAAGTTTCTCCTGTATAATCTTTAGTAATTTAGCAAATTATAAAATGAACCTCTTATGGTTAGGTTCATTATAGACCCCATATTATTAACTGTTGGATGATTATATTTTTCTTAAATAGTTTGATCCAATAGTTAATAAGAGTGAATCCATAATATATCCAAATATTAGAAGTCCACCATAAAACCCACCTTAGTAATTTATCTTAGTTTTCTAACTTATCTTTTTTGAAAGTTTTATCACTTCGAAAAATATGTAATTAACTATAAAAGCTCCTTTCGGACTAGATATGATCAGGAGTTGGAAATCTTTGGAATAGATGGAGCTGGGTCAAGTTGGATAAAACCTGAACCTTGTTTGATTTTTAGACTAGGTTAATCATTGAAACCCAAACTTAACCGATAATGGCCTAACTGTACTTGATCAACTCGACATTCAAACAATATATGAGAATTTGGACTTTTTATATAGTAAAGTTATAAAATTTTATTGTAAGAAACAAAATTTAAAAGACATTTTACAATATTAGTTTCAAAACAAACCATATCAATATAACAATAATGTCAATTTATGTAAAATATATTAATTGAACTTTAAAATCTTCTAATTTTTCATAAATTATTATAAAAGTATATAGATCTTAAAGAATTATTTGACTTTGGAGTCAGGTTGGGTTAACTCGATGTATAACCTAAACCTAACAGAAAAGTACATCAGGTCAAATTTTAAGATTCAAATCCTCCAATGAGTTCTTGGCCATGGCGGGTGGCGGCAGGCCGGGTTATGAACATTCCTAATAGGAGTTATCGACATCAGCCTATTGTCTTTATGACTAGCTTGGTTCGTGCCGGCGTTGAAGCCATGCGGCTTATGAGCTTGTGTTTTTCTGTAACTTCGTCTTTCTTTCATTTCTTTTTTAATTTGCTTCAATTACTTAGCCTGATTGAAAAACTTGTCACGTTATTTCTTGTAGTTTTTAACATGTGTCCTCAATTGAAGCAACATTGATCCAAGCATGGTTTCCATGTGTTACAATCTTCAACAATATTCTTGCATTTCACCAAAAATTTCATTATGATCACTCTTGTGATAGTATGAAATTTAAATAAAATTAGGGCAAACTATATTTACTTCCCTTAAAATCTCTTAATATTATGTGCAGACCCTTCAATTATTATTATTATTATTATTTTGACATGAGAGACCGTCACCTTCCCGTGCTAAACATAATTTTTAGAATCTCAATTTGTCATTATTTAAAAAAATCCAAAAACCTGCCCTTTCATCTCTTCCTTTCCTATGGGTTTCCACGCAATACAAACTTGTACTGAGTTAGAAATATGGGCTTGACACCTCAATCACAAGTCCCAGAGATCGGTCACGTGGTCCAGGTCTTCCGTGAATTTACCCAGATTTAGTTAAGAATATCTCCTAATACCATCCATGATCTTCTCTATATCTCTTATAATCTTATGTTATTATTATATCATATCTAATATATTATGTCATATCTCATACAAATATGAAAAATATCTAATATCTATTAAATCTTAGGAATATCTCTCCTATTTAGAGTATATTATTTCCTAACTTATTACGGGTCACCTTACACTATATATAAGGGGCTCAATATCCCAAGTATCACAAGCTTATTACATGTTACTCTTTTACTACTCTATACCTTATATATTTCCTGACTTAGCATTGCAGTGTCTTTACAGGTACCCCACCTCCCGCTTGCATAGATGTTGGAGCTACTTGCACCCTTTCCGCATTTGTAGATAAGAACAAAACTATTGCTAGTCATTGACCAATCACTAATTTATTTTAGTGAATCATTGACTGAAATAAAAAATAATAATAAATGAATATTTATTAAAAATACATTAAACGATATAAGGTACGAAGGATCATGTTAAGCCGGATGCTTTGATTTCCGTCTCTCTTATTTATTGGATGGTTGGCAGCTTCATCTACCTATATATATGTATCACCATTCAAGCTGGCAGGCAACGGATAAATGGACAATGTTAAGCTTCGGTATGTTGACTACCAAGCTCTTGAAATTAATTCAACCAAAACATATCAATATTGACCAAAATCCACGTAATGTAACACGATGGCTAGTGGAAAACATGCATGCTTGATAAACAGTACTTGTGGTTGCATCACAATTATTGCAACTGCAGAAAATAACGAAAAATTCCAGCTGATGGGCCACAATTGGTGTCCCCATGCATGCAGTTGCATACCACTATATATATATTATAATAAAGCTAAATAAAGTAAGAAATAGCAAAGAAAAATTATCTCAGTAAAGAATCCCAGAAGTATCAGCTAAAAGAATGAGTTCCAGACTATTCAAAGGCTATTCAAGCAATGAGTCACAATAAGAGAAGAGGCACCGTGCTTAGCAAGAAAATCCGCAACTTGGTTACCTCTCTATAAACATAAGAGATTGAACAAGTCCAATCCTGCTCCATCAAATTTTTGATGTCATGCAACAAAGAAGCATACACATGGAAGATAGAAGGGGATGCTAGTAGACACAAAATCTCTAAACAATCCACCTCACAAACAACAAAGTAATAACCAAGCTCCCAAACAAGAACCAAGCCATATTAAATTATAAAAACATTTACAAAATAAATAATAAATTTAATTTCTATACACTAATACATAAAATAAAATATTAATAGATGACCTTTTACCTTATTTGACACTTTTTTAAACTTTTATTGGTTGACGGTTAAAATTATTTTATACTATCAGTTCATAAAAATTAAATTCATAAATAATATTAAGAGTTGTAAATAATTATTTTAATTAAAAATTTAACAATAATTATTTTATATAAAGAAGATAAAAACTAAATAAATTTTTAGAATAATATTAAAATATATAGAGCTTTTAACACATATAAAATAAATAAAATAGATTATTATATATATATCCCGTTGTGAAAAGTATTACGCATGTCCAGTTTTTATTTATATAGAAATTTATTTAAATCGGTTTTCGTGTTTATACATCAAGCCAGATATACATTTGTTCAAAAATCAAATTAAATTCCTTTTGGCCAAATCGATTACTGCATCATATTAGAACGTGTCAAAAGTTAAGAATCGATTTGAATCAATTTTAAAATTTTCACACAACCGGCAATTTATGTTTCACGGTTTGTGCTCTTTGTACACTCATGTTCCACACAACCGGCAATTTATGTTTCACTGTATTTGCTCTTTCTACACTCATGTTTCACATAACCGGCAATTTACTAATATATTAGAAAGAGCAGAGCCATAGAGTTTGCTGGTTACATATTCTTTGCTTTTTGTCATTAATATTATTCGCTAATTTACTAATATAATTCAGATATCGAGATTTGACTTATGGTTGGTCTTTTATACATAAAAATGAATATTTTATCAGAATTAACTTTAATTTTAAATTTTTGCTGAAAATTTATTTTTCAATATCTTTCTATCTCTGCAATTACGATATTCACATAACTATTGACACGAGACTATTGACACAATTAATGATTTTTCATTCTTTAATTAATTTTCCAAACAAACATGAAGGTAATTTTATTTAATTTCTTTTGACTTAATACTCATTTTAATTTTTGACTTTATATTCGTGATTATTTTAGTCCTTAACTTTCAAAATGAGTTAATCCACATAGTAAAACATGAGTCAATTTAAATAAAAATAGACTTAGGATTAACTTGACTCACATTTTATAATATCAGGAATGAATTTGACTTAATTTAAAGTCATGGACTAAAATAACTCATAATTATAAAATCAGATAATAAAATGAATATCAACCAATTTATTTTCTTCCCTTTCCGGTCTTTTTCAACCAATTCTAATCAATTCCATTAATACAAAAATTCAAAACAGGTAAAAGATTCCATTTTATTTACCTAATATTCTATTAATATAATTTACATAAATAATCCACAGATATATGTAAAATTAAATCCTTAAAGTTAAGAATATATCAAATTAATTGATTTAGTTATTCAACTATAAGCTAAAAGATTCCTTTTCTTCACCTAAAAATCTGCTAATATAATTCATATAAATAATCCACAAACATATATGCACACATAAACAAGAAGCACTTTGAATCTCCCCTCTCTCTCTCTCTCTCTCTCTCACACACACACACAAAATCATTTAAATCGATTTTTGCACCATTTGACACACATGTTCCTAAAATTGGTTTAAATTGATTATAGCAAATCGATTTAAGCCGATTTGTGTGTAAATAAAGTCGATTATAACAAATAGATTCAAGTCAATTTTAAAATCGATTCAAATTGATTTTTGATACTATCTACACGTCTGACATGGTACAGTAATCGTTTAAATCGATTTGACTAAAGCGATTTAAGTCGAATTTTGAACAAATATATATCTAGCTCGATGTGTAAACACAGAAATCAATTTAAATCAATTTTTATATAAATAAGAATAGGACATATGTGTAATACTTTTTAGAATAAGGTATATATATAATAACCTATTTTATTTATTTTATGTGTAGAAAACTCAAATATATAAATAAATACTAAACTCTTTAAAATAAATAATACATGATAAAGAATATTAGTAATAAATAATACTAATATAAAATTAACTATATGAATGAGATTAAAAATATTAAAAATAATTATTATAAATTAATAATTTAATTATCATATTTAAATAGTTAATTATCTAGCATGTATGATTTGACAGTATTTTAAATTTTTATTAGTTGATAGTGTAAAATTAATTTTCTACTATCAACTAATAAAATTCAGAAGTTATCAAACCATGGTGGATAGTTAACTAGTTATCATAGTGGGCAGTTACATACATAGTATAATTTGAAACTTTTTTAAATTTCTATTGGTTGATTTATTTAATAATTATTATTTTATGAATTTTATGTTATTGTACTAACAGTGTAAAATAATACTTCTATGATATAGTCACACAGTCAAAGTGATATCCATTTGAAAAATTATTTAATATATAATTCATAACAATCAAATCATTAGAGAAGATACACCAAATATACCCTTAGTGAAATTAGTGAAGCGTAGGTTTTTCAAATAAATAAAGTGAATTATCATTTCTTGGTAGTCAAGGGTAGGTGTATTTTACTATTGATACGTGTTTGGAGGACTTCAGAGGTTGTGGTTATTTGTCTGGGTTGTTATATAATGGATCTGCTGCCAAGAAGGTCTTTGCGAGCCTCAATGCCTTGTTCCTTCTTTCAGGTACATCACTATCATTTGAACACAAAAAAAAAAAAAAAAAAAAAAAGGAAAGGTACATTACATCACTATCACATCTTGGCCTAGTGTGCTTGACTAAATGACTTATTTGCCATTCTCTCATTTCCTGTCATGAAGCCTGCTGAATTGTTTCATTATTGTTATTGTGCACGAGATGGACTTTAATTATCATTATCATATCTTGAATTTAGCCTTGCATGCATGTTGTTTACTTGTTTTACTACTATAGTTGCACGAAATGGACATTGTTTACTGGGAACTGTAAGTTGACAGTATTTGTGTTTAGGGTCTTGAGTCTTTGAAAGAAACTCTCCTCATTCAACTTCTGTATGAAATTCGATTAATTTTTCCATCTTTTTCACATAAACTAGTCACTTGGTAACTTCAGCCACGTGTATCACTCAAACCTCTCAAGTTGGCAATGGAAAACGGGGTATTGACCAAAACATGCGCCATATTGCATGTAATGTAACACGATGGCCAGTGGTTGCATTGTGATTATTGCAATTGCAGCAAATTACAAAAAATTGCAGCTGATGGGCCACAATTGGTGTCCCCATGCATGCAGTTGCATACCGCTACTTAAAAGCCATGCATGGTATGGCCTAACTGCCATTCACATAGTTATATTATCTCCAAAGTGAGATAAAAAAAATATATATATAGGAATCCTGCTCTTTAGCAACCTTGTTCTCGTTCCACAAACATGTCAATCATGCCACGTTCAGTTTGGTCTTTATGCCTTGTCTTGCTTCTTCTCTTCACTTCAAATGTATCGTGGTTTCTACCCAACAAAACTGCTTCTGCCTTGGGAAATGAGACTGACCATTTTGCGTTGCTCAAGTTCAAAGAATCAATAGAAAATGACCCTCTTGAAGTGTTGAACTCCTGGAATAGTTCAAGCCACTTCTGCAATTGGCATGGAGTCACATGCAGCCACCGGCATCAAAGAGTTACGGAGCTGAACCTGCAAGGATATCAAATGCAGGGGTCCATATCACCACATGTTGGGAACCTCTCCTTTTTGAGAGTCCTCAACCTCGATAACAATGGTTTCTATGGCACTGTCCCGCAAGAATTAGGCCGTTTATTCCGACTCCGGATACTCTCTGTTGATAATAACACGTTGGAGGGAGTATTTCCTGTCAACTTGACAAGCTGCTCTGACCTAAGAGTCTTGAGTTTAGAAGGGAATCATCTTACTGGTGAGATACCAGTGGAGATTGAATCCCTTGCCAAGCTTGAATTCTTGAATGTTCGGAGGAACAATCTAACTGGACAAATCCCAGCTTCAATAGGCAATCTATCTTCCCTCGCTATTCTTAACGTTATTTACAATAACTTGGAGGGACACATACCAAAAGAAATAGGCCGTTTAAAATATTTGACTCAGCTTCATTTGGCAGGCAATAAATTGTCTGGTAACATTCCTTCTTCCCTCTACAATTTGTCATCTCTCATTTTGATCTCATTTGCAGGCAACCGGCTTAATGATTCTCTTCCAGCCAACATGTTCCTCACCCTCCCTAATCTCAAGGTTGTTGCAATAGGTGATAGTCAATTATCTGGTCAAATCCCAATTTCCATTACCAATGCAACCAAAATTCAAATTTTAGATATCTGTTGCAATAATTTTGTGGAAAAGTCCCAAGTCTTGGGAAGCTACGAGATATTTTCAGTCTAACGATAAATTCAAATTATCTTGGCAGCAATTCATCTACTGACTTGCAGTTTTTGAAGTCTTTGACAAATTGTAGCAACCTGAATGAATTGGATATAGGCTACAATAATTTTGGAGGGCATTTTCCTAATTGCATGGGGAATTTTTCCACCAATATTACTGCAATGGCTTTTGGTGGTAATCAAATATTCGGAAAAATTCCTTTGGAATTAGGAAATCTAGTTAACTTAATAGTCTTGGGTATGGAGAGAAACCTTCTAACTGGGACCATTCCAGCTACCTTTGGTAAACTTCAAAAGTTGCAAGCGTTGAGTTTGGCAGAGAACCAATTGTCAGGGAAAATTCCAACATTCATAGGCAATCTTAGTCGGTTGTTTGAACTGGATTTATCGTATAATATGTTAAATGGAAATATTCCTTCAACAATTGGAAATTGCAGAAACTTAGGATTGATGAACCTTTCACATAACAACCTTAGCGGAGCGATACCATTAGAGTTGTTCAGAATTTTCTCATTATCAATCCTACTAGACCTATCATATAACTCATTAAGTGGTAGTCTGCCATCGGAAGTAGGCCTGCTAAAAAATATTAATGAGTTGGATGTGTCTGAAAATTCTCTGGTGGCATTCCTGTAACGATTGGAGAATCCATGAGTTTGGAGTATCTTTTCTTACAGGGGAACTCCTCACTGGAACCATACCATCTTCTTTGGTTTCATTGAAAGGTCTTCAAAGACTAGACCTCTCCAGGAACAAATTGTCTGGATCAATTCCAGAAGGAATACAAAATATATCTGTTTTAGAATATTTTAATGCTTCTTTTAACATGCTGGAGGGGGAGGTACCAACAAATGGTGCCTTCAAGAATTCAAGTGCTGTTTTTTTGAATAACAATGGTAAGCTTTGTGGTGGGATATTAGAACCAGAACTTCCACCTTGCCCCTTGAAAGATATAGCAAAGAGAAAACATCATAATCTCAAAATAGAAGTTATGACAATTTTCTCAGTTGCCTTTTGCCTTCTATTATCATGTATTTACATTCTATTTGAGGAGGAAAAGCATAAGAAAAGCATATATTGACTCAACCATTTTCCAAATTCCCACAGTATCATATCAGAACCTACACCACGCAACTAATGGGTTCTCATCTCACAACTTGATAGGGACTGGAAGTATAGGTTTTGTGTACAAAGGAAATCTTGAGTTTGAAGAAAAAGTTGTTGCCATAAAGGTTCTAAACCTTCAAAAGAGAGAAGCTAACAAAAGTTTCATTGCTGAATGCAATGCATTCAGAAAATGTCCGGCATAGAAATCTTGTGAAGATTTTCACTTGTTGCTCTAGTGTGGATTACAATGGAAATGACTTCAAAGCTTTAGTTTTTGAGTACATGTCAAATGGAAGCCTAGAGGAATGGCTACATCCAGTCAGAGACATTGAAGATCAATCAAGAAAACTGAACCTCAAGGAAAGATTGGAAATTGTTATTGGTGTTGCCTCTGCATTACACTATCTTCACCATGAATGTGAGCAACCCATTATTCATTGTGATTTGAAGCCAAGCAATGTTCTTCTTGACGATGACATGGTTGCTCATGTGAGTGATTTTGGCTTAGCAAGACTTGTCTCTACAATTAATGATAATTCCCAGAGTCAAACCAGCACAACTGGAATGAAGGGGACTATTGGTTATGTTCCTCCAGGTATGATCTAATCTCTTTACTTTTGGAAGTATCATAAATCCATTTAGGCCTTTCTTTTCTCCATTGCATTAGTTTTGTAATGATAGTTGTGAAAGTGTTGATCAGTTTGAAACTTATTTCAGAATATGGAATGAATTCTAAGTGTCAACAGAAGGTGATGTGTACAGCTTCGGGATTCTTCTTTTGGAGATGTTAAGGGAAAAGACCAACAGAGGAAATGTTTAAAGATACTCACAATCTGCACAATTACGTCCAAAATGCATTTCCAAATAACATTTTAGAGATTGTTGATGCTTCTCTTTTGTCGTTGGAAAATGAATCTCCGCAATAATACAAGGCGAGTACAGATTTATAGAAACTGCGTCCCATTTGCATCCTAATATGGAGAAGTGCTTATTTTCTCTCTTTAGGATTGGACTTGCTTGTTCTGTGGAGTCACCTAGAGAAAGAATGAATATGATGGAAGTGACAAGGGAACTAGATATTATTAGAAATTCTATCGCTTATTGATAGATCAAAGGTAAGTAACTACTTCTATAAATTCAAGAAGTTAAAGATTAGTTTTCCTCTACCATGTTGTTGCGTTTTATTACCAATTTACACAAGTACAATTTCATAACATATGCCTTTTCTTCCATCTATATTTGCCATTGTTGTTATGTTTTTAGTGCTACAAAGCTATGAAACTTTCTATTAACACTGATAAATAAGTCTCATTAGAAGCATGGTTTTGTAAATCAAATGGGATGTCATAATAGCTTGATTCGTTTCAGTGCTATGTATGATAAAAGAGAGTTGGCACCAAATTTCAAGTTAATTTTTTTTTCTTTGTTTCAAGAACTAAAAACATGCTTATTTTTCAATACCAAATATATATTTAAACCTATAAATTATTTCTTTTTCAACTTTTTTAATTGCAGAAAACTATAAGCTAACCGTAGAACCATGCTTTGCCAGATATTCAAGAAGTGGAAATCCTTGGAATCGTTTTAGGACTTAAACAATGGGATGGATCAAGCTGGAGTATGATCCTCATATGCTCCTTATCAATGACTTGGTTTTCGTGACAGCATGGACCTCATGTTCTTGTCTATTTATTTTGTTTTTACTTCTTTTCTTCAATAATTTGACCAGAATTTTATTGAAAACTTGTCTTGTCATGTTTATGGCAGATCCTTACGTGGTTTCAACTATGTTTGGAATCATATGACTAACATCTCGACCATTCAGTCTTAGATTTTGATTTTAACATTTAAAAATATAATTTTGTAGTAGATTTTCCTATTGTATCCCTATTATTTTGTTCCTCATACTTCCCTTTCCTTCCCCCACTTTGCCACCATAGCCCGCCACCAATCTCGACGCCAATCGCCGTCATCTCCACCTTGACTCGCGCTCCTTAACAGAAACCTGATAGAGCAAAAACGGAGAAGGAGCTGGGTTTCTTGATGAGTTTGCATTCCCGTAGCAGGTTAAACCTATTGGGAAATAAACACACAATTCTCTACTTGCAAGAACAAGAAGCAACTATATCAACAAAATAATAGCTGCAATCAACACAATAATAAACCAATAATAGAAACAATACACCAAGAAATAGTTCCACTATGATCAAATCAGATACAAGAAAGTCTCAAATAAGTGCACAAATCGTACTAACAACAAGTTAAACCAACCAAGCACCTATGTTTATAATTGAGAATCAAGAAGGTGAAAATTACCCCAAAAAATAAAGCTTCTGCTTAAGACCAATATTGGACACTTTAGACCTCGTCTCAACAATAAACCGTTCATAATGAAGAACTAGATGTCTAGAACCTACTATCAAACAAAGCTGATCCCAATGATGAACGACCTGGCAAATGTCAATTTACAATGACTAGGTGCATTAGAAAAATGATTCTCCAAACAAGAACAAAACTACTGTGAGATCAATATCTCACACTCCAGACCTCTCTCAACAATCTGACCGTTCAGAATGAAGAGCCAGATGTCTAGAACTTACTACCAAAGTTTTAGCCCGATCCAACGGTGAACGACTTCATAGACACCGATTTACGTGACAAGTTGCACCATGAAAAATGGTTCTCCAAACAAGAACCAAACTATTGTGCAAGATCGATACCTTACACTCAGATCTTTAAACGATTCGCTGTTTAGAATGAATAGGAACCTGTCAAGAACCTATTGTTAAAATTTCAGCTCGATCCAATGGTGGATGACTTCGTAAACATTTATGGCGTCTCGTACTAGAAGAAAACGAAATGGGCGGAGATTTCTTTTTCTCTCTCAATGTGGCTACTCTTTGTTGAAAATGAGCTCTCTCGAATACCCTAGCAGATCGTTCTCCCCTAGTTAAGTGAGGCATGAAGTGGGCTTGCTTATTTTGGGCTTTCTTCACATAGGAAGGAGCCCAATACCCAACAAAACCAAGAAACACCAAGGTTGGATTGTGATAGACCACTTGAGCAATGACCTCCATTTTTCTCTTTCAAGAACAAACGTCCAAGAATTCGCGAGCTAGATCCTTCATTTTTTCAGATCCAAAAACAAAATTTCTACGAACCTTTTTCCATAGATGACAATGTAAAACTTCTCCACATTGTCGTGGTTAGGATCAAGTTACACTAGTATAATTTTAATTTATTGTTACACCATTAAATAACTTTTAATTGGATTAATTTTAAAAAAACCTATCGTTAGAAGTCCACATTATATAGATCATACCTATAAAATTTTAAATTAATTTAAAATTGTTTGGTGTGATTTTTATGTATATCAAAATTAACATAATATTTATATGCTTTAAGACAAGAATGAGCTTTGTGATTACATTCTTATTGATGTTCAATTTTTATGAAATTTGATACAAATGATCTTTATGATAGATCGTTACAACTTAAGTTGATCGGCAAAAAAAATATTTTATAAAAATTTATGGAAGGTGTAATTTTGCTTAAAGTTATATCGATGTAATTAATCCCAACTCATATATAGGAAGCATATCATATGAGATGAATGGTTTATTGTGAAAGTGAGAAGAGTGAATTTTGAACATTGGATCTCATTTGAACGATTAAGGTTAAAACATAAAATTATGTGACTTTTTTAAATGGGTATGTGAGCATTAATTATATTAATTAACTTTCAATCATGACCATCCATGTATATTATACGCCCATATCACTACTAGAAAAGTGTGGTTTAGTGACTGATTTTGTGACTGAAAGTAATCGATCACTAAAATGATAATTTTGTAATCGGAATTAGTGTCCGAATAGAGCTAGTCATAGGTGAAATAAATCAGTCACTAAATAAAGAGTGTCTGATTTAGCGCAAATAGTATAATGTTAAAAATTCAGAAAAATCAGTCACTAAATTATAAATTAGTGAACGATAATAGTTAATGCTTGAATCCCTACGTCAGAAAAAATCGATTACTAAATCGATATTAATTTATAATTTAGTGACCGAAATTTATCAGGAAAATAATAATGCCACGGAATAACCTTCACAAGAAAAGCGGTCACAAAATCGGTCACTAAATTATAAATTAGTGGCGATAATAGTTAATGCTTTGAAGCCCTATGTACAAGAAAAATTGGTCACTAATTTATAATTTATGACTCGTTTAATCACACGAAAATATTTAATACTAGAATCCTCTTCATAAGAAAAAAATCAGTCACAAAATTGGTCACTAAATTATAAATTAGTGACCGATTTATGACGATAATATTAATGCTAAAATCCTTTTCACAAAAGAAATTAGTCACAAAATTGATCACTAAATTATTATTTAGTGGCCGATTTATGACTGATAATTTACTGCGTAAATTCCTCTTTATAAAATATCGTCACTAAATCGGTCACTAAATTATAAGTTAGTGATCGATTTAGTGATTGATTTATTGTGTTAAATGGATTTCCTCATGTAAGAAATTCAATCATTAAATTGGTCACTAATCAAAAATTCAGTGATTTAGAATTTTCAGTCACTAATTGTTTAACATAAAAAATGGAACTCGTCCTTGGTTGGACTCAACAATCTTGGGTTGCATATTTGAATTGCCTTTAGTTGTCAAAAAATAAAAACAAAATCAATAAGACAAAAAAAAAGAGGAATTGAACTTTACTTTAGTTGAGGGTTTCAATTGAAAACGTGGGGCTATGGTGCTCTTCTTCTCGATTTGCTTGCCCTGCGTTCATGGTCATCGTCTACAAATCGCTCTATGCTTCGTCTTTGTGCTCGCCGCTGGGTGTTTCCGCTTGGGTCATCACTCTTCAGCGCGCTGCTTTCGTGCACTCCAATTGCACGCTCCTCTTCGTGAAGCACGCCGCTCCATTAGGCTTGTGCTTCAAGGTCCGCGCCTCCTCTACTCGCGGACTAGTTCTGTGCTCGTGCTCCGTGCTCCCGCGCTCTGGTATGGGTTCCTCACTCGCAGACCCGAAACCTCTTGTGACGTCACGAATCTCTGGCGAATCCGGGCTTTTTTGCTCTTGATGCGGTGATCCACTTGCGAATGCATTAATCAGCTCACGATGCTCTCACTTTGGCAGAGTCCTCTCATTTCTTTACGGAACCACGCAGACAAGACACCTCTCTGTAACATCCCTAATTTTTCTTAATATAGTGTTGCTTTATTATAACTTTTTCTTTAGAAAGTATGAGGATTTTGTTTAGGTAAAAAATATCAAGGATAATCATAAAAAAAATGTCTAATTAAAATATTACAAGACTTAATAGTGTAAATTGGAACTTAGCACAAAATGTAAAATTTTAATTATTCCTTTAGATTTTATTGAAATTACAAAAATGCCACTAGAGGATAGAAAATAAACTTATAACATAATTAGTTTAAAAAAGCTAACAAAACATTAGAAAAACTTAGACTGTCATTAAATTATTAAAAAAATGATAAAAAAATTATAAATATACCTTAAACATAAATTTGATATAAATATCAATATTAATTAAATTTATATAATATTAGCATAATTGCACAAAAAAAAACCTATTGTAGATAAATAAACTAGGAAAATCCTAAAAAATTACTTGAGTCTTGTAAAAAAATTTTTAACTAAGTTATGATATTAGACAAAGAGGACCACAAAATGGGCCTCTCCATTAGACTATGGATAGTGTTAAAAATCATATTGATCTTTAATTAATTAATTTTGACTTAATTAAAGCTTAAATTACCTAAATAATCACTTAAACTTTAAGATAAATTTTCCTAAACCTTGATTTATCTCACTAATAATATTAAATCAATTAATTAAACCTAGATCAGCCACATGGAAGAAAAAAATATGTTTGAAAAATAAAATTAAATGGTCAAACTTTCATATCATAATTATTCAAAAACCAACCAAACTTTGACTAAAAATTTGAACAAAGATGAGCTTGTCTCCTTATCATGTTGGGCAGCTCAAAATTCACATGGGCTGCTATATAAAATTTATATATTTTATTTATAGATAATTAATTATTTTAATTAGCTCAAAATAGACCTAATTAAGATAAAAATATATTAAAAATACTAAAAATTGTAGAAAAAATTTATGAAAATTATAGATAACTTATAAATAAGGTAAAAACATGTTCTTAACAATAGATTAAGGAAAATTAATTTTTATGATTATTTTATGTACTATTATATATAACTTTAAGATAAATATGTAAAATTTGTCATTTTTATATATTAATCATTCAAGACAACTTGCCATCCTCTATAACTCTATTAGACATGTTATTCAAACCTATAGGCTGCCAAAGAAAAAAAAATAATTTATAAATAGTTAAATAAATTATTAGTTAATTAATAATTAATTCTTAATAAAACTAGTAATAGTGTAAAATACCAAATAAAATATAAATAATTATAGAAAATTATATAAATTTCATGAATACTTGTATTATATCTCTAATAATCTTATTATGATGTTTGAGTAGGTTAAGTCATTTACTAATTAATTAACTTAATTAAGATTGACTAGTTTAAGTAAATTTACCTTATTTTGAATAATTAATTATTAAATTATATTTAAATATATTAAAATTTAATAAATATATTTAAATCATGTCATTAACATTTTAGTATGTCTTTAAATAATAATTGAGAATTTATTAAATTATTTAGTGTTAGTTTTAATATTTAACTAATTAAACTAATTAAATATGACAAATAAATTATGAAATTAGTAATATTTTAATCCTAGACTTTTTCTATAAATAGAACCCCTCTAAACACAACTCCACACTTCATTCTTCTTGCCCAAAATCTATCAAAAATTGTAGCCATCATTTCTCTCTTTATTTTCTTCATTTTCACACA